>SJYO01026388.1:71994785-72375167 GCA_006410555.1 Capra ibex
GAAGGACTACAAGTTCGACCAAAATCTTTTCCGTCTCCTTGGTCTCTAGTTTAACGGTTGTAGACGACCTAGTAGCTTTTTCATTCTCTCAAGGTCTTTTTGTAGATAAAGACGAAATAACTGACACGGTTTCGGAAACTGACACACCTAGTGTTCTTTGACACCTTTTAAGAAGTTCTCTACCCTTATGGTCTGGTGGATTGGACAGAGAACTCTTTAGACGTACGTCCAGTCCTTCGTTGTCAATCTTGACCTGTACCTTGTTATCTGACCAAGGTTTATCCTTTTCCTCATGCAGTTCCGACATATAACAGTGGGACGAAGAAATTGAATATACGTCTCATGTAGTACTCTTTGCGACCTGACCCTCTTCGTGTTCGACCTTAGTTCTAATGACCCTCTTTGTAGTTAGTGGAGTCGATACGTCTACTGTGGTAGGATACCGTCTTTCACTTCTCCTCGATTTTTCGGAGGACTACTTTCACTTTCTCCTCTCACTTTTTCAACCGAATTTCGAGTTGTAAGTCTTTTGCTTCTAGTACCGTAGGCCAGGGTAGTGAAGTACCCTTTATCTACCCCTTTGTCATTTTTGTCACAGTCTGAAATAAAAAACCCCGAGGTTTTAGTGACGTCTACCACTGACGTCGGTACTTTAATTTTCTGTGAATGAGGACCCTTCTTTTCAATACTGGTTGGATCTATCGTATAAGTTTTCGTCTCTGTAATGAAACGATTGTTTCCAGGTAGATCGGTTCCGATACCAAAAAGGTCACCAGTACATACCTATACTCTCAACCTGACACTTCTTCCGACTCGCGGTTTCTTAACTACGAAAACTTGACACCACAACCTCTTCTGAGAACTCTCAGGGAACCTGACGTTCCTCTAGGTTGGTCAGGTAAGACTTCCTCTAGTCAGGACCCACAAGAAACCTTCCTTACTACGATTTCGACTTTGAGGTCATGAAACCGGTGGAGTACACTTCTCAACTGAGTAACCTTTTCTGAGACTACGACCCTCCCTAACCCCCGTCCTCCTCTTCCCCTGCTGTCTCCTACTCTACCGACCTGCCGTAGTGCCTGAGCTACCTACACTCAGACTCACTTGAGGTCCTCTACCACTATCTGTCCCTCCGGACCACACGACGCTAAGTACCCCAGCGTTTCTCAGCCTGTACTGACTCGCTGACTTGATTTGACTTGTGGTGGACCCTTCGGGGAAAATTTCAGAAATACTTAAATAACGTTATGATGACGAAATACAAGACCAAAAAACCGGGGTTCTGTACACCCTAGAATGAAGGGATTGGAAGGGATTAGCTGGGGTGTGGGGGACGTAATCTTTCACTTCAGAATTGGTGACCTGGTGGTCCCTTCAGGGAGGGTAACGAAAACATTGTTTAGTGGTCTTTGAGTCCCTGAATTTCGTAGTGTCGGGACAATGACGGGATGTCGACACTTCCTGTCTTCAAGGCCTGCCAGACAGTCCCGACCTGAGGAAGACCTCCGAGATTCCTCTCGATGAAGAAACAAAAAATGTGGAGATTTCCGACGGAAGTGAAAACCGGGTGACGAGGGTATAGTGAGGTTGGAGGCGAAGACAACGGTTTAGTGGAGAACGAAACTGGAAAGTTGGAGGGAGAACATTCCTGGGACACTAACGTGGTCCGGGTGAACCTAATAGGTTTTATTAGAACTTATCATCGCCACTTTCACCTGTGGGAACAGAACAAGGACTGAAATCCCCTTTACGAAAGTTAAAAAGTGGTAACTCCTATTACAAACGACACCCAAACAGTATATATCGAAAATAATACAACTCCATACAAGGAAGATAAGGACGAAAGACCTCTCAAAAATAGTATTTACCTACAACTTAAAACAGTTTCCGGAAGAGACGTAGATAACTCTATTAGTATACCAAAAATAAAAAGTTAAACAATTACACCACATAATGTAACTAACTAAACGCCTATAACTTCTTAGGAACGTAGGGACCCTATTTCCGGCGAACCAGTACCACATACTAGAAAAATTACACAACAACCTAAGACTAACGATCTTAAAACAACTCCTAAAAACGTAGATACAAGTAGTCACTATAACCGGACATCAAAAGGAAAAAACACTGTAGAAACAGTCCAAAACCATAATCCCACTACCACCGGAGTATCTTACTCAAACCTTCAAATGGAAGGAGACGTTAAAAGACCTTCTCAAACTCCTCCTATCCACACTCGAGAAGAGATCTAAAAACCATCTTAAGTCGACACTTCGGCAGACCTGTCGTTAGTCTCGTCTTTTTCTTTATTTTCCTTAGGTTTAACCTTTTCTTCTTCATTTTGAGAGTGACAAACGTCTACTGTACTAGGAGATGTACCTTTTGGGATTTCTGAGGTGGTCTTTTAATGATCTCGATTAGTTACTTATATCATTTCAACGTCCTATATTTTAGTTGTGTGTCTTTAGGGAACGTAAGGATATGTACTTATTACTCTTTCATCTTTTTCTTTAATTCCTTTGTTAAGGTAAGTGGTAACGTTACTTTTCTTATTTTGTGAATCCTTATATAGATGGGCTTCTTTGATTTCTGGATATATATCTTTTGATATTTTGTGACTACTTTCTTTAGTTTCTCCTGTGATTATCTACCTCTTTATATGGTACAAGTACCTAGCCTTCTTAGTTATATCACTTTTACTCATATGATGGGTTTCGTTAAATGTTTAAGTTACGTTAGGGATAGTTCGATGGTCGTTGTAAAAAGTGTCTTGATCTTGTTTATTAAAGTTCTAAACATACCTTTATGTTTTTTGGAGCTTATCGGTTTCGTTAGAACTCTTTCTTCTTACCTTGACCTCCTTAGTTGAACGGACTGAAGTCCGAGATGATGTTTCGGTGTCAGTAGTTCTGTCATACCATGACCGTGTTTCTGTCTGTATATCTAGTTACCTTGTTTTATCTTTCGGGTCTCTATTTAGGTGTGTGTATACCTGTGGAATAGAAACTGTTTCCTCCGTTCTTATATGTTACCTCATTTCTGTTAGAGAAATTGTTCACCACGACCCTTTTGACCAGTTGGTGAACATTTTCTTACTTTGATCTAGTGAAAGATTGTGGCATGTGTTTTTATTTGAGTTTTACCTAATTTCTAGATTTACATTCTAGTCTTTGATATTTTGAGGATCTCCTCTTGTATCCGTTTTGTGAGAGTCTGTATTTAGTGTCGTCCTAGGAGATACTAGGTGGAGGGTCTTAAGACCTTTATTTTCGTTTTTATTTGTTTACCCTAGATTAATTTTAATTTTCGAAGACGTGTTGTTTCCTTTTATATTCGTTCCACTTTTCTGTCGGAAGACTTACCCTCTTTTATTATCGTTTACTTCGTTGACTGTTTGTTGATTAGAGTTTTTATATGTTCGTTGAAGACGTCGAGTTAAGGTCTTTTTATTTGCTGGGTTAGTTTTTTACCCGGTTTCTTGATTTATCTGTAAAGAGGTTTCTTCTGTATGCCTACCGATTGTTTGTGTACTTTTCTACGAGTTGTAGTGAGTAATAATCTCTTTACGTTTAGTTTTGGTGTTACTCCATGGTGAAGTGTGGTCAGTCTTACCGACACTAGGTTTTTAGACGTTCGTTATTTACGACCTCTCCCACACCTCTTTTCCCTTGGGAGGATGTGACAACCACCCTTACGTTTGATCATGTCGGTGATACCTCTTGTCACACCTCTAAGGAATTTTTTAACGTTTATCTTGATGGAATACTGGGTCGTTAGGGTGACGACCCGTATGTGTGGCTCCTTTGGTCTTAACTTTCTCTGTGTACATGGGGTTACAAGTAGCGTCGTGACAAATATTATCGGTCCTGTACCTTTGTTGGATCTACAGGTAGTCGTCTACTTACCTATTCTTTCGACACCATGTATATGTGTTACCTCATAATGAGTCGGCAATTTTTCTTAAGTAAACTTAGTCAAGACTACTCTACCTACTTTGACCTCGGCTAATATGTCTCACTTCATTCGGTCTTTCTTTTTGTGGTTATGTCATATGATTGTGTATATATACCTTAAATCCTTCTACCGTTACTGCTGGGACATACGTTCTGTCCTTTTTTCTGTGTCTACACATATTACCTGAAAACCTGAGTCTCCCTCTCCCTCTCCCACCCTACTAAACCCTCTTACCGTAAGATTGTACATATGATAGTACATTCTTAACTTAGCGGTCAGATACAGACTGCGTCCTATGTCGTACGAACCCCGACGACGTACCCCTACGGGGTCTCTCTACAATACCCCTCCCTCCACCCTCCGCCCAAGTACAAACCCTTGCGTACATTCTTAATTTCTAAAATTTAAATTTTTGATTTTTTTATTTATTTTTATTTTTAAAAATTTTTTATTATTATTAGAACGGTAGAGTTCTAGGAATTGAATTACTACAGACGTTACAGGGAAACGGTCCACTTTATTGTATAAGTATCTGACGAAGGGTCCATACGATCACCATTTCTTGGGCGGACGATTACGTCCTCTGTATTTTACTATACAAGTGACTAGGGACCCAGTCCCTCTAGAGGAGGGACCTCGTCCCTTACCGTTGGGTGAGGTCATCAGAACGGACCTCTTAGGGTGCTTGGAGATCTCTTCGGACCTCCCGATGTCAAGTATCACAGAGTTTCTCAACCTCGTTGAATCGTGTGTGTTCCTAATCTTGTACCTGTAGTGACCCACCGAGTCTGTCATTTCTTAGGTGTCAAAGTTGAGGACTCAGTCTTTCCTTTACCGCTGACTGAGGTCATAAAAGGTCGGACCCTTTAGGGTACCTGTCTCCTCGGACCGTCCGGTGTGAGGTACCCCAGCGTCTCAGCCTATGGTGAATCGCTGATTTGTTGTTGCTGTTGTTCAGTTTCACTCTCTCTGTAATCTAAAACAAAAGGTCTAGGGATAGATAGAAGTCTTCATATAGTGGTTTAAAGAGTAAAATTGGAGGAAGGTTGAGACGGTTGGTGGAGTAAGGTGCACGTTGAGAGTAGGAGCCGTCTGGACACTATGGAAAGGTTGGTTGGGAGAGTGGAGGTTACCCAGAGTGGTTCAGTAGGAGGGACTAAGCTCATTGGGGAATTTCTGTGTGTAGACAGGGAGGGGTCTTCAACGTATATTGTGGTTTCTTTATAAACGACTTTATCAACAACTTGTATTGACCACTATTATGTATGACTAAACTTTTTTTTTTTTAAGAAACATTGGTCTAGGATAGTAGTTCTTAGACGGTGAAGAAATAATAAAACTAATAAAATTAACCTAAAGTGTACAAAACAAGACATTCCTTCGGACAATGACCAGATAATCAAGCATACATTAAGTGTACTCACCTATGACGTATAAATATTGTAATCTAAAGGTGTTAGGTCTACTTAGTGTCCTCAGACACTAGTTGAGGAGTCCGTCCAGACTAGTGACGGTGGTACACCGTTTACGACAGTAACTCAGTCGCTCGGTCTGTGACATCGGAGAGGAAGAAGGGTAATTCGGAAACTTCGTATTCCTTCCGAAACTTTATACAGACTGAAAGTAACCAGGTTACTACTCTACTCTGAATTTTGTAGTTAAACACCCTAAAAATATAGTGTCGTCCTTTTTTCTTCATTTTTAAGAACACTCACAGTGGTATCTTTAGTCAAAAAAGGAAGATAAAAGGTGTAAGTTGGAACGTTTTGTGTCATTATGGAACAAAAGAACTATAATTTCCCTTATACTGTTTGATCTTCGAATAAAAGTTCTATTGAGTTCTATTAAGTTGTGTTTAAAACACAGAAGTTCTTAATAAAACTGTTAAATTGGTAGATATTACAAGATTAAAGCGACAGTATCTTCAATCTTATTGTACTACACAGACAAAGGGAACCACGTCGGTACTTTTCGGTCAGTGACGGAACTCCCGACCGAGGACGATAATAACAAGTCAACGGGTCAGCGCAGGCTGAGAAACACTAGAGTACCTGAAGTCGTACAGTCCGAGGAGAGGGTCTCAAACGAAGTGGTAGAGGGTCTTAAACGAGTTTAAGTACAGGTCACTCAGTCACTACGGTAGGTAGAGTAGGAGACAGTGGGGGAATAGGACGGGAGTTAGAAAGGGTCGTAGTCCTAGAAAAGGTCACTCAGTCGAGAAACTTAGTTCACCGGTTTTATAACGTCCAAGTCGAAGTCGTTGTCAGGAAGACTACTTATAAGTCCCAGCTAAAGGGAATCCTAACTGACCAACCTAAAGGAACGTCAGGTTTCCTGAGAGTTCTCAGAAGAGGTCGTGGTGTCTAGTTTTCACAGTCGCGAAACCCCGAGTCGGAAAAAATACTAGGTTGAGAGTGTAGGTATGTACTGATGACCTTTTTGGCATCGAAACTGATATACCTAAAACAACCGTCTCACTACAGAGACGAAAAATTATATGACAGATCCAAACAACATCGAAAGGAAGGTTCTCCATTCATAGAAAATTAAAGTACGGACATTGTAACATTTAAGTGGTTGTAGGTCCTAGTCCGGGTAGGAATACTGTTTCTTTGAGGTGAAACACGAACGGAACCCCAAAAGGACCTGTGTTCCTACGACTGAGTGGAATTGGTCAAGTCAAGTCAAGTCAGCGAGTCAGTACAGGCTGAGAAACGCTGGAGTACTTAGCGTCGTTCGGTCCGGAGGGACAGATAGTGGTTGAGGGCCTCAAGTGAGTCTGAGTGCAGGTAGCTCAGACACTACGTAGATCGGTAGAGTAGGAGACAACGGGGGAAGAGGAGGACGGGGGTTTGGGAGGGTCGAAGTCTCAGAAAAGGTTACTCAGTTGAGAAGCGTACTCCACCGGTTTCATGACCTCAAAGTCGAAATCGTAGAATTGGTTCAGTGTGTGTTTTTACACTTTAGTCTAAATACGTGAACAAACTCTTTTCTTTACGTTGTGTACTGAAATTGGATTAAAAAGAAAAGACATGGACATTGTCCCCAACCCCAAGTCCCATCCTCCTTTCTTCTCCCCCTGTGTATCTACGGGGATAATTAAGTTGAAAGTTTAATACAGTAACGTATAAACAGTTAAAGAAGAATATATAGGTCATTTACAACATATTATACAAAGTCCAAGTACGTGAACTCGACTGTATCCGAAAACTCATAATTCAGAAGGAACATCTGACATAGAAAGTAGATTTTACTGTAAGACAGAATGGGTTACGAAAACGGAATTTTAAATAGAATAGACTTTAATCATAGTAGTAAAGGGTAAAAACCCCAGAAAGACAAAAGATTAGAAACGGGTGGAAAAAAAAGAAAAGGACGTGGAGATTCATTAAAGTAAAAACCACAAGAAACAACAAGTATCCTATAACGGACTATGAAACATCTTTGTATGAAATTCTGAAATACAGACGAAGATAAAGAGTTTTGACGACATACATGAGAAGACAGTCGAACAAAATACGAAATACGAGGAAACACAAAGTAATTACCAGGTCTCGGGTCCCGATCTCGTACACTGATCCGGATTCGGTTAGTCTCTGAAGAACGCTAGACTCGTCCAGGTTAGTCGGTCGAAGGTCGTAAACGTATCCTCAAGAACCTTTCTCTTAGAGAAAGTACGACTTGAATTCAAACAGTTCCACACTCTAATGTCAGTGATACCGGTGGAACGACCTTGCTCTTGCCTGGGTTGTGTTATCTTTTTATCAACTTTCCATCTTTCTTTATTCACGGTCTCCAAAACAAGTTTGTGAGTTTAAGTCAATATGAACTCCCTTTGAGATGGAGATCCAAGAAGGAAGTTGTCTTAAAAGGACGTTTCTGTCATTACAAAGTACTAAATGTCACAGGTCCTACCGTCGGTGATTCGAGTGACACTGACAGGGTGTGGTCCTTGACTCTAGGATGTCCGGCGTTCTGGTTTTCATTGTTTCTTTTTCTTCGTAGAACTGATGTAAGTGTCTTAATCACCGTTACAGTTTGATCACCGGTCCACAGGATCTCAGATAATAACGCCAGACTTATACACTCGACCCTCTCTTCCACTTTCAATCAGTGAGTCACCACAGGCTGAGAAACACTGGGGTACCTGATGTACATCGGGCGGTCCGAGGAGACAGGTGCCTAAGAGGTCCTTTCTTATGATCTCACCCACCGGTAAGGGAAGAGGTCCCCTAGTAGTGTTGGGTCCCTAACTTGAGACCAGAGGACGTGACGTCTAAGAAATGGGTAGACTCAGTGGTTCTTGAAACGTTCGACTCTATACGTCAGTAATTAATTGTTCCGTCGTGACTCCTTGATTTTTAATTCTAAGACATAAACTAGACACCTGAAGACTGAAAAGAGAAGACAAAGAAGGAACCAACACCGGTGACCGTAGTTAGATTTGTTGTCAGAAACCTCCCTTTAATAGAGATTAATACTGTTTATATTTGTTTAACCAGAATAATACAAAAGTGGATATTTCGACTACACGGTTGACAAAAAATTCTATACCAATCCTTAGGACAAATCTTTTGAAATTTGCTAAGACTAAGGATGAAGTCTAGTTTATAAAGAAGACTGTAATTTTTAATGTCTTACCTTTTATACTAAGAACTTTTCTTCTCAAGACCTTATCGGGGAGATTCGATGAATCTTCATAGACTACGTTTCTTGACGATTATGCACGTATGTCTACCCGGATCATAGTCTTAGTGTTGTACCAAGTAAAAGGAAAAACGTGTCCGTGACAAGTAATAAAAAACAGAAACGGAAAGAGAACAAACCCAGATAAATCTCTAAAAAAAATTTATAAATATTATTATAACACCATATAAATCTAATATTAAGAACCATTTTACGGTAGGGAGTTAATACAAACTTTGTGTCGATAATTAAGTCCCTTAAAGTCCTTTAAAGACTTCGGGTTTTATAAGTGAATCTTGAAGAGTTAGTAATACGACAATGACGGAAGGGAGGGAAAGAGAGAGACGAGACAGCACAGACTGAGAGACACTGGGAAACCTAACGTCAGGTGGTCCGGGGAGACAGGTACCCTAAGAGGTCCGTTCTTATGACCTCACCCAACGGTACGGGAGGAGGTCTCCTAAAAGGGATGGGTCCCTAACTTGACCACAGAAGACACAGAGGACGTGACATCCGTCTAAGAAATGGTGTTATACAAGACTTGTGCAAGAAGTGTCCGTCCTTTAGATCCATCGGTGTTTGTGACTTTGTTCTATTTTGTATCGACAGAAAAAAAAAAAAGTTGCACCGTAAAGACTAAATTTAAAGACGTCTGGGTTCATTTCGCCTCCTCTAAAAGTGTACAACTAATATTGACCCCCTTTTTTAACTTGCAGTCTCGGTTTGGTCAATCTATATCCCGAGTGCGATACTGTCGGTCTCTCGTCTCTTCGTACTCTTTGGGGTCTCTGACCTATAACTTTTCTGATAAGAGGGGATGTTCAACCCGTTTTTTTTGGTGGGTCCCGAATTGTAGTAAGTTGAGAGTTCAGTCGCTAAAAGATGTTGCTTTTGAAGGTATCTTTTCAAAGTGACAAATATTAGTCGTAGGATCGACACCCCGTCTAGATTGGAACAAAAGGATGTCTCGGCTGACACCGAGATTCGAGACGACCTCTGTCTCCACCGTCGAGTGAGGTCATAAGAACGGACCTCTTAGGGTACCTGTCTCCTCGGGTCGCCCGACATTAGGTATCCGACGTTTCTCAACCTGTAACGACTTCACTGAATCGTGCGTTCGTGTGATTTGAGACGTAAAGTTCCTCTTTTCTTAAGGTCCCGTAGAAGGACGTCCGAGTGACAAGAGTCGGAACGTACTGGGGGGCCCGACACGACGAGACTATAGGAAGGTCTGTCGTTCGTCCCTGTCTCTTCCTTGGTTTGCGCACTGATTCGAGTGTTTTGTGTGGGGTTCGTGGTGACTCGGTTTCTGTCTTAAGGTCAAGGGTAGTTTCCGACACGTTCGGGGGGCCTAGACTCGTCGGTTGTGGTCTGCCGGGAGGACGTCCCACCAGGTTCGTAGAGAGAGAGACTTTAGACTTGCAAAACGAGGACCGCCCTTAAATGTCTTGTTGGCAGTGTCCGTGACCCTCTTTCTTTTGTTTCGGTCTTTTATGACCGAGACAAACTTTTTGACTCAGGTTTGATTCTAATATTGATATTCCGACACTGACCGTCGTTTCACGTAGATTCTCATTCAATTGTACTTCAACTTCCACCTTAAGTCCCAGTGTAGACATTGCCTGTGGAGTCAAAAATTTTAATACTCGAACCCTTTTTTACGAGGACCCTAGTAAACGCTGGGTCTCTTTCTTCGAACTCCTCTTTGCCCGGATACCGGTATGTCGGGACTTACGCGACCTAGTGCAGACTGGGGTCTTCAATTCGTCCCATCCGGGACCAATCGTAAACCTACCTTCCTCTTTACCACAGTCTCTAATTAAATAGTCGTCACTATCGTAAAACATTTATTTGAATTTTAAAATATAATTCTACTATTGTACACGAACCCACGATTCAGCGAAGACAACACAGGTGAGAAACACTGGGACATCTGACATCGGGCGGTCTGTGGAGACAGGTACCCCTAAGAGGTCCGTTCTTATGACCTCACCCAACGGTACAGGAGTAGGTCCCCTAGAAGGGCTAGGTCCCCTAGCTTGGACACAGAGGACGTGATGCCCACCTAAGAAATGGTGACTCCGTGGCCCCTTCGGGGTTCCACTATTATATCCACCAAAATAACATAATTATACTAAAAAGAATAGTTTTTCATTCTTTATTTTGTGAAGGTCTATTTCGTTAGAATATATATGTACTTTCATATATTACGTTGTTAAGGTTATACGGATTTGAAGACAATGATACAAAATTAATCTACTGTGGTCTACACGTTACGACGACGACGACAATTCACCGAAGTCAGCACAGGTTGAGACCCGCTGGGTTATCTACCGTCTGGTGGTTCGAGGGGACAGGGACCCTAAGAGGTCCGTTCTTGTGACCTCACCCAACGCTAAAGGAAGAGGTTACGTACTTTTACTTTTCACTTTCACTTCAGCAGGGTAGCACAGGTTGAGAAGAGCTGGGGTATCTGACGTCGGGTAGTCCGGGGAGGTAGGCACCCTAAAAGGTCCGTTCTCATGACCTCACCCCACGGTAGCGGAAGAGGTTCTCACGTTTACCGTCCATGGCTTCACATAATTGATACCCGTTGACGTATTTGAAGTGACGATCCGAAAGTCAGGGGATTAGTGATACATTGATCGTCCGTGTGTGGTTCTGGTCACTAGACTGAAGATGGTGTCAGATAGTCACTCCCAGTGACACGTAGACAATAAGTCCAGTGTGTCTTGGTCGTTTCACACATGGTTTTACCTGTCACTTTACACGTTTGCAATTTCACGTCGTTTCTTTATTCTTCCTTATTCCGACCTTCAGTTAAAGGTTCGTTTACGTCCCAATTTCTTCTTTCTCAGTTAGTATCCTTCTACCTACACCGGAACCAAGGAGTCTGAGGTCTGTACGTCGTTCTTCTAATTCCTTCTACTTGAATCAGTACATTCCTGTGTCAACTCTGCGTTTTGTCCCTTCGTTTCACTACATCCGTCTTTTGTGACCGTTAACTTTCTTGAGACTCTCGATAAGGAGTAATTTTGTGTTTCCTATTTTACAACTCTCGACTAAGTTTAAAATTTTCCTCGTATTGTTAAGAAATTCTGTCTCTTTTCTAGGTTTCTTCCATTCTACATGTTTGATAGGAACTGTATTGAAAATGTTTCTTTATTTTATAAAAGTAAGAGTTAGAAAGATTGTGAACTTTAATGACCCATGATTTATATGTATGTATATATATATATACATATGTATGTAGGAAAAATGTTAAAAAAAGTAAAGGGATATCAGGGTCCCTTCGGTATCCTGAAGGGACCACCGGGTCTGCTATTTCTTAGACAGATGTCACGTCCTCTGGGTCCAAGTTAGGGACCCAACCCTTCTAGGGGACCTCTTCCCTTACCGTTGGGTGAGGTCATAGGAACGGACCTCTTAGGGTACGTGTCTCCTTGGACCGCCCGATGTCAGGTGCTCTAGGGTTTCTCAGCCTGTACTAACTCGTTGGCTTGCTGTTGTTGTTATATAAGTATCGACTGTCTTTCCCTCGTAAACTACAAGTCTGTTCGTTTAAATTCTCAAGTGTCTTCTTAATATAGAAACGGGGAACTAATAATTCTAGTGAAACGTTCCTCAGTCAGACGTTCTAGTATGGATACCAGGACGTGTTTCGTTCTTGACAGATGGGATAAAATTTACCCTTTCATTTAACGAGAAAAACGGGTTCCGTAACGATGTATACGAGAACTACTCTTAAGCTTTCTTTATAGTGGAGGACGGATGGAACGCAACGGTGTACAAGAGGGGTTTTTCTTTTTTTACTTACCAGTCGTAGTAGTAGGAAGGAGGTCTAGTTGTTTGTGTGACAATCTCACTTTTGAGTTACGGGAAAAAGTCCCTAGTAGTAGGAGGTCAAGTCAACGAGTCAGCACAGGTTGAGGAACGCTGGGGTACTTGACGTCGTGCGGTCCGGAGGGACAGGTAGTTGTTGAGGGTCTCAAGTGGGTTTGAGTACAGGTAACTCAGCCACTACGGTAGGTCGGTAAAGTAGGAGACAGTAGGGGAAGAGGAGGACAGGGGTTAGGGAGGGTCGTAGTCTCAGAAAAGGTCACTCAGTTGAGAAACGTACTCCACCTGTTTCATAACCTCAAAGTCGAGGTCGTAATCAGGAAGGTTTCTTATAGGTCCTGACTAGAGGAAATCTTACCTGACCAACCTAGAGGAACGTCAGGTTCCCTGAGAGTTCTCAGAAGAGGTTGTGGTGTCAAGTTTTCGTAGTTAAGAAGACACGAGTCGAAAGAAGTGTCAGGTTGAGAGTGTAGGTATGTTCTGGTGTCCTTTTTGGTATCGGAACTGATCTACCTGGAAACAGTCGTTTCATTACAGAGACTAAAAGTTATACGATAGATCCAACCAGTATTGAAAGGAAGGTTCCTCATTCGTAGAAAATTAAAGTACCGACGTCAGTGGTAGACGTCACTAAAACCTCGGGGGTTTTTATTTCAGACTATGACAAAGGTGACAAAGGGGTAGATAAAGGGTACTTCACTACCCTGGTCTACGGTACTAGAATCAAAAGATTTACAACTCAAAATTCGGTTGAAAAGGTGAGAGGAGAAAGTGAGAGAACTTCTTCGAGAAATCCAGAAGAAGTGAAAGATGATATTCCCACCACAGTAGACGTATAGACTCCAATGACTATAAAGAGAGTCGTTAGAACTAAGATCGAACTCGAAGTAGGTTAGACCGTAAAGCATATTACATGAGACGTATATTCAATTTATTCGTCCTACTGTTATCCGTCGGAACTGTGTGAGGAAAGGGTTAAACCTTGGTCACAGGTCAAGAAAAAAAAAAAAAGTCAAATAAGAAAAAAATTATATTTAAATAAATTAACCTCCGATTAATGAAATGTCATAACATAACCAAAACGGTATGTAGTTGTACTTAGACGGTGTCCACATGTGCACAAGGGGTAGGACTCGGGGGGAGGGTGGCGGGAGGGGTATGGTAGGGAGGCCCAGTAGGGTCACGTGGTCGGGGCTCGTAGGACATAGTACGTAGTTTGGACCTGACCGTAAAGTAAAGTGTGTACTATAATATGTACAAGTTACGGTAAGAGGGTTTAGTACGGTGGGAGTGGGAGAGGGTTTCTCAGGTATTCTGACAAGAGATGTAGACACAGAGAAAACGACAGAGTGTATGTCCCAATATCAATGGTAGAAAGATTTAAGGTATATATACGTGATCGTATGACATAACCACAAAAAGAAAGACCGAATGAAGTGAGACATATTATCCGAGGTCAAAGTAGGTGGAGTAATCTTGACTAAGTTTACATAAGAAAAATTACCGACTCATTATGAGGTAACACATATACATGGTGTCGAAAGAATAGGTAAGCAGACGACTACCTGTAGATCCAACGAAGGTGCAGGACCGATAATATTTGTCACGACACTACTTGTAACCCCATGTGCACAGAGAAAGTTAAGACCAAAGGAGCCACACATACGGGTCGTCACCCTAACGACCCAGTATACCGTCAAGATAAAGGTCAAAAAATTCCTTAGAGGTGTGACAAGAGGTATCACCGACACGATCAAACGTAAGGGTGGTTGTCACATTCTCCCAAGGGAAAAGAGGTGTGGGAGAGGTCGTAAATGACGAATATCTGACTTATCGTCGGTAAGACTGACCGTACTTTACCATGGAGTAACACCTAAACTAAACGTAAAAAGACTATTACTCACTACAACTTGTAGAAAAGTACACAAACAATCGGTAGACATACAGAAGAAACCTCTTTACAGAGAAATCAAGAAACCGGGTAAAAAACTAACCCAGAAAATAAAAAGACCTTAACTCGACGTCTTCAACGAACATATAAAAACTCTAATCAAGAAACAGTCAACAAAGTAAACGATAATAAAAGAGGGTAAGATTTCCAACAGAAAACTGGAACGAAAATCAAAGGAAACAACACGTCTTGAAAATTAAAATTAATCCAGGGTAAACAAATAAAAACGAAAATAAATGTTATAAGACCCTCCACCCAGTGTCTCCTAGGAAGACACCAAATACAGCCTCTCACAAAACGGATACAAGAGGAGATCCTCAAAATATCAAAGACCAGAATACAAATCTAGAAATTAGGTAAAACTCAAATAAAAACACATACCACAATCTTTCACAAGATCAAAGTAAGAAAATGTTCACCAACTGGTCAAAAGGGTCGTGGTGAACAATTTCTCTAACAGAAAAGAGGTGACATATAAGAACGGAGGAAACAGTTTCTATTCCACAGGTATCCACGCACCTAAATAGAGACCCGAAAGATAAAACAAGGTAACTAGATATAAAGACAGAAACACGGTCATGGTATGACAAACCTACTGACACCGAAACATCATCTCGGACTTCAGCCCGCCCAACTAAGGAGACTAAGGTAAGAAGAAAGAGTTCTAACGAAACCGATAAGTTCTAAAAAACATGAAGGTATGTTTAACACCTTAATAAACAAGATCGAGACACTTTTTGTGGTAATCATCGAACTATCCCTAACGTAACTTAGATATCTAACGAAACTCATCATATGAGTAAAAGTGATATAACTAAGAAGGTTAGGTACTTGTGCCATATGAAGAGTTGATGACTAAAGAAAGTGGCACCACAAAATATCAAAAGATATATATCCAGAAATCAAAGAAATCCATCTATATAGGGATTCATAAAATAAGAAAAGTAACGTTACCACTTACCTTAACAAAGGAATTAAAGAGATAAAAGAGTAATAATCAAATATCCTTACGTTCCCTAAAGATACATAACCAAAATATAGGACGATGAAATGATATAAGTAAATAATCGAGATCATTAAAAGACCACCTCAGAAATCCCAAAAGATCCATCTCCTAGTACAGTAGACGTTTGTCACTCTCAAAATGAAGGAGAAAAGGTTAAACCTAAGGAAAAGAAAAAGACGAGGTTAACGACACCGGTTTTGAAGGTTTTGATAGAACTTATCATCACCACTCTCACCCGTGGGAACAGAACAAGGACTGAAATCCCCTTTACGAAAGTTAAAAAGTGGTAACTCCTATTACAAGTGACACCCAAACAGTATATATCGAAAATAATACAACTCCATACAAGGAAGATAAGGACGAAAGACCTCCCAAAAATAGTATTTACCTACAACTTAAAACAGTTTCCGAAAGAGACGTAGATAAGTCTATTAGTATACCGAAAATAAAAAGTTAAACAATTACACCACATAATGTAACTAACTAAACGCCTATAACTTCTTAGGAACGTAGCGACCCTATTTCGGGTGAACCAGTACTACATACTCGAAAAATTACATAACAACTTAAGACTAACGATCTTAAAACAACTCCTAAAAACGTAGTTACAAGTAGTCACTATAACCGGACATCAAAAGAAAAAAACACCGTAGAAACAGTCCAAAACCATAATCCCACTATCACCGGAGTATCTTACTCAAACCTTCAAATGGAAGGAGACGTTAAAAGACCTTCTCAAACTCATCCTATCCACACTCGAGAAGAGATCTAAAAACCATCTTAAGTCGACACTTCGGCAGACCTGGATCCGAAAACAAACGACCTTCTAAAGACCAATGTCAAAGTTAAAGGCATGAACACTACCCAGACAATTCTAAAAGATAAAGAAGGACCAAGTCAAAACCTTTCAACATGAAAAGATTCTTAAACAGGTAAAGAAGGTGCAACAGGTAAAATAACCGTATATTAACGACGTCATCAGAGAATACTAGGAAACATAAAGACACAACAGACAACACTAGAGAGGTAAAAGTAAAGATTAAAATAACTAAACTATAAAGAAGGAAACAAAGAACTACTCAGACCGATTACCAAACAGTTGAAATAAATAGGAGAGTTTCTTGGTAGAAAACCGAAACAACTAAAAACGATAACAGAGAAAACAAAGAAAACGTAAATAAAGACGAGATTAAAAAACTCTTAAAAAAGGAAGATGATTAGGACCCCAAGAAGTAAAGAAGGAAAAGATCAACGAAATCCACATCTCAACGACGACGACGACGACGACGATTCAGCGAAGTCAGCACATCCAATAAATAAACTGAAAAAAGAACAAAGAACTCCATACGGACATAACGATACTTGGAAGGGGAATTGTGACGAAAATGTCACAGGGTGTCCAAACCCCAACAACACAAAAGTAAAAGTAAGTAAAGATACGTATAAAAATAAAGAAAAAACTAAAAAAGACACTAAACAACGAATAAGTCGTAGTACAACAAGTCGGAGGTATACAACCTTAAAAATTATCAAAAAGAGGACATTAACTCTAGATTAGAATGACATAACACCAGTCTTTTCTACGAACCTTACTAAAGTAAAAAAAAATTAAATGGTTCCGAGCTAAATACCGGGTCCTACACTAGATAGGACCTCTTACAAGGCACACACGAACTCTTTTTCCACTTTAAGTAACAAAACCCCACTTTACAGGATATCTATAGTTAATCCAGATTGACCAGATAACATAGTAAAGGTACAGGTCAAGATTGACAACGAAGAACCGGACGTTGTGTCCAAAGAGTCCTCCGTCCAGTTCACTAGACCATGAGGGTAGAGAAATTCTTAAAAGGTGTCAGACAACACTAGGTGTGTCAGTTTCCGAAACCGTATCATTTATTACGTCTTCATCTACAAAAAGACCTTGAAAGAACGAAAAAGTTACTAGGTTGTCTACAACCGTTGAACTAGAGTCCAAGGAGACGGAAAAGATTTAGAACGAAATTGTAGACCTTCAAGAGTCAAGTACATGACAACTTCGGACCGAACCTCTTAAAACTCGTAATGAAATGATCGTCCACTCTACTCACGTTGACACACCATCAAACTCGTGAGAAACGTTAACGGAAAGAAACCTTAGCCTTACTGTTGACTGGAAAAGGTCAGGACACCAAGAACAAACACCCCTGTCCATTCCCTCCGTAAAATAAACCAAATTTATTTTTACGATGTGTATATGTACACGTTTGAGATCCATTGATTACTACATTTACGTTTGTGTTAGGTACGACGTTAAATTTTCGATCTGATAGTGTTATAGGAACTTCGATGGACACACAAGAATGAACTAGGAGAGAGGAAAGAAAGGAAGTCCGAAGACGTTTTCTCCCACACACAAACGTAAACGATTCTCGACTCACTACTGAACCCCGGTGGAAACGGAGGAGTCACAGGATGCCCCACTCTCAGACACAATATGTCTGTTCCGAATCCGAGGTGTACAGTCCTGACTACATTCTTAAACGGGAGTCCTTGTGAAGGGACAGGTAAGAGGAGTAAGACTCGAGTACGTAGGAATATTTATAAGGTCTCGGAATATTTTATAGAAGTGTCACTACTTACGTTCTAAATAAACAGCACATCGTTCTCCCAAGAAGCATCATCGATCCTCGGGTTTGACAATGCTCACCTTCAGACACCAAAGTATTAAGATCGGAGACCAGAACGTTACCGTAGAGGGAAGGACCGATATAAGATTCCTTCCTAATGTTGTTTAGGATAAAGTTTACGATGATGGGGAATTCTCGCAATAATAGATACTGTCAAAGCTTATCAACCATCATCAATGGTCTTTAAGACAGAACTCCCTCAAACCTAACAAAAAAGGTTCGGGGAGTCCTTACGTACAAGTTAAAGATGACACTCATCCGTACGTCACTCACTGTCGGGTGGTTCTTAAATCGGGACTGTCGGAGTCAAGGCTGGAGACGTAAAAAGTCTACTTACATACAACCAACCATAAAGTGAGAAGTTCCTATCAAAAACTAATGGATTTAGATGGAAGTCTCGGGTTTAATGATTACTCTAACATTCTTAAATTTTTGGTTTACAGAAGAGAGGGACACGACACGAATCAACGACGAGACAGTACAGGCTGAGAAACACTGGGGCACCTGACATCGGACGGTCCAAGGAGACAGGTACCCCTAAGAGGTCCGTTCTTATGACCTCACTCAACGACACGGGAGGAGATCTCCTAGGGTTGAGTCCCTAGCTTGGATCCAAAAGGTGTAACGTCCACCTAAGAAATGGTAGACTCGGTGGTCCCTTCGGGTTCTTATGACTCCACATGATTCCACCCATCCGATAGGGAAGAGACCCCCTAGAATGGTTGGGTCCTTAACTTCGCCCCAGAGGACGTAACGTCTACCTCAGAAATGATCGACTCGATGGTCCCTTCAGGGAAGAGAGGGATGGGGTAAAGAATAGAGTAGGAAGTGAGTAAGTTCGGGACGACATAGAGTACGTGACGAATGTTTCGTCCGAAGAGTTTGAGTTCTCGGAACGTAAGGGAACTAAAAATTTTAGGATCATTTTTAATACGTCACTTCTTTGTGAAAAATAGACTTGAACACGGAGTAGAGTCCAGGATAAGAGTAAAAAGAATTACTGATTGACATTAAGGATCGATTATTAGTAGTGAACCATAGACAATAGGTAACGACATCTTGTTTAGGAGATTTTAGATTGTCAAACCTTTTCGGTATTTGTAAATAAAAGAGTAGGGCTAATATAATCAGTCTTCAGACCCCTACTCGTCAACTCCCTGAGGTCTAGAGTACACCCCAATGGCAGTGTCACAGTCGACCCCGACACCAGTAGACTTCTGAACCGACCGGTCTCCTAGGTGGAGGATTGATCGGGTGAGCATACCGACCACTCAGTCACGACTCTCGACGACCCTTGGAGCCAAAGAGTCGTGCACCAGGAGAGACATTGTCCTGACGAACTCATAGGAGTGTTGTACCGTCGACCGAAGGGGGTCCAACTCACCAGGTTCTCTCTTCCACCTTCGGAGGCGTAGAGGTCACTGGATGGAGTTTTTGGTGTACGACAGGAAAGGTGATATAGTGATAACGATAGTGTGTAGGACAGAAAAGTCCCACCCTCCTTTAATGTGTACTCCAAGTTGTGGACCACTACCTCTAGTGACCTCCAGAGGGAATCCGACGGATGGTTCGGACCGTTTATACAAAGGATACTTTCCCTAAATTTTGGTTTCTGGGTGTTTTGGACTTCGAACGATTAAACATTTGCTGAGGTCATACGACACATTTCTCGTCTTTCTTTCGACAATGTAAAAGACACGTTTTCTACTACTGAAATGTAAAAACGTTTTTTGGAGTATCGAAACCCCGAATAGAATAGTGGATGTAGAAAGACTCTAAGGTCTTTACTTTAATGTAAATTACTGATTCCTGACTCCTCGTCGGTTCAACTGTCTTTGTTATCCTAGTACCGTTTTTTCAACAATAACCTTCCAAGGTTTCATATAGAGAACTCTCAAAACCACCCAATCAATAAAAAGGTGTCTTATTATTCAAGGTAAGTTACCCCCTTTTTTTTATCAGAACGGGAAGATGAAGACTGTCATGGCATTAACACCTTAGTACCGACTGAGGTAAAGAAACAGAGCAAAGCGAAAGTCCTTAAGAACTATCCGATCGTGGACGTCCCGAAAACCTTAAAGGAACGGTAGAAGATTCTTCCACCCTACAGGATTTGGATTAATATTTTGTTACAATCGGAACAGTGACGAACTAATCGTTCGGTCTTTAGACGGTTTCAAGTTGTTTCGTCACCAATATTTTATAAATGTATTTTGAAGTTAACGGTTTGGGTATTTCTTCGTCACCTAGAAAGGTGTTCCGTGTAGTTGTAATGATTATAGAAGACTCGGGGAGGAGGAGGAGGACTTTTTAGTTTAAGTTCTCTACACATACTTCGATGGTGGTCTTACACGGTCTGTTAAAAGATCTTAAGGTCCTCTATTATTCTTTCAATTCTGAACGGACGGGAAGTCCTCGGTTGTGTAGTGTCGAGTCACACCCTTTAAGGAAACTGGAGCACTACACAAAAGTCTACAGGGGAGGGAATATTTGAACATTCTTCTGTATTTTAGACCACTACACCCTTAAGTTCCTGGGGAGACGGAATGAGAACATAAGATACGTGGTAGGGGGTTGGTACGGGGAGTGAAAAGGACCCTTATCGTGTAGACGTCTCCCGACCGAGATCCTTATAAAAAGGGAGGTTTAAAGTCTACAAACCTTAGACTAAAACAAATTTAGAAGGGGTTTAGACGAGTTGTAGATAACACTCGGACAAACCCGTAATGAAAGTCTAAAATCTGAAAAGTGGAACGGTCACAACACCAAAATACTATATTGTCGTAGGTCTTCGTTCAGAGTCGGGGACCACTAAATATGTCCTTCCATTCAGGTCCCGAGGGGGTATCAGGACAGACGTTCCTTGTGACAGGTTCACTGTCTCTTATTGTTGGAAGGTCCCTTTCCTCTCATACTCACCGTCCTTGTTACAGAAAGGTTTATCTGAGAAATCCACCGAGTCACCATTTCTTAGACGGACGGTTACGTCCTCTGTGTCCTCTGTGTCCAAGCTAGGGACCCAACCCTTCTGGGAAACCTCCTACTTTTCAGTTTATTTGAGAAGACCCATGTATGTAGGGTCCTTGAAAGAAGAAAAGAACTCCTTCCTTTTGTTAGGATGGGGTAGGTTTGATTTCTGAGTGAGTTTACGAATTAGAACAAATAAACGTAGATGAAGGAAGGTAAATAGATCGAGAGTCTTAAGAAACTTTTCTTTTTATGTGTTACGTTTTCGTCGATTCAAATACCTTGTCTCGAGACGCAGAAAAGGTAGAACGTTATAGATTTAAAGAATTTTTGTTATAGAAGGAAGAAACTTTATATTAACTGTATATGGGAATATAATCAAAGTCCACATATTGTACTCAGTTATAAACATACATAAAACTTTAGTAGTGGTGTCATTCAGATCAATTGTGAGTAGTGGTTGTATTTATGTTATGAAAGAAAGAGCTCTTGAAAAAACCCCCGAGGTCTTAAAGGAACCACCGAGTCTACCATTTCATAGACGGGCGTTGCGCCCTCTGGTCCCAAGTGAGTGACCAAGTCCTTCTAAGGGACCTCTTCTTTTACCGCTGGGTGAGGACATAAGAACGAATCTTTTAGGGTACCTACCTCTTCGGATCATCCGATGTCAGGTACTCCAGTGTTTCTCAGATTGTACTGTCTCACTGAAGTGAGAGAGAGAGTTCTTGAAAATTCTAGATGTAAGAATCGTTGAAAATTTATACGTCATATTCTAATGATTGATATCGACAGTAATTAGGGTTCTGAATAAATAAAATATTGACCTTTGAACACGGAAAACTAAGGGAAGTGGGTAAAACGAGTGGGGGTTGAGAGGTAAAGACCCTTGGTGACTTAGACAAGAGATGTAAATAGTAGAACTCAACAAAAAACAAAAAACTAAACACAAAAAAATTCTAAGATGTATATTCACTCTAGTATACCATAAACGGTTTATATGGAACGACGTAACGTCTGATCGTTAGGGGTTTGGAAGGTAAATTTTGATTAAAATTTCATGAATAGCAGTGTCAACAATTCAGTGAGTCAGTACAGGTGAGAAACACCGGGGTACCTGACGTCGTTCGGTCCGAAGGGACAGGTAGTGGTAGAGGACCTGGAACGAGTTTGAGTACAGGTAGTTCAGCTACTACGGTAGGTTGGTAGAGTAGAAATCTGCGAAGGTAGAACGGAAATTAGAAAGGGTCATGGTCCCAGTGTTTCTAAGTATACTTTAATAGTCGTAGGGCGGGAGGACACAGGGAGGAGGGATTGTTTCTCGTGTACAAAGTCTGTAGTAGGAAGGTGGACAAACAGGGGTCCTAGTTTGTACCATTGTTGGTAGGGGGTTTCGGGTTTCCGTTCAAAGGGGACCCCTCACGAAGGGAAAACTTTAACCTGATTCAGTGATTTTGGATTTTAAAATTTCCCCTTTTTTTTCAGAGGATTGTTTATACCGTTAATAGTTTTGTACCTCTCATTCCATGAAGAACTTACTAATTTTTACACAAATCGGGACATCTTGACGGGACACTCACACAACCTACGAAAGACGGACAAGGAAGTTAAGATGGGACGCGAGGAAACTTTGAGGGTGGTTACGGTTCACGGTTCCTTCGACGAGAGGTGCCTGGTGAGGTAGTGATCCCGAGAAGTCGGGAGACCGAAGTCAAACCCAGGACGGTTAGTCCCCCTTGACTGTCCTCTCTTTCCAGTCCTAAGTATAAGAAGAGAGAGAGAGAGAGAGAGAGAGAGAGAGAGAGAGAGAGAGAGGTAGGTGGAGGAGACGTGACCGTCTCTAGAAGATGGTTTCCAGTACTGAGGACCACCCATAGGGGATGAGGTCGACGGTGTAAGAGGGACCCAAGACCCCTGGAGGGGGAGGGGATTGGGAGGTAGGAGAACGACTCAGACCCTACGAAGTGGTGGGGAAGACCTTAGAGACGTAGATAACCGTAAAGACGTTTATTGGGCAAGCACTTTGAGAGTGGGTACTGGGAAAGTTCCCACGGTAGACAAAGGACGTAACTGGTACTGGTCGTGACCCGTAGTCACTGAAAAAATCGGAAGCATAGTTATGTAGTTCGCCAGGTGGGAGAAGGTTTCCTCTCATTCAATCTTTTCTCATTCAGTTGGCGTCCCACGTGTTGAAATGTATTGAGTACCTTATTGCTTCCGTAACGACGTTTCTTTTAATTTCTTTCGACAGAGTGACACATGTAATGATTAACTCCGTCATCCTTTCCTTACAATTCTTTTCATCCTTACAAACGGTACAAGGCCCAGACACTATTGGTACCTAACAACGGACAACTTCCGTGCACTCATTAAGTGTTGTCTGAACTTGCACGTGTACGTTGTTAAGAAGGCAAAAATTACTTTGTATTCTTGGACCGTTCGTCACCTTTAATCTTTGTATACATAAGTTAATGAAATAATTCGGAATAAATTACTCTTTATAAAAGATATTAGTTTACATGTAAGAAAAAAATTGTAACCCACCCCCCAAGTCCTCTCTTACCTATTTGCATATACAAACCGACTCAGGGAAACGACAAGTGGTCTTTGATGGTATTGTAACAGTTGACCGATGTAGGGTTATTATTTTTTAAATTTGAAACCCTTTGTTATTTTATTATTTTAATTTACTTTTTCTTCTTTATTATCGAGTACTTATTTTGACCAGTCTCGGTATTATCAACTTAAAAATGGCCTATAAACTGGGGAAAACAGGGGGTTTATCTAAATTTAATCGAAAAATTTTATTGGTTGAGTAAAGGACCTACATTCCTTCTCATTCCCTAAGAGTCTTAACTTTTCGTCGACGATAAGAGAAAGTTTCTTTTTGTGTGTATGAGTCTTTGTGTCTTAACTTAATTCGTAGTAAATCGGAAACTAAGAAACATGTAGTAGTAATGGTAGTAACCATGTACGAACAGGAAAATGAGAATTTAAAAATGAAATTTTTATTATTTTACTTATGGATGTCTGGGTGATAGGATTGGTTCATGATCTTATACTGACTACTCAGTGTTTTAGGTTGGGTCGACCCGAAGACCTCAGGGGACAGGTCCCGGTCAGTCCCGTCCCGCAGAGGAAGTAGTAACTGGTACCAGTTGGACCGGTTGGAGGACGTATAGGTCGATAAGAAAGGGAAACACCTGAGTCCACTTTCCGATGCGACGTACCGTACCCACGACCGTAAAACTCGTCAGTGATTTCTCTTCATCCACTGTGTTGTTTTTTCATGTGCCTGAAGGGTGTCCGACAGGACTGGGTCTTCTATTTAGGAGGGAAGTCGGAGGGTGAAACCTCTAAGGTCTACTCGGAGTGACTCACCTTGTGTCAACGGACCTCTGGGCGGGACACAGCAGACCCCATTAGACTCTTCACTGACACCCATAGAGAAACACAAAATCAGACGAGTCCTACGGAATTGTTTCAGGGTGTCTGACCCGTTGAATGCGTCGTCCTTAAATAACAGAGTGTCAAGACCTCGGGTCCTCAGACTCTAGTCCCACAGTCATCCCAACAAAAGAATGACTCCAGAGTGGGGAACCGAACATCTGCCGGCGGAAGAGGGATACAGAAATGTACCAGGAAAGAGACACGTGTATGTACAGACACAGGTTTAAAGGAGTATTCCTGTGTTGTGACTACCTGAGTTCATCCCAGGTAGGATGAACCTGGGATTGACTCATTCTGGAGTAATAAAGAAACTTCTAGACTGGGGGTTTAGATCAAGACAAGATTCTATGACCCCAATCCTGAAGTTATGTACTTAAACACTCCCCTCTGTGTTAAGTCGGGTATTGTGACACAACGAAGTGTAGTAGACGGAGGGAGCGAAAAGAAGAGTGAGGTCAACGGGACTCGAAATTGAACGTTTATTTTGTAGTTATGAAAGTAGGAACTGAGGTCTCTCTCGACAATTATGTTCTTACGTAATACATGTAGACGGATACCCAAGGAAGTAAAGGATACGAGAACGGTAGGGTGTTCTCTATTAGTTGTCGGACTTGACTCATAAAAGTAGGGGAGAGGAAAGAGAGAAGTGAATATACAATCCAGATTTATTATAAAAGAAACCCCAACGGACAGAATCTTATACCATTCCTCACAATCTGTGATATACGACGTAAGACCATGAAAAAGGTGAGTTGTAATGTGACTATGTTAAGTAGAGAAACTACACTTGTCGATAGTAAGTAAGTAAAAGTGACCGACGTCTGACAAGGTAAAATTCTTATTCGGTGTCATATTTGCAAAAAACGGCTACCTGTAGTCGACCACCAAGACATTTGTTTCCGTCCACCGGTTCGTTCGTGTTTGTCCGGAAAATCTCTGGTGCACGACTCCTGGGAGTCCTTTTCGTCGTCTTCCTTACGCCCAGGACGACAGTCAAAGTACCTCTCGTCGTGTGCCTCCGGACTGTCTCGGGTGGGAGCCAGAGTCCTTTTCTCAGGAATCTGGACACCCGAAAGTTCGAAGTAGAAATTCCGTCGTCGTCCGGGAGGGGACCGCACTAGTCCCACGTCCTAACGTCGACTCGGCGTCTCAACGAGGGAATGGTAGTCCCCAGTCCTTTGTTGGGTGGGAAGTAAGGGGACCATCTGGGTCCATTCATCCAAGTTTCGGAACGTGTACTAGTCTAAAATGACGGGATTTACTGTCCAGTATCAATCGAAGATACCTCGAGACGTCCTCGGGTGGAGGAAAGGACCCTATTCTCGAATATTCCTTAGTCAGAAACTGGACAATCATAAATACAGAGGACGCACGTGCGAATCAGTGAGTCAGTACAGAGAAAACGTTAGGTTGAAGTACCTGACATCCGAGAGACAGGTACTCTAAGAGGTCTATTCTTGTGACCTCACCCAACGGTTAGGGAGGAGGTCCCTATAAGGGTTGGGTCCCTAGTTTGGGTTCAGAGACCTCAAAGGACGTAACCGTTCACCTAAGAATTGGTGACTCGGTGGACCCTTCAGGTAAATATAGAGTCCATCAATGATAAAACAAGAGGTCGTATATAAGGGTCCTCACTTTGACGATCTAGTCTGTCATACTTGTAAGTGACGATTAAGTTGGAGTATGGTCGTTACTAGGAGACTCATGTAGGTGTCTAGGGGGATCATAAAGAGTCAATGAATTAAAGACTATTAGTCAATCTATACCTTCTGATAGAGGGACACCAAAACTAAATCTGAGGGGACTACTGATTACTTATCGAAAAGTACACGTATACCTACTAAACACCCCAAAACACATTTTACTAAAAACGAGTAAAAATATTTCGACTGTGAGGTCATGAAACCGGTGGAGTACGCTTCTCAACTGAGTAACCTTTTCTGAGACTACGACCCTCCCTAATCCCCGTCCTCCTCTTCCCCTGCTGTCTCCTACTCTATCGACCTACCGTAGTTACTGAACTACCTGCACTTAAACTCACTTAAGGCCCTCTACCACTACCTGTCCCTCCGGACCGTACGACGTTAACTACCCCAGCGTTTCTCAGCCTGTACTGACTCACTGACTTGACTTGACTTGGTTAAACATTCCTATAAATATATGAGATCTGATTAGAAATTCTAAACGATAATAGGGAGTTAAAAAATAAATAAAAACCGGTTCAAGACACCGTACACCTTAGAATCAGGGAATTGGTCCCTAGTTTAGACATCGGGGACGAAACCTTCGTGTCTCAGAATTGGTGACCTGGAGGTCCCTTTAGAGTCACAACAGAAGATATCAACCGGAAAAATAATAGAATATATTCTTTAGGAAGGGATAGAGTTACAGTATTTTTATATATTTGGATTTTTACTACACACCTGGTTTCTTATTTATTATTGTCTTTAAAATTTAATTAACCTTAAGTTACTATTACTTTTGTAATGTGTGATTTAGAACGTTTTACATCGTTTTCATTACGAAGTTTCCTTTAAATATCGGAACTCACAATTGTAATCTGTTCTTTTTAGTATATAATTACTTAATTCATAGGTTGAATCCTTTGTACCGTCTCTCGTAACCAAGAGTGGTTATAGGGAAAGACTTGGAGGGAACATCATTCCACCGGTGCTGACAGTAAAGATCCGGTTGTGTCAATTGATGAGTCAAAGTGAAAGAGTACAGAGTAAGGGGTCAGATGGTCTACCTACTACGGTCCCTTTCGAACTTCGGGGTTCAAACTTTTTGGTCTCTGTCTTCACACCGGACTCAGGGACTCGGTGACCAACCTCGTCCCGGTACCATCTCACAAAAGGTAGGACCTTGTGGGTGGCACCTGAAACGTACACTCTTTTACATTTGAGAAGCACAGAATTCAGTCACTCTATAACCCCCATAATACCATACTTAGATTTTGTTCTTTAATTTTTTTTTGTTGTCGTTTTGGGTTTCCTTTACCTTCCTCTTTTATTTTTTCGTTTATCGTTACTTTACCTTTTATTTCTTAGTCGTCTGAGTCGTCTCCCTGTTGACAAGAAAGGACTCGGAATCTTTTCGGTAGTCCATTAACTAACGGGTTGGGACCGGAACCTGGGGAACAGTTGCACAAAGGTAGAGAGGTGTAATAAGTTTTCTTGTGTGACTCTCGGCTGTATATACTTTGTATATACAGACTGTATATACTTACCTGGTCTCATGAACAAAGAACAAGAAGGTTGACCGTTTATTTACACAATGCAAAAGAGTTACACCCTTCTTTCAACTCCACCTAACTCGTCTGTCTTGTTTAGGTTCCTTGTCCCCACCGGTCCCAAACTTGACGTAGTTCTTTTGTGTTTCCTTTTTGTCGTCTTTTTCTCCGGTTTTCATCTCTCACTTCCACTCTTTTTCTCGTTCTTCTTCTTTCCGTTCGGCTCGTCCTTCGTCCCAAAGGTCCCTGTGAGTCCCATTCCCGAGGGGTCCGTTCCTCTTCTCTGTGTCTCATCCAACAGTAAACTTACGTGTTTCATAAACGGTGACGGTTCTTCTCCTAGGTTAGGGTGAAGGGTACATTATTGGTATCAGGTGTAAAAGTCGATTAAATTGTTCTCGTGAAAACTAGTTTCACTTCTTTTCACTTTCACTTTCAGAGAGTCAACACAGACTGAGAAACGCTGGGGCACCTATCAAGTGCCTTAAGAGGTCCGGTCTTAGAAGGGTTAAGTTTCATGTATCGACATAAGTAACCGTGTTCGTCGGGAGGTCACCGGATCCTTAGTCGTGGTAGTGATTAAAACTAGACCCTTCCTCAAATAAATTAGTAGACTATGAAGAAGGAAACATTGAAATAACAACTAGAAACTCGATGTAGGATCACCTTACAGGGGACGATGAACAGTAGGTGAACCTCTCAGTCTAACGCCTCCCCTCGTCTAAAAGACGAACGGAAGTATGGAGTTGTCTCATCTAAAGGTGTCCGAGTCCACTCAGGGTACATCGGAGTTCGTCTCCTGTAGTAAAATTTCGATCCGAAAGTCCAGACTTCTGCCATACCTGTCGTAAACGACCAACAGAGATTTTGTGTCGTTGTTATAAGAGTCCTTAAGATAGTGACTTAGAGAATCATACTTGAAGACCTGTCTTAAAGTGACAGAGTAGTTGTCGAAATTATGAATGATGTGAACTAAAAGAGTCCAGTTTGATGAGAGGAAACTGGTTTGGAGTGTGTTGACTTTAACAGGAGGTAGAACGGACTTAAAGATTCTTCCAGGAAAACAGGGTTGAGAGGTGATGATTAAAAGGATACCAATTAAACTTTGACGGATATGCTAAGAATTTACTCAGGAGATATCTGAAGACGTTCCCGAATGTAAGAGTCGTCAATGACATTAGGACATTCGTTTCCTCGATAACAACTGTCGGATCCAAATAAGAAGGATATTTATACCACTGCAAGACTGTGGACCATATTACAAAAGGAAACCTTACTCTCGAATACAGTACTTTAAGATATACATCATCATGCGTTTTTTTTAGAATTATATTTTAAAAAAGAGAGGATTTTGGAATTATAAAAAAATTTAAAAAAGGGTTGACATGTCAGTAATTAAAATGGTAGATCAATGAAGTTATTATAACTGAGATGGATAGTACACTCAATTTCTCTGGGACGAAATCTTTCCAAGTATTAGGTTCGACCTCTCGGTTTGTAAATTGTCCTTCTCAGTTACGATGTCTTTTTGTCGTCTCTGGTCACTTAAGACAGGTCTCGTTCAAGTTCCTTCCGAAGTATCGTTACTGGAACCTCAGTGGAACCCCCGACCTGGATCTTCCTGCTCAGGTAGGAGTCCTACTTTTGGGTCTTCATTCACGATTCAGTCCCCAAAGTCCTTATCGTAATTGATTTTAATTGATCGACAATTGATTGTGTGTTTGTTTTCGAATGTGGGACTAGTTTCTGAAGGGGCCACCGAGTCTACCATTTCGTAGACGGATGTTTCACCCTCTGGACCCAAGCTAGGGACCCAACCGAAGGACCTCTTGCTTTACCGTTAGGTGAGGTTATAAGAACGGACCTTTTAGGGTACCTGCCTCCTTGGACCATCCGATGTCAGGTACACCAGCGTTTCTCAACCTGTGCTGACTCATTGTAAATGAATGAATGAATGAATGAATGAATTTCTCATAGTAAGTTAATTGTAGGTACTTACGGGAGACCCAAGTTATCACCCCAGTTACTGTAAGGAAGGAACTTCTCTTTAGACTTTTTTTCGTTATCGTGAAAGTTCATTTTATGTCATAAGATTTGTTCTAACCGAATTTATTAAAAGGTAAATAATTTGACAGTGTTCTCGATTTTTCTCTTCATTGATAACTTTCCAGACCCAATTAAAGAAAAGAAGAGGTTTTTAGTCCAAGGTCCCAAAAACAAGACAAAACACACGAAAAAAGAAACACACAATTAACGAATAGACTCGATTTATGGGTACCGGTTGGGAACGATAGGAACCGTAACGGTACTCGTAATATTATATTTTTACGGTCAAATCAGTAAGTGGGTATTATCAGAGGGAAGAAGGATCCTTAATCTAATAAAGGATCCTTTATTTGTCTACTCATTTCAGTTTAAACTCCCAGTAGAAACCTACAAGTCCCATTACCCCTACTCTCTAGGTGTCTCCGTCTGTCAATAATGTTTTACATTGACATTGTGTCCTGTGTCTTGTCTTAACTCAAAACGATCTTTCATTCGTACCATCCGACGTCAGGTACCCCAACGATTCTCAGCCTGTGCTGACTCGCTGAAGTGAAAGTGAAAAGTGAAAGTACGTGACCTCTTCCTTTACCGTTGTGTCAGGTCACAAGAACGGACCTCTTAGGGTCCCTACCCCCTCGGACCACCCGACGGTAGAGACCCCAGCGTGTCTCAGCCTGTCCTGACTTCGTTGAATCGTCGTTTTTCTTCTTTGTTTGTACTAGAGACTAGAACCCCGTAGACATTAGATGATCTAGCTTAGTTTGACTGACGACCGAGACATCCAAAAATAAGATTGTACCGGTTTATAAGTGCTAAGTATACTAAGACGAATTGTCTACTCACTCTGTTTGTGTTCCTGTCCGTCCTTACCTCGACAATACAGACATAATCGACTTGTAGAGAACTAGACACACGAGTGACTATGTAAGGTACACAGGTCTACCAACTTTCTGTTTTACGTTTTTTTTTTCTTTTCTTTTCTTTTCTTTCAGTTCGGATTGTTGGTAAAAGATCAAGGGGAACTGGGAGAGTTCCTTAGAGGAAGGGATACAGAGGGACCTGGATAGTCACGTAATCAACCCTCATCGTGCACTCTTGTTAGGAAAAGTGGAGGATGTCTCCGTTGTGTTAGAGAATCAAAGTATACATACTTCCTCAGGAAAAAGTACTCTGAAAGGTTGTGTCTTTGGTAGGGTGTACTAAGGGAAAAAAAAGATTAATATACTTTGTGTCTTTATTTGAATCCCACGGTGAAGTTTGGTCCCTACCCTCCGTTTTCAGTAAGTCAGTTGATCCTCTACCCGTTTGCGAGTCTAAAGGAAATAAAATATGTAATAAGACAACTTCTTTCAACCGCCCCACGCCAATTTCTCTTTTATACGACTATTTAGTTCGGTTATAATTTTATTATGAGATAATAAATCTCACGTAGGTTAGTATTTGAAAATAGTAAAAAATCAAAACTGAGTAGGTTTTGAAGACTTATTAACTCTAGACATTGTCATTTTCGGTGTAAAGGTCCGACGTCTGATATGTCGTCGGAAGATTATCACACCGGTGTCGTATTAAAACGACCAATACCTGTTTTCGGATAACTGGTCGAGACTTACGGAATAAATGATCTCCAATCCTATCTCGTTCCTCGAAGGGTCCACCAAGTCACCATTTCTAAGGTGGATGGTTACGTCCTCTGTCCAAGTTAGGGACCCAGACCTTCTAGGAGACCTCTTCCTTTACCGTAGGGTGAGGTCTTAAGAACTTACCTTTTAAGGTACCTGTCTCCTCGGACCACCCGATGTCAGGTATCACAGCTTTTCTCAGTCTGTATTGACTCCTACGTACGTTCTACCTCGTTTGTGACGATGAACACAAGGTTGTTCTCAGCTGTAGAGGATTCACGACCCACGACCTCCTAGGATGTCCGGAACGTTTGTGATAGAGTAAATTAAGGGCATTCGGATACTTACTCTAAGATAAAAATAGGGGTGAAGTGTCTATTGACTCCTCGTCTCTCTATTCGTTGAACAAAGTACAGCGTCTCGAACATTTACGATGTCACTCTGTCGACCTAATAGATTGAAGTTTTCGACTTGGGAGTTGACGAAGATTGATGATCTACGGTCGAAGGTTTCCAGTCGCTGAAGATTTAATTGTGAATAGGGACTTTAAGGAGGTAAGAATGGGACCGTAATGGAGTCGACCTTCCTGTGTCTTCACATCTACTCATTCCTTTGTCTTGGGGTGTGAGTGTTTTAATTTTACCTGTTAAAGAGTGAAGTCTGTTTTATAATGAAAGATAATTTTCAAGTAAAAATTTCAGGAAGGACAAAAGAATTCTATTTAGTTTTACAAGTGTGTCTCTATACAGCTTTACAACTTCCTAGTGGGAGTTTAGGTCAGAAGCAGTAGGTTTTTTATTTCAATTTACCTTTTAGGGAAAGTCACCCAGATCTGTTACTTCCTTGTTCCCTTTTTGTGCTAAAAAAAAGAGACTACAAAAGAGAGGAAAATTAGTAAGGAAACGTTTGTAGACTCCTAAATGTTACGAGGACCGTTCTCCTCTCTTTTACTACTCTGATAGTTATAGGGACCTTAGCTCCCCCACTACCTCGGGAAGAAGAAAAATTTTGTGGAAACTCCAACTAAAAGAATTAAAAGAGGATGTCAAAGTCAAAGTGTTGAAAAGTCTCTTTATTCTTCGAACCCTTTCCTCTCGTACATATTATAAGTCGACGTTCGTACTGTACTTCTGGAGTCCAACCCTTAACGGAAAGAGACGTGTCACTGAGGTCCCGGCAGCCTAGGTCCTTTCTCACTCCTAATTGTAGGAGAAGAAGTCGACAAAGGAGTGTACAAAATTGGGGACACCCGACAACCTTTGACCGTAGGGTACTTGTCATTTACAAACTGGATCTTCTACACGAAGTATTTGTGACGGTATCGTAAAATGGTGTGTGACTCCTTACTGGTCCAATGTAGGTCTTAGATCTGGAATTTTCGGGTTGGGGTCCACATAAAGATTCATTCCCCTCGGGGTGCTTTATGACAGATACTATCGGACAACTGTCTCACTGTAATAAAACAACGAATATCTGTTGTGAATGGTGAAGAGAAAGGTTTTAGTTACCCAGTATCCTGTGACAAAGTCCTGAAAACATCATCCTTTTTTAAGAGAATCTTCTTTGTTCTTTTTTAAGAGAGAGAGAAAGAGACAGAGACAGAGACAGAGAGAGAGAGAGAGAGAGAGAGAGAGTGTGTGTGTGTGTGTGTGTGTGTGTATTTCCCAAACCCTGTCCGGAGTTCAAGAATTTTGATCTCTTTATGTACTGGGAGGTCATTTAAGTTTAAACTACATTAGTGAAAAAGGAAATGAAGACAAACGGTTTGGAGTCAGTGTGTCGTTTTGTGAAGATCGTTGTTAAGACCGGTTTTTAATTATTTTAGGGATTCAGTTTTGAATCGTAAACTCTGTAAAGGTCTCTTAATATTAAAAATGTTATTCTAATTATTAAAAAAAAGATTAGAGTTTAAGATATCAAATATTTTAGATGAAATACTCAGGGAAACACTTTATTCAGCGATTCAACTCAGACTGAGAACGTTGGGGTGTCTGACATCGGGCGGTCTCAGGAGACAACTACCCTAAGAGGTCCGTTCTTCGGACCTCACCGAACGGTAAAGGAAGAGGTCCCCTAGAAGAGGTGGGTCCTTAGCTTGGGTTCAGAGGACGTAACGTCCGTCTAAGAAATGGTTGACTCGATACTCCCTTCGGGATACTCAGGGAAATCCATAGTCATTTGAACGTAATTCCAGGAGGACCCGAACTAAGTAGTGCGTTCCAGAAGGTGTATACACTTTTTTGTAGTCTTTGGTCGAAACATACTAGAAATGGCAGGCTCGGTAGTCCCTTCGGGACGAAACGCATGAGAAATTCGGTCAAAAAGTAGTCGTCTAAAAATTTATGAGTGGAAGGCCCACTAATCGTGCTTGTATAGAAAAATTTATTGTGTTCGTCCTCCCGGAACCCAGGACGTCCTATGGTCGGCCGTAGTGACACGTCTTTGAATTCACGGCGTTTCGTCTTCGACGACTTCCTCAACCTGAAGGGACTTGACCCTCCAGTCCCTAGTGTCGGAGGTTCTCGACGCACACAACGCTTCCACAGCGACGTCGACGCTCTCTTGATGTCCGAGGTTCGGCGCCCCTCCCCGCCCCGCGCTCGAAACGTCCCGTGGACGCGTTAGGAGCCCACGGACTGCGCAAAACGCACGAAAAACGCACGAAGACGACGGCCGAAGCACGGGCGCGCTCAGCGCCCTTGTCACGCTACAGGAGTGCCGGAGCTGGGAGACGGGACGGGTCGCACGAGGAGTGCGACGCGCACCGTATTCGTGGAGGTCCGGCGGCACCGTAAGGACCTCGTCCCGGTGCACACGCACCCGGCGGTGCACCGGTGGCTGGGAACAGTGCGCGTCGGACCCCCCTGAAGTGGAGGGGACCCGACAGAGCACACTGTGAACGACCTCATATTATTGCTGGAGCTAGGGCTTCGAATCTCCCAGAAGGGAGAGGTCCGGATGTACAATGTCTACCTCTTCGGTTCGAGGCTTCGGACTCTAAGACACTGCCGCGAGAGGGGCTTTTTACCCCATAGACGGTCACCAGCCCAGACTTCTTGAACCGAGGAGTCGATGTCTAGTGTGTGTCTCGGTTTCCCATACGGGGAAAGGGTGATTTAAAAGAATCGGAAACCGCTAACCGTTAATTCACTGACGGAATTCTCTGTTACCCTTCGCCAAAACATGACGTGACCCCTTAACAATTGTAAGAATGTCGTCTTTGTGACTTCACACTTTCACTCCTGAAACCTCCACCACCGCCCCTCCCGTATTCGTCGGGGGATCAAAAGTAAAGGAACATCGTCCTGTCAAACCAAATTAAATAAATTGAGCTGAAGAACGAGAACAAGTACTAATTCGACACATGTCTGCGACCTCAAACCAGAGTTCAAAAGTATCTGACCCACTCTAAAATCACAAGTCTCAAGAAAGAAAACAAATTTCCTTACGAGAGGATTACGATCACTTACCGGATTGACGGAAAAATCACCTTTTGTGTGTGTGTGTTCGTCCCCTTGATGTTTCCTCTTACTTTAGTTTACAGTCACTTTCACTTTCAACGAGTCAGGACAGGTTGAGAAACCTTGGGGTACCTGATATGTCAGGTACCTTAAGAGGTCCGGTCTTATGACCTCACTTATCGGAAAGACAAGAGGTCCCCTAGAAGGGTTGGGTTCTTAGCTTGGGTACAGAGAACGTAACGTCCCTCTAAGAAATGGTAGTCCCTTCGGGAGTCTACAGTAACCGGTTTGGGTATGGTTCTCCTCCAAAAAGGAAAAGTTCCACGGGTGGAAGCCATATTGGAGGTTCCTTCTTAACCCGTCTTCAGAGTAGGGTGTCGTTTAGTACGTCGCTAAGGTAAGTATTCCCACCTTCGTTTTACACTAGTTGCAGACCACCGAGTCTGTCATTTCTTAGACGGACGTTACGTTCTCTGGACCCAAGTTAGGGACCAGCCCTTCGAGGGGACATCTTCCTTAACCGATGGGTGAGGTTATAAGAACGGGTCTCTTAAGGTACCTGTCTCCTCAAACCGCCCGATGTCAGGTACCCCAGTGTCTCAGTCTGTGTTGACTCACTGAATTGTGACAGACGTTCATGATTGGTGTATAAGTTGTCCACCTTTGTCGGAGTAATCCGGACGTACCGGTAAGGTAAATACGGACACCACCGTTTTTTCGTTATACGAGTTCACAGTCTCTAAATGAATATTGTCGAGAAATCACTTCAGCGAGTCAGCACAGGCTGAGAAACGCTGGGGTACCTGACATCGGATGGTCCGAGGAGACAGGTACCCTAAAAGGTCCGTTATCAGGACCTCACCTAACGGTAAAGGAAGAGGTCCCCTAGAAGGGTTGGGTCCCTAACTTGGGTCCAGAGACGTAACATCTGTCTGTGAAATGGTAGACTCGGTGGTCCCTTCAGAAATGGTCGAGAAATCCCCCTATTTTTTTCTATTCATATTTATGGAGATTCTCAAGAGACTTTATTTGACTTTGCACCCTTATGACTACCAGACGTCCGGTCCTCCGTTGACGAAATGAAAGTCCCTCCTTTTTGTTTTACTATTATTGGGGGTGTTTTGTCTATGAAAGTCAAACCGTCTCTCTCTGCATCTCTATCTTTCAGGGGTATCCTGAAGTCCCTTGTCAGACCCTTTGTGGTCAGATCATATCGATGAACTCAACCAGTGACTTTTAAGTGAACTCCTACTAGTAAACTAGTATTTCCCGTAAGTCAGGTGTCGTTTCCGCGACTGGAGGTCGATTCTGGAGGTGTCGGTAACTTGAGTATTGAGTCCTCTAGATTTCGAGGGGATTTCGACTCCTCACTCTCCTTCTCAACAGGGGACGGGGATGACAGACGCGATTTCCGGTCGGTTCGGTTGTGTTTCCGTCCCGGATCGCGAGGGGGAAAAGGTGTCAGGAGGATCAGTGGGCAAGGGACTAATGGTCTGGTGGGGTGGGGGTGAGACGGGAATATGACATAACAGTTCGTGGGTCACTTAGTGTGGAAGGTTCGGAGAAGATAAAGGGAGGTAAACGGTTTGGGGCATTGGGGGTACTTTGTTGATATAGAAGTGACGTCAAGGAAACCCCCAACCAACTGTGGTTTTGTCGGACTGACTTAAGTAAGTGTGTTTATACGTTCACCAACGGCCAAGGGACTTCGAGTGGTTGATGGAGTTAGCGTGTCTCCGTAAAATTTTCCTTCCACAAACGATTGAGGTTCCTTAGAGGCTAAAGTCCGTCAAGTCGTTTCATCTGTTAAGTTCTGTTTATGGTCGAAACAGGTCCCCGTGTCGAGTCTTTTCAGGGGTTTACATTTGAAGTGTGCACGGGGAGTTACTGGGGTAAAGATTAGGTATTTTAAGATTTTAACGAAGTCTCCCAAATAAAAAAAGAAAAAATTGTTATTACGGGTGCCACCGTTGTCGGTACCACCAGTGACCATTTGGACTTTTGTAGAACTTGTGAAACAGTAATCGAAGGACATCCTGTGTTTTGTCTTTATATGGTTAATGTACACTGATTCTCATTCTTTTTATATGTTGATATAAATTTTGTGAATTTAATTGTTCTATCATGAAAAGGTAAGATTGTTTCATAGTATGTAAGTCAAATTTGTACTCAATTATGTGTCTGTGTGAAAAGGTTTTATGGTATACGATCAACTTTTACTCACTGGCACTCTAAAAAGGTTCTCCAAAGATTAATCGTTTTACACATGTCAAAACTTCTTGACAGGTAAGAAAAGACCTTCTATCAGTGACTGGTCCAATTTTACGTTTGACTACAGAGAGAGTATTTGGATTCATACGAACGAAGTAAAAAGACTTACTCTGAAACCGACAGTCGTTCAGAATATCGAAGAAAAGGGAACTTCTGTTATTATATGTAGTAGTTGTAACTGTGGGGAATGTTTATTGGTATTTGAAACATACATCATTCGGGATAGATTTACAAAAGTGCACAAAGACATAATTGACTGGATGTGACTAACAATACGTTTGCCGCAATTTGTTCACATTGTCCGGATGTAAATATGGAGACGAAACTTTCTCGTAGTCTACGACGGGTGCACAATAAAGTTCCAGTTCCGACGATGTACATGTGTACACCATATATATCGAACTTTTTAGTTTTGTTTTGAAAAGAGGTGACCGAAAAAGTCCACTTCTCCAACCTGGTTTTGGGTTGTGTAGACACACTGTCGCCGGTGGTTAACATCAAGGTGGGAGTTTTGCTTGTTACCGGGTCAAGAGACATTACTAGTATGGTAAGGACCGGTTCCGAGACGAAATCTCTCACACAGAGACACAAGATTGAGAATTCCTTCGTTTTCTTTTTTTTACCCCCCGTCCCCCGTCTGAGAGGGGTAAAGAGAGGAAACCGGCGGTGTTCAGTCGTAGACTAGATTCTAAGAGACCTAAATAAGGGTAGGTTACTGAAGTTTTAAGGTTCTTCACGTTATATGTTGAACCGTTTTTTTTTTTTTTTTTCTTTGGGTACTTTAACGTTTTCTAGCGATGTATTATGACACCTACTTTTAGTCTTGTTCTAACGGTTGGCTTTTGTTCCGTGAACCATCGTCCTCAGGTCCTCCGGGGTCCCTCGCACCCCAAGTCACTCAGTTCTCAAAGTCCGCTCAGTTGGTCGACTGGTTGTCCCTGCCAAGACCTCTGCTCCTGAACCGCCGGCTCCTCGGCCGAAAGAAAAACCAGGGAAGAAGGCCCTTGCCTTAGCACCGCGACGACACCTCTAGGCTTGACTACATCGTGGACGACGGAGCCTACATCAGACGCGGAGCCTGGTCGACGGAGAGCCAGCGACCGGAACTCTTCGCCATGCACCCGCTCCTCGAAAGAAGCTCCTACCCTCCCTATGCGAGCAATGACTTTATGGCCGTCTCCCGTAGGAGTGGACAATAGCCTATTTCGGGTGTTCGTCAGGTAATTTTATGGGTAGTAGGTGTGTGGGCGACGAGTCTGAACGGGACGAGGACTCTGTGGAGTGGGACGGAAGGTGAGTCCCTACCCGATGGTCCAGGGGGTCCGCCGGCCCGGGTGGGGCGTCCCGAAACTCTTTCGTCTTTACCTTCTGTAGGTGTGAAGTCCGACGAAAAGACTCTCCATTGTGCCCCCGTTCTCTTCTTAGTCATTCGGACGGGAAAAATTAGTCACATCCTAAAAGTATTAACGTGAACCCTAGTCTTTTGTTTCTTTTAGAACATTACGATAGTGAGGAAGGTGTAGACACGAATAAGTTATGGACTTGGTACCTCGTGGCCGGGAACCTTGGTGTCAAGAATGAGTCCTCGTAGGGAGTCCCTATAAGTCCTTCCACCCCACGGAAACGAACAGTGGGACTGACGTCCCGTCCGTGAGAGGTGAAAATTACCCACCCTAAGTTTCTAAGATGACGAGACGTTCCGAACCCTGTAAAGACCTCTTCTTTCTTACTAGGATGGGATTTTCAGTCGGGGGGACCCTACCCCTCGTCCCACCCCCTCCATTCTTAGTTTGTCTTAGCATTTTAAGTCCCGTGGGACCGTCGTACGTCGGAAGAAAACTAGTTTTTCAAGGTGAAGATTTTTACATGCGTCTAACCCTGAAGCGACCAATTCTGACACGAGCAGGTGACGTCCCCAGTGTCCAAGTTAGGGACCAATCCCTTGATTCTAGGGTGTACGACACTCGAAGTCGGTTTTTTTTTTTTTCGTATCCTTCTAGATACATGTTCCACAAAGAACTTCGTAATAATTGTTAACTCTCCTTTTTTTGTCTTTATTGGATTTACAGGTTGGTATCGTCTGACTTATTTACCAAGTCTACCATCTCTTAGACGGACGTTACGTCCTCTGCGTTCAAGTTAGGGACCCAGTCCTTCTAGGGGATCTCTCCCTTAACCATTGGGTGAGGTCATAAGAACGGACCCTTTAGGGTACCTGTCTCCTCTGACCACCCGATGTCAGGTACCCCAGTACCTTCTCAACGTGTCCTGAAACGTTTATTTGGTGGTGGTAACGGTATTCTGTCTAATGATTACGTTGATGATGTTTTTTACGTGCACAAGGAGAAGGTATCATAAAGACTTGTATAAAACGTATCAAAAGGATTCACATATTATACATTTATATCCTTGTTAATCTTCTATATGTTTTGTGCGTCTCACTAATAAAGATCCGACCCCTTCGTCTGATGTCTATTCAAAAGAGTATAAAAGATAAACAAAGCGAAAACATTAGTTTCCCCCCTTTGTAATGAAAAGTTTTCGCGGGTATCCTCAGATAAGTATACTTTAGGCAATTCATCCATTTAGTTCTCTGTCTTTCATCTAAAAACCAACGGTCCTCGACTTCCTCCACCCTTACTCCTTACTGACGAATGTCTCAAAAGAACAACTCCATTGTCTTATAAGACCTTAATCATGTTGAGATACTTATATGACTTTGGGTGACTTAACATGTAAAATTGTCCTACTCGAAATACCATACACTCAACAAAGAGGTTTTTTTTCCAGTACAAAACAAAACAAAAGGACTTCATAGGTAATAAAATACGTCTATTGAAAGGAAGATTTTACTATTGTGGTCCTTTTACACCTTCCACCCTATCTCCAGTCCATAGAAAGGTAAAAGGATTGGAGTGTGAGGGGTGGGGATGTGGGGCATAGAGTTTATAATTTTCTGATGTAGACCCCGAAGTTTCCGATTTTTTCTGACCGTTGTTCCGGCACCTGTAAAGTCTAGATTTGTTTCCTGACGGGACGGGGGACGACAGACGAGGTGTCTAAAAAGTGTAGTCGATTCCCACAGAATCTGGAATCTACCGTAGAAGAGGGAAAAAGGTTAAATCATAGTAGGTCCATTAAGTCGATGAATCCACTGTTTGAAATGGTTCAGGATCCCTTTACAGTCCCCAACTCGTGAAGCCGTCAACTCCGTGGTCTTAAATAAAGAAGAAGGAAAATGACAGAGTCCGGATGGACGACAGATAGAAAAGTTGTCGAGAAACAAGGTCGTGACGTTTTAGTTACAATCCTACAGGACTGTTAGTTTACATTAGACCCAGTTGTAAAGGGAATTCTCTTCGCAGTAGTAGTCATTGAACCTTATCTCCCATTTAATTTGTGTTCAAAGAAAACGTTATCATTAATAAGAGATTATATTCCTACCCCTTCTTTTTTTCGATACGGACAGGTAGTTTTTATTCTGTCTGAGGTTATTACTTTTCGATTTTGAACTCCTACCCTAACAAATTACTTATTCCATAAAGATGAACTAATCTTTAACCTGGTAGCTACAGATGTCGGTCACATTTCGTGTACTTTGATCCTCTAAATGTTCGTGATTGATCCTAAGTGACTGAGTGACCGGTCCTCAAACTCGTTTGAGGGCCTCTGGCACTTCCTGTCCCTTCGGACCGTACGACGGCAATCACCCCAACGTGTCTCAGTCTGTATTGACTCGTCGATTTGCTGTTTCTGTGTCCATCTTTGAATCTCCGGAAGTCGTCGGGACTACAACATCTACTCTTCTACTGAAAACACCAGTGACTCGTGTGAATCCTTCTCCGGGCTCTACTTCCGGACCCGAAATGCAAACCACGAAAAGGTAAACGAATTTGAATGAAAAGGAGGGTACTGGAGCTCCAGATCGTTTTCCCAGGTGCTACGGGTAGGTCGAGCGCAGGCGTCCGTAGCTGTCTCCGGCCCCGAACGGAAGTCTCCTTCCCCTTCTTTTTCCTCTTCAACTCTCAAAGACCTGAAGTCTCTTGGGAAATAAATCTTGATCTGGCAGGGTGTGGGGTTATGGTGTGAGTGACGTCGAATTCGTTTTGGATCAAATTTTATTCCTTTTTCACAAAATTTCGTCACCCAAAGGAGTCGTGCGGTACTCCTGTCTCCACACGACTTGAACTCAGACACCCGAGGACCTCGTTTCGTTGACGTTCAACTTTACGTCCGTGACTTTCAATTTTGGCATTGTACTAGAGTGGGGTGACCCGAACCTACGGTCCGGCACACTACTGAGTTGGTCGGAACCGAAACCTCTCTACTTATTTCCAGAGTATGAATCTTAAAGTAACTCCAAATACAAAAGGAGTCTAATGGGAAGTTCGGACGGTTTAAGTAGGTCGTCAAGGTTTATTCCTTCCCCCTCCCCTTCTCTTGTTTGTGGGTCGACGCATGGTATTCTACCGCAAAAGAGAGAGTAAAAACGCCCGTCTTATAACCAAAGGTGCCTTATCGGTCCGTCGACTAGTCTTAGGCGCTACCACTTAGAGGCAGAGGCCGAAAGGACCAGGTCCTTCCTTAACCCTCTGAGCCTTGGGAATCCTGGTCCGACACCGACAAATGTAAATGACTTAGGTATTTGTCTTGGGGGTAAGAGAAGGGACGTCCTACCTTCCGTTATTAATTCAACGAATGCTTCTAGGAGAGTTTGTTTTCTTAATATTCTCCGTAGGATTACGGTCGTGTGCCTTCTGTTGAATATAAGAGGAAAGGAAGACCTGCTTTCTCGTTATGAAAAAGTTCGTGTCGACGAAGAGTTTATGTATCTCTAGGATAATTTATTTTCATTTATAGTACTAGGATGATTTATTCCCCTTTACCCTGAAAAAGTATATATATCAAATTTCCTATGTTTATATGGAAACTTTTCGATCGAAACCAAAGGGACATGTGGATAGGATATCATCTTGACTTAGAGGATAAATGATGTCTGTGGTGTTCATTTCTATACTGGTTTGGAAAAAAGAGTGCGGTTCTAATCATAGAAACGGTTCTAGTTCGTTTCTTCTGTGAACTTCATATTACCGTCAACAATCTAAACTTTTAATACAGTTTTTTATGTTTCCCCGGAAATATCACTGGCTACCTTTGACAGATAAAAGACTTGATTCATGTCTTTTAGTCGTTTTTAACCTGGTGGCGGACGTTGAATTAAGAAAGACTTACGGTCGAATATGATTCTGAATATTTTAATTGAAATCAACTCAGGTTCAATGGTCGACCAATTGAAAAACGTAAATCATTTAAGGTAATCCCCTAGTAACGTTTTACTGATATATTTATGNCTTTGACAGATAAAAGACTTGATTCATGTCTTTTAGTCGTTTTTAACCTGGTGGCGGACGTTGAATTAAGAAAGACTTACGGTCGAATATGATTCTGAATATTTTAATTGAAATCAACTCAGGTTCAATGGTCGACCAATTGAAAAACGTAAATCATTTAAGGTAATCCCCTAGTGACGTTTTACTGATATATTTATGTCTCAGATGATTCAGGTTGATCAGATTTCTAGTCGGACCGGATGACCATAACGGTTCCTCAGGCGATGGACATGGAGGGGGCGGGGGGGGTGACGGTGGTGCTTAGACAGAGGAAGATATGAGAATTTGGACCTATGTCGAAGGGGTAAACGTTACAAAAGGTGTGAGTGGTGAACAAGAGACGCTGGTAAACGTACAAAGTAAGGATTATTTTATACGAAAAATTGCCACAGAGAGCCATACATACACAGGGGTATACAGAAGAGGGTTTATGTAATTCTCGGGTCAAGGGAAAACGGAAATGATACACGCATGAGAAGAAGAACGGTACCGAGAACACTAGGGGGGTGACTCTGAGTCCGTTCTTATAAGTCCTAATCCCCACAGCCCCACTAGGAGGGATGTCAAAGACTATCTTATCGGGTGTACGACCAGTAGTCACTTTGGGAGACGAGGGGTGTCCGTCTTCGTTGTTTGTCGAGGAATGTCAAAATTTGTGTGAATTTTAGGGTGTTGGTGTCCTTGAGACCAGACACCTATGCCCCTTCTCAGAATAGGAGGTTGGCCTTACGGGACTAGTGACTCCAGTGACGACGTGGACGACATCATTCAAAACCCGTTTGGTTCTGAGTTCCTTCTCCTTTTGCTGCAATGAAGAAAAAACACGGGTCCTTTCTTTGTGTCACCTACGTTTCTCAAGTCGAATTTTGTTTTTTGTTTAATTTTTGAGGTCATATTTCACTTTGTAGTGATGTCCAAGTCAGGTTTGAAAATAGAATACTTTATAATATCGTACTAATACATAAAGAGTTAAATAAGAACTTGTCAACTGATTCTGTGACCGTCAAGAGATCCCCGTTCTTGATGTAGACAAAACGTATTCTACCATTTAGTCCGGGTTAAGAGTCCTTTATATACAACTTATTTACTCGGTCTAAGAGATCAAAATGATCGTATACATTTATACAGTCTACCATATTTATTCGGACATAAAGTATGGAGTTAGTGGGGGATATATTGTAGATCGCACTGGTAGGAGTGAAGTGGTATTTGTAAATTTTATCGGTAATTCTTTCGTTACTAGAAATTCTTAAGTATTGTTTATATATGTGTATTTGTATATACCTGCGTGTTTATGTCGGGTAAGTGTGGACAAAAGTGTAAAAAATTGAGGATACTTCTTGTGTATAGAGAGAGTTGTTCTATTTTGATTGAAACTAGAGTGTCTTTATAAATAATAGAAGGAGGGGTCTCTATTCAAATGGTACATCAATTACTTTGAAGTCGAAGCCCCTTGGGGTCTTGTCGGGTAAGACAATGGGTCACTTCTTACTTTTACTGTACTGGGGTTTCGTGTACGAAATTCCTCGTGGGAGGAGGGGTAGTTTGACAGACCGAAGTTCCAGGTATTTTGACCTAGATAGGGATCTGAAGGGGAAATTCTTAATATGAAGGAAGGGGGTCAAAAAGACTCTATATTAACTGTATATTACAGCATAAGTAAAGTCTACACGTTGTATTACTAAATACATATATAATGTTTTACTAGTGGTGTTATTCGAATCTATTGTAGGTAGTGGGGTGTGTGACTGATTAAGGAAGAAAGAGGACTGCTCTTGAAAATTCTAGATCAGGGAAACGTTGAAACTTTTATGTGTTGTGCCATAGTAATTGTTGTCAGTGGTACGACAACTGGGGTTGTCAGGTAAGGGTCCTGAGTCGGACAATTGACCTTCAAATATGAAAAGACTTGGGAAGTGGGTAAGGACTGGGGGTGTGAGTCCAGCTACGAAAGACTATCACCTAAGCTCGGAGTCGGAGGAGAACTCTACGAGGACCAGAAGGGTGGTGGTCGTCGTAGAGGTCCGGGTCCTCTGCTCGTGTGGTGCTTTTACCCGTGTCTGAATGGCCCCGCTCATCCCTTGTGAACCACCCCCTCCTTACATTTCCAGGTCCTACCGACCGAAGAGGAAGAAGTCACTCCGTAGGTAGCACGACAGACCCCTGACCCACCAGCACCACCCTCCGCTCCAGACTTTCCCTCGTTCACATTTTCGCACCTCCACTTGAGTCTCTAGCAAGAGGCGTTTTGGTTGGGGTCGGAGACCCATTTGTCCCAGGACCCAGTAAACGTGCAAACGTCGATGATCGTTGTAAGTTGTATATAAGAAGAAACTCTGTGAGTGTTATAGAAACAAAAAATTATACCAACTAAATGTTACAACAGAGTGAAAGTCCACATGTTGTTTCACTAAGTCAATATGTGTACGTATATATACATTGACTTATATAAAGAAAAGTCTACGAAAAGGTGACGTCCGATAATGTTCTATAACTTATAGTGAGGGACACGATGTGTCATCCAGGAACAACCAATAAAATACATATAATCACATATATACAAATTAGGGTTTAATGATTAAATGGGGAGGACGGGAAGGGGGAAACCACTGGTATTTAAGTAACAGACGGACACTCAAATGCAAGACATTTATTCAAGTAAACATAGTAAAAAGTCTGAGGTCTAAATTCACTATAGCATACTATACACAGACTGAATGAAGTGAAGCATACTATTAGGGATCCAGGTAGGTACAACGACGTCTACTGTAATCAAATAGAAAAGATACTGATTATAAGGTGTCATACATATTTGGTAAATGGTTCTCAAAACTTTCCGATCTACGTAACACTCTTAGTCTCCGGACCCTCAGTCCACTGGTCCTCCAATCTTAAGATCGAGACTCGTTTCGTGGATTTGAGGGTTAGGAGTCGAAGGAGGAGACTTTTCGTCAGTATAACTGTCATGGAGAGTGCATCCTGACGCCTCTCCTGTCTTACTCAATCAAGTGTGATTAGTGACTGTCCCGAAGGGACCACCGAGTCTCCAATTTCGCAGACGGAGGTTGCACCCTCTGAGCCCAAGCTAGGGACCCAGCCCTTCTAGGGGACCTCTTCCTTTACCATTGGGTGAGGTCATAAGAACGGACCTCTTAGGGTACCTGCCTCTTCGGACCATCCGATGTTAGGTACCCCAGCGTTTCTCAGTCTGTGTTGACTCGCTGAAGTGAAAGAAAGAAAGTGAAAGATTAGTGATTGTTGTGATGGTGACTGATCCTCACACCGGAGCCTTGAGTCTGAGAGACCCACGTTAGGACCAATATGGAGACTAAGCGACACACAGAGGTCCGTTTAGTGAGTTGAAGAGACACGGAATAGATGTCTTACCCTTATTTACCCTTGTTCGTATTTTGAGGGTACCTGTCTCCTCTGACCGTCCGATGTCAGGGGTCCCAGTGTTTCTCAGCCTGTACTGAGTCACTGACTCACACGTGTGTGCGCATGTGTGTGTGTGTGTATGTGTGTACCATCGTTGTTTCCCGTCGACACACTTAATTCACACCATTATGTGCATTGTCCGAAGTCGTGTCCGAGTAGTGTGTCATTCATGTGTTGGAATACGACAAACTCATAAGTGTTCGATTCAAAAATTTAAATTTTAAGTGTGCCGAAGTAAAATTAGCACAATAACCAGAGTCCCCTGGATAAAAAAATTTTAGAACACTCCGGAAGTTAGGAAAGAGAGGATATCAGATTGTCGCTGCTAGTCGGGAAAGACCAACCATTTTCTTGTCACTCTTCCTGTACCGTTGGGTGAGGTTTTAAAAACGGACCCTTTAGGTACCTGTCTCCTCTGACGACTCGATGTCAGGTACTTCAACGTTTCTCAGTCTGTACTGAATCGTTGATTTGTTATTGTTTTCCTTGTTGTCGTCCCTTTAGACTTAGTTCCGTGCTTCTATAGACCCCTCCCGGTCCCCCTTCGTGGTACACTCCTGACACGATCCGGGACCCCTCTGTCCCTCTCTGTGGCTTCGGGACAGACCGGGTCCACTACTAACGACCTCTGGGAGGACCTTCACTCTCACACTTTACCTCAGACCCCGAACCGTCCTACCCTCATCGCCACGAGTGTCTCGCTGTCGGGGTAAACCCCCTCCTGCAACTCCGAGTCCCTTTGTCTGAGGGGTTCGTATATATGCAGTCACGGATTCTGTGTCGGACACTCGAGAGACGTGGTTCCTTACCTAGGTGTAGAGTCGGACTGGTAGAACCTGTTGCAGACTTCTGTGCTCCGGGCCCTAGGTCCGAGAGATGTTTGTCTTCGTCTTCCTTTGACCCCGTAAAGGGGTCTCGTCCATAAAGGGATTTGAGGTTGTGACTAGCAATGAAGATTTGGTTATTGGAAGCAAATGGTCCCACCACCGGATTTTTGTCTCGTTACTTATAGAAAGATCATTGTTGTAATTACTATGTCTGTTCTTGATCTCTACGAGGGAGGGTCGTCTCCACCCGTGGGTCCGTATGTCTGGGGACTTCTTGTTGTGTCCCCCGTTTCGGGTCCTACCCCCGACTCTTTCACATGCCTCATGACCAGATGGTCTCAAGAACAAGACTCTTTTAGGACCTGAGTCGCGGTCCTATGATTCGATATTTTGCCGGAGACTTAAAACAAAAACCGACGTAGTTCAGAATCGGCTCCGTGTTCCCTAGAAACGACGTCACACGCCCGAAGAGAGATTAACACAAGTGCCTATGTGTCCGAGGTCTCCCACACCCAAGACATCACACACTGTGTATCCGAGAACTCAACCCTCTTCCTTTACCGTTGGGTGAGGTCATAAGAACGGACCTCTTAGGACACCTGTCTCCTCGGACCATCCGACGGCAGATACCCCAGCGTGTCTCAACCTGTGTTGACTTCGCTGAATCGTCGTCCTCGTCGTCCGAGAACTCGACCCCCGAACCAAAAGGGTACCGTACACCCTAGATTCAAGGGGTTGGTCCCTAGTTTGGATCCAGGGGACGTAACCTTCCGTCTAAGAGTCGGGGACCTGGTGGTCCTTCAGGCGTCGGAGGTGTAAAACTACCGACAAGAGATCGACCCAACCTTCACTTCGATGTACAAAGTAAGGAGTGGAAGTAGAGAGGGGGGTTTGACGTGTCACTCACCTTGAACTGTCCTTCCATCTGTTTCCTTTTTCCTTCGTACAGGGAAAAATTCACTTAAAGGTCTCCAGTTCCTTGATTGAGATCGGCTATGAATCTTTATTACAAACGAAAGGAAGAATTGTGTAGGTGGACTAAAAAGGAGACAGTAAAGTTTGAGACTACTAGTCTCCTGGACGGTAGAGACGGAGGATCTACCAAGAAAAGACTGACATACTAAAGACAGTGACCATAGTGGTACGTTCCAGTGACGGTGTAAAGTGTAGACGAAGAGCGAAAGGGACGGACGGATCGGGATTGGGTTTCTGAAAAGATTTCCAGTGATACTTATTAATCTTAACTCTAAATCTTTATGATTGATGAACAGACTCCAGAGTGTCGATTCTACTCCGTCTCTAACCTAAACTTCCGTTCCTCAAGTCAAGACCTGGGGGTAGGAGACAAAACACTCAGGAGAACTATGAAGAAGGTTTTCTAGAGAACTCAATCACAAAGTGTCTTAGCGGGGATAGGGTCGGAGTGGGTCTTAGGTTCACTAAGTTACCATTTCTCGGAGGACGGTCACGTCCTCTACTTTCAAGCTAAGGACCCAGTCCTTCTTTGGACCTCTTCCTTTAACGTTGTGGGAGGTCATAAGAACGAACCCTTTAGGTACCTGTCTCCTCGGACCACCCGATGTCAGGTACCCCCAGTGTTTTCTCAGTCTGTACTGAATCGTTGATTTTTAGTTTTTGTTGTTGTCTGTACATTGTGGAGGGTGGACGACAAAGTTCAAGTCTATCACAGTACCCGATTTGACACAGGGGACTTGGTGATCATCGAGTCTTACACTGACATGAACTTCAGAAATTTCTATACAAATTAAATTTTATTCCAGTGTACTCACCCGGGATTAGGTCAGACTGACCATAGGGACATTCTTCTTCACTAATCCTGTGTCTGTATGTCTCGTTCGAGGTTATGAGACCGGGGAATTACACTTCTCGGTTGAGTAACCTTTACTAGGACTACGACCCTTTCTGACTCCCGTCCTCCTCTTCCCCCGTTGTCTCCTACTCGACCACCCTACCGTAGTAGTTGGGTTACTTGTACTCAAACTCGGTTGAGACCCTCTATCATTTCCTGTGCCTTCGGACCTCACGACGTCAGGCACCCCAGTGTTTCTCCGTCCGTGTTGAATCGCTGACTTGCTATCGTTGTATGTCTCGTTTCCGGTGTACTTCTGTGCTCCTCTTCTCCCGGTGGACGTTCGGTTCCTTTCTCTGCAGTGTTCTTCGGTTGGAACGAGAGTCTAGCGGTCGGGGGTCTGAAGACTTCCTTATGTGAAAGTAAAGTCACTGGGGCATCGACTATGAAACAATACCGCCGGCATCGTTTGGTTGGGTCTGTAACCACATTTTTGGTTGATAGTTGGACAACTGTAATGGACACCCTACTCCAGGCACGAGGGATTGGATCTCGAGACATGGGTGGACAGGTCGGGTCGGGTGACCAGGTCGAAAGAGAGGGTGGGAGACGGGCTCTCAGACCTATTGAATAAGCACGGTCTCTCGACACTACAAGTGGGTCTCGGGGAGACCAATCGGTCACTTGGGTCGACGACGCTCATAGATAACGATTTTCGAGTGTCAGTGGGAGACGAGGTATCTTAACGGGAGTCGGCTGTCGTCTGTGGGGACTCATGTCGCCGGTCTCGGACACAACACACCAATGTGGACCCATTGTCGGGTTCTGATCTGAGATGGACTCTGTAGTGGAACGCCCGAAGGGGAGGAAGAAGACGGAGGGAGGGAGGGACGGTTCAAAATGCCCTTCATGTACCGGATTTAGTAAAGTGTTCTTGCAGACGGTGTGAGAGACGGAGGTCCTTTAGGATAGACCCGTGGTGGACGGGACTACCGACACATAGGAGGGAACCACCGACACACTTGTCGCAAGTAGAAGAGGTTCTCGGAGGGTAGACGGATGCTTTAGGGTGGCTCAAAAGGTCCGAGGGTGGAGGAGCCCTTCTCCGCGAAAGCGAGTGGACAGGTACGGATGGCGGGGAAGGAGTCTTGGGTTGTAAGTGGGGGGACGTGGTTCCTCGACCGTCTCGACCGACCGCCCTTCGGGAGGTAGTTGATATCTACCATTTCATTCTGGAGAAGACATTCATTGTGTAAGACTCTTAAGGTCTTCATAACTTTCTCCCACAGGACATATGACTCACTACGTTTGTCTTGTTGTCCCTTCCGACCGCACGACGTCAGGTACCCCAGCGTTTCTCAGCCTGTGCTGACTCGTTGATTTGACTTGGATTCGTTTGTCTTCGACGACCTCACACTAACTATGCAAGGGAAAAATAAATTCTTCACCGAAATTAATACACGGGGAGGACCGAGGTGACAGGTGTAGGACAAGAAATAAAAATACCCAGGGGGCGGGGGGATTCCATGTGTACGTCTGTCTAAAGGTCGGGAGACACGTAGTACTTTGTAGGTAACTATCGCACTCCATGATGGTAAAGAAGGTAAACTTCTACCTGTCATTTTAGTGTCTCTCAATGTGTATTCACCATTAGAGTCAGAATATTTTCTTAAAATTTCACACGACGAAAAGAAAGTACCAAATCTTTAATTTGTGTTTCTTGGCTACTATATGCCTCTCCCAACCACCCCACGTACAGGTGGGGTTCACATTCGTCATTCCTCACATGACAGACATCTCTTAACTTTATTATTTTGATTTTCGGTCAGACGAAAAATAATAGTAGGTCCTGATGATTTAGATTTGTTTCCTCACTGTCAGGGACGGACCACCCAACCAGAGTGTCAGGGATGGGGGCAGAACTATTTGGCGACAACTCCTGAGATGGGGTCCGCCAGAGAGAGTCTAGTCGCAAGTCTGACCTAAGGGAATACCCTCACACACAAACTTTCCTCTCTTCTCTTCCCGGCCTTCCTTGGCAGACGTCTCTACTGTCTGTGAGCGACGTTCACCGATGGGTCGTGGACTTTACACCGGCCACTCTGTCTCCTTTACTTCGAAAGTAAAATTGATAACTTTGTCAGTGTCCACCGATCACCGACGGTGCATTCAGTCGCGTTTAGGTCGTTCAGACAAGAGTACCTTCATCCTAATAACCTACCCGAAGGGTCCACCGCGTCACCATTTCTTAGATGGACGGTTGCGTCCTCTACTCTCAAGCCAGGGAGCCAGCCCTTCTAGGGGACCTCCTCTTTTACCGTTAGACGAGGTCGTAAGGACGGACCCTTTAGGTTGACTGTCTCTTCTGACCGACCAATGTCAGATACCTCAGCGTTTCTCGACCTGTGTTGACTCGCTGACTCGTGGACTTGTATGCCCTAATGTCTTATTAATAGGCATGTGTCTATTAGGTATGTGAGGGCTTTGGTTAGTTTGACATTTGAAAAAAAAAAAATCTGTTGAGTCTATAATACGTAACAAGGACGTGGTTACAGTTTCTTTCCGAAAGTTGGTTATTGTCATGGACGTGGTCCCCGCCGGAGGTGGCATCCAAAAAGTCCCCCCGTCCTCACTTCAACTTCCTTGAGCACCCCGCGAAGAATTCGTCATTGTGTTGAGGTCATCCTAAGAGAGAGTTGAAAGAGTGGTCTAAAAAATCGACGGTAGGGTGGAAGTTTCTTTCTGTTACACCTCTCCCCTGAATGAGTACTTATTACTTTTGAGTTCGGATAAACTCAAGTTCCTTAAGTTTAAAGGAACTTAAGTAGATTTCCTTTAGTCGATGCTCGTTTATCCGTCTATGTTTAGACAAGTAAGATCGTGACGAATTAACGACCTATATTTGACGTTTAAAAATTTTACGTTCGTTTTACCAAATCTTCAAGATCTTCCCCTTCTACTTCAGACTTCGAAGTTGCTTGTTTGAGTGGTGTCAAACGACTAATTGGACTTACTGAAGTAGTGGTCGTACTTAGAAGACTCTAGACAGACGTCCTCTGACAATCTCTGTCTCTCTCTGGACACAATAAAAAATTCGGAGAATAAAGAAAGACGAAGATAAAGTAGAGGGAAGAAAGAAGATATGTTTTGTTCGTTACCCTTATGTTAAAAGAGTTTTCGCCAATGTGTCACACGAAGTCAAAGGACTTTGACGTGTCGGACATCTTGAACCGTACACTTATGTGCACAATAGAGGTCACCAAACAATGTTGTCTATTAGACAGTCATCCTTGTCGGTTCCAAGTAGATTGGATGGTACTTCTCACCCTGCGCGACAGGTGTATTGTCCGACTAGTTTCGGTGACTAAGTAGATTTTTCATGGAAGGGAAATAAGGACAGTTTTAATTAGAACATTTTCGACTGGTTGACGAATTGTACATTTCTGCCAGTGACATTGAGACAGTATATTAACGAAAAATACACTAATAATTTTGATTTAGAAAGAAAATGAGTTTGAACAAAATGTACAATAGTAGTGTAACGATTTTATCTTTCTATCACTTTTGTCTTCTATAAATCTCTTTTAAATTTAAAAAAAAAACAGAAGTCCAACTTAAGATTTACATACGCAAAAGTGTCTTAGTTTTGTTTCAGGTCTGAAACGTACGAAGTTTATTATCAAACGATGTTTAAACGTTTATAGACATATCTATATATATATAGGTGTATACACACATGTCCGTCTATTTATCTACATTAGATAAACAGTTTATAAAAGAGTACCAAGGAACAAGTAAATTAGTTTAACATTGAGTTACAAATTCCATAAAGTATACTAAAATTTTATACAAATTTTTTAAGACGGTTGTTTGAAATGTCTATAGTAATCCGTATAAAATACCTCAAAACTCCTTTAACTGTAAGTCGCCATTTATTGTCAATACCTGTGTGTCATTCACTTTCTACGTCTTATATTGAAATATGAATAATCCACCAAAAATTGTACTTTCATTATGGAATTTTTAAAAGGGGACTATTTAACATTGATATACAAGTTCATAATAAAGTAGAATTTCCCTTGGACACGGTATTAAAGAAGAGTTGAAGAAAAGAGAGTAATTATGTAAAATGTCTGATTTGTAAAACTGTTTCTTAAACTTTTCATAAAATCCTATTCACATGATAGATTAGGATGGATCTTCATATCCAAATAATAGTATTAAATTAACGTTTTTGTTATTTAAGTACCTTATTTTATTTTGTCTTAATGTGTGTTTTTTCTATGAAGTATACTAGTTTTCTCTTCCTTTCCTACTTTGAAACTAAAGTTTAAGATTAGTTGACAATAGCTTCGGTCTTACAAAATAAAACACTGAATATATTGACTTAGAAGTTCGTTAAATGTTGGTAGGAAATATTTATCGTGGAAGTTTGTGTCGTTACCCCCCTCGTTGATTTGAGTTGTGTGGGAACGACTTGAAAGAGTTGAGTCGACAACACTATCCGAGTTGTTCTTTACTCGTTCCTTTTTTTTTTCACTCACTCATCGTAATTTGACATCTTTGTCAGAGAACCTAAGTGGATCCGGTTGTGTTCCGTGTCCATTGAAATGGTCGATGAAAACTTTTGTAAATTGAACGGTGGTATTGATGGTCGACACGGAGTGGACGCTCCGGTCGTAGCACCCATGGTGTCCCTCTACTAGACAGAGGTTAGGGGACGAGGACTCCGTGAAGAATTTGTTTGTTTACGTAGTTACGAGGAAAGAACGGGGACCACAATCTACGACTTTGGTACCAATGTCCAGTTGAAAGCGTTCAGACTAGTATTAGTCAGGTCAGGGTCAACGGACTCCTAAGTAGATTCCATTCGAAGTGAAAGATTTTCTATCGGAACTTCGGTCTCTCAGGGACAAATGTCTATTCGTTAGAACTTTTTTTTTTTATTCAGGGTCGCAGGACTTGACTGAAGGTAAGGATTTCTAGAAGTGTATAAGTAAAGAGGTTACAGGATGGCTCACTAATTCGCAACACGAACCGTCTTGTGACCATTTCTCTCTCGGACTATGGTTTTAAGAAGGTTCCCGTCAGTGAGAACTACTAAAAGTGGTACACGACCTGTGACTTTTTACTACGAACTAGACCGGGACGACGTCTTCTCACTACGGGACCTCCTCTTACGTAGACAAGAAGTCTCCGAGTAGAGAAAGGGTCGAGTACAGTCCCCACCCCTTCTCCTCATCCCGATTCTAGGGTAGTTCTGAAGACACTTCCAGAACACGTTGTAGTTTTTTTCTTCTGTCTGTTAGTGGTCTAGGACAAACAGACTAGAACCTTACTAGGACTGAAGAGTCCATTGGAGTTTTTTTTTTTTCCTGATTTCCGGACTCTACTGGACGACGGTAATGTAGTTGGACTCAGGTTCTGTCTCCTCACACCTCTGTTAAGTGTACTCTTTCTTCAACCACTTAAGACAGGTGAGATTGGGAGGTTGTGATCCGAAAATATTTTTGTAAGACTGAGATTTCAGTATCGTTGGGAGTGACTATCTGTCTTTCGACAGGACCTCGACCGTAAAAGATGACCGTAAAGTCACATTTTATAGGTCGTGATTCATATTTTATAAGTCTAGTTCAGGAATTCTTCACCCGAGAATGGATTGAGGGGTGACAGTAGCTGTTCTTAATGTCTAATACATGGCATAAGGTCTACTACTTGCATTCCACTGACGTTCTTACTACCTGTAAAAGGTCGTCTAATGGTCTACCTTATTCTGGTCAAGGGGAAGAAACTAGAACTTGTTCTTCCTTTGGTAAAGAGAGATCCTACTGAATCCATGGTCCTCGTCCATTTAGGACTTAGAGAGTGGGTCAGGATTCTAAGACCATCCTTAAGATGTCTTATATAGTCATCTGTAAACTAAACTAAGTTTCGGCCAAAAGAAATCGAATGTCACTCACCCCCCTTTCGTCCGGTCCCTACTCCATCTGTCACTTTCCTTCATTGTAAAATCATAAGATATACAAATAGGTTCTGACTTTAACCAAGTTTCTGGACTAACTCAGACCTTGACGTATCCAGACGTGACAATTACGTTAGTGGTTTAATGATCTACGTTTTGAGGTTGACAAATTTTCGATTTTATCCTGAAAGGACCACCGCGTCACTTATTTTTAGACGGACGGTTATGTTCCCTATACCCAAGCTAAGAACCAGGTCCTTCTAAGGTGTTGATTCGGGCTCACGACATTGATGACTTCGGCCGTACGGATCTCGGGGTGAGACGTTGCTTCCTTCGGTGGTTTTACTCTTCGACCTCGTCGGTCGCTTCTCATCGGGACGAGTGGTGTTGATCTCTTTCGGGCACGTTTCGTTGTTTCTGGGTCACACCGGTTTTTATTATATTTATTTACATTTTTGACTTTACTGTAAGTGGTAGGGAGTCTTAGATAGATCGAAGTCTTGTTACATGACTCACCATGTACTCATATAAGTACAGTACCAAGTCGATTTATGTGTTTCAGAGACTGTTCCTATTCCCTCCTTGTAAACAACACTAAAAGAAAAAAAAAAAAAAAAGGCGTGGCAGGGGTCGGATTTTCCTCTCCTAGGACACAGTAAAAACGGAGAGTCCACGGTACCATATTTTTAAGGGTCACCAGACTCAAGAGAGTGACATTGAGTTGTTTGTTACGAATTTCTGTGATGGTCGAAGGTGAGTAAACAGACGGTCTTGGTGTGTAGAATGAACATTAGGTGACTTACGGAATCCGTCACAGTGAAAGAAAGAATAATATTTTTAGTTTACACAGTGTTTGGGAGTAGTTTCTAGTGTGGTAAAATAAAATAGTTGTCTGGATCGTCGACTTCGAGTTTGAAGCTTTGTATAAAGGTGGTCTAGTCTTTTCATAAAGGGACCACCGAGTCACCATTTCTTAGGTGGACGGTCACCTCCTTTGGGTCCAAGCTAGGGATCCAGTCCTTCTAGGGGACCTCTTCCTTTGCCGTTGGGTGAGGTTATAAGAACGGACCTCTTATGGTACCTGTCTCCTCGGAGTCAAATCAAGTCAAGTCAGCGAGTCAGTACAGGCTGAGAAAGACAGGGGTACTTAGCTTCGTGTGGTCTGGAGGGACAGGTAGTGGTTGAGGGTCTCAAGTGGGTCTGAGTGCAGGTAGCTCAGTCACTACGGTATGTCGGTAGAGTAGGAGGTAGTAGCGGGGGAGGAGGACGGGGGTTAGGGAGGGTCGTAGTCTCAGAAAAGGTTACTCAGTTGAGAAGCGTACTCCACGGGTTTCATGACCTCAAAGTCGAAATCGTAGTAAGGAAGGTTTCTTTAGGGTCCCAACTAAAGGAAGTCTTACCTGACCAACCTAGAGGAACGTCAGGTTCCCTGAGAGTTCTCAGAAGAGGTTGTGGTGTCAAGTTTTCGTAGTTAAGAAGCCGTGAGTCGGAAGAAGTGTCAGGTTGAGAGTGTAGGTATGCACTGATGACCTTTTTGGTATCGGAACTGATCTACCTGGAAACAACCGTTTCATTGTAGAGACGAAAACTTATACGACAGATCCAACCAGTATTGAAAAGAAGGTTCCTCATTCACAGAAAATTAAAGTACCGACGTCAGTGGTAGACGTCACTAAGACCTCGGGTTTTTTATTTCAGACTGTGACAAAGGTCAAAGGGGCAGATAAAGGGTACTTCACTACCCTGGTCTACGGTACTAGAAGTAAAAGACTTACAACTCGAAATTCGATTGAAAAAGTGAGAGGTGAAAGTGAAAGTAGTTCAAGGAGAAGTGAAAGACGGTATTCCCACCACAGTAGACGTATAGACTCCACTAACTATAAAGAAGGCCGTTAGAACTAAGGTCGAACACAAAAGAAGGTCAGGTCGCAAAGAGTACTACATGAGACGTATTTTCAATTTCTTCGTCCCACTGTTATATGTCGGAACTGCATGAGGAAAAGGATAANGACGTATGTCTAAAGAGTTCTCCGTCCAGTCCACCAGACCATAAGGGTAGAGAACTTCTTAAAAGGTGTCAAAGAACACTAGGTGTGTCAGTTTCCGAAACCGTGTCAGTTATTTCGTCTTTATCTACAAAAAGATCTTGAGAGAACGAAAAAGGTACTAGGTCATCTACAACCGTTAAACTAGAGACCAAGGAGACGGAAAAGATTTAGGTCGAACTTGTAGACCTTCAAGTGCCAAGCGCGTGACGACTTCGGACCGAACCTCTTAAAACTCGTAAGGAAATGATCGTACACTCTACTCACGTTAACATGCCATCAAACTCGTAAGAAACCGTAACGGAAAGAAACCCTAACCTTACTTTTTGACTGGAAAAGGTCAGGACACCGGTGACGACTCAAAAGGTTNAAGGTCAGGACACCGGTGACGACTCAAAAGGTTTAAACGACCGTATAACTCACGTCGTGAAAGTGTCGTAGTAGAAAGTCCTAAACTTTATCGAGTTATCCTTAAGATAGTGGAGGTGATCGAAACAAGTATCACTACGAAAGGTTCCGGGTGAACTGAAGTGTAAGGTCCTACAGACCGAGATCCACTCACTAGTGTGGTAACACTAATAGACCCAGTACTTCTAGAAAAACATGTCAAGAAGACACATAAGAACGGTGGAGAAGAATTATAGAAGACGAAGACAATCCAGGTATGGTAAAGACAGGAAATAGCTCGGGTAGAAACGTACTTTGTAAGGGAACCATACTCCCGATGTTAGGTACCCCAGCGTTTCTCAGGTTGTACTGAGTCGGTCATTTTGTTGTTGTTGCTTCTATTCATCAGTAGTTCAAAGAACACAGAACTTAATGTAGGAGAACAGAATAAACTAATTTATCGTTAATTAAGGTATCTGTGTACGATGAAAATGTGTCTACGTCTCTTAAAAAAGTCTGTAAAGTTCGAGACATAGTTACAGTAAGTTTTCGATCGGTATAACATCCAACGTATTTCTTTCGTAAGTTAATCGAGATGAAAAGTGTTTAAGTTTTACAAAATCTCTGATTCCTTTTTGGAAAATACATCGTCTTAAAAGATTTCCTACTATTGTCTCATGTTCAAGGAGTGTTGTCTTTACCGGGACGAAAAAGATAAGTTTACTAATTCCCCCTTTTTTGGTGTTTAAAATCATAGTACGTTTATACTTGATGTCGAGATATTTTTCTTTGAAATAGTACGTTTTTGGGTTTTTATCAGCGAGACCACTGTGTATATTTAAGGTGAAAAAATTTTTTTGTGATATAAATTGTGTATACCAGTGGTTAAGGTCGAGAATATTCTCACTAAGAGTTGTTGTTTCTCTAGTGACGAAAACACAAATACCCAATTGTGAAGGTTCTCGCGTTTTTTTTTTTTTTTTTTTTTTGTATCCTACCGACACGTTCGACCCGTTCCACACACTTACTCTCGTTATTTCCTGTTAAATTTATTATGTAACTACTGTCGACCACTACTCGTCGTGTGATCGTTGTCTTTATTTGTTTTGTCCGTGGGTGTGAGGGAATGTCTATTATCTTGTCGTATGTGTATAAATTTACTTTTCTTATCCCTGTGACAGTTTAGACGAACTTCCATGTTATCGAAAATGTAATTTACCTATACGTGAATGTAAAAGACACCAAGGGCATTAGTGCACGTTAGGTAGTATCCAACTAAACTACATGTATGGGATCTCACTCAGTGTTTGTATAATTGAGTAATGAGGTTGTAAATCTCTGTCTCGACGTTCACTCTGAATCTGAATTGTTTTCTAATTTCCGTCAGTAAAGACTTGTGGGGAGTAAGAAGTCGGAAGACTTTGTGACATTTTGTTCTAGGTTTCTCGCCACTTCCCCTTGATTGGTTTATGATCACTTTCTTTAGTCTTTGTTCTAGAGAAACTATAATATTAAACACATGGTCCGTGTGTCTTAAAACGAGATACAGACTCCTGACTCTTCCTTACAAGAGTCTGGACGACTTACTTACTCCGTCAAGTTTGTTCCGGCCAGGAGAGGGCTGGTAGAGAGACACATCACTGTGTTATATAAGTGAATTAAACCAGAGTCATCAGTGACGTGACTACTGAATAAGTTCGGTGCTTGTTGGTTTGGTCCTACATTCTCGTCTCTGACGAGTCCTTGTGTTATATTCTTTATTTAATCTTTGTCCGTAAGGACGTAAAATTCCCTCCGTATTTATAATTACGTGAGGTAGGAGTTTACGGGTTACCCGTTTGAGTCTCCACTTACGTATCGGACCTTCTTTATAGAGACGTCAAACTCCGTGATACATAATAAAAATTTTTTTACAAATAATTTGAAAATATTCTACCCCTTTCTCGTTTTCCATCTCTCTCGTTTCTCATCAACTAGTGGGACCATGGTTACGACATTATCGTGTCTTGGAGGAGTCATCAGTAAAACTGGTACTTGAACGGGACGAGTCGTTAGATGTTCGGAGACCCCTACTCATAGAGTAGGTGTGATTGTGGAAGTGCAAAGACGGGTCGGAGAGACAAGGACGATGAAAGTGATAGTCTCATTAGTCGAAGAGGGAGATATACCATAAGGAGAAGTCTTCCGAAACGAACCTATTGAAGTGGTAAACCTTGTCGTTGAGGTAAAGACGGGTGAAAACGGACCTCTTAGGGTCCCTGCCCCCTCGGACCACCGGACGGCAGATACCCCAGCGTGTCTCAACCTGTGCTGACTTCGCTGTTGTCGTCGTCGTCGTCGTCGTCGTCCGTGAAGAGGTGAAGTTATGTACTTATTCGGGTGGAGGTCCTTCAGAATGTACAAATGAAGTCATATTCGGTAGTAAATGAAACTTAACCTCGTCCGAGATACGTGTAAAGAGGAATGGTTCTTACGCCTGGATCCACGACTAGATCCATAGACGGATATCCATGAGAGCCCCGGACAATAATGTCTCGAGTATGTAATGCAGATTTTGTAAAGACTTGAAAAAATTTTCGTAGTAAAGAGAGTTGGACAGAGAAGAGTGTATTTCGGATTCACGATTGTCTCTGAAGTGCCGTCTACACCAAAAGATGGGTCTCTGGTAGAAAGGAAACACCTTTACACGAGATAGAGGAACATAACGATTCTGGATTTTTATTTTGACAATTCTGTTAAGGAGTTCTATACTCAAATGTCAAAATTTTGACATAAATAAAAATATGAAACTTCTGCGAAATTATATTTTGTATAGTTGTCAAGTTCTGTCGTTTAAGAATTGATGTATTACCTTTAGTCAGATTAAGATGATAAGTCTTAAGATCACTTTCGTTATACCTTAATAACAAAAATTTTTTTTGTCGTTGAAATTATTTTGCTACTACGATAGGTTTTTATTTGTTTACGACAATCTTCGGAATGGTTTGGAAGGGGTCCAAATTACAAACCATCCACTTGAAGAAGGTCTGTACGTGTGACCGAGTAATGTCCTAGGCACCATCTAGCCTACCAGAACAGCGTCTACGGTAAATTTTGGAACTGGATCTCAACCTTTCCGCTTATCTCTTCCAGTTAGTAATTGAGCCTGACTTAAAAAAAAAAAAATTTTTACGTGAAGTGACTAGTAGGAATCGAGGCCAGTTTTGTAACACTATTTTGGTGGGTCACTTGTGCATCGTACACCGAAGGTATAAACGTTGCACATCTTCTCACGGTAATAAGGTCGAAACGAAATTTTCACGTCGAAAATCTAATTGAATAAATGTCGGTGACTTTACGTGTCCGACCCGCCTTTGGGGGAAAGTCGTTGATTTCTCTTGGTACATAAGGGTCGGTAGAGACACCAAAAAATTCTTACCGAGTGTAAGAGACGTATGGTTTATGACTGTTGTATTTTTTTATTAGTAAAACAGGACGTGGAAAAAACTTTTTACGTAAAGTATAAAAGTTTATCAAAATCCCTGAAGGGACCACCTAGTGACCAATTCTGAGACGCGAAGGTTACGCCCCCTACACCCAAGTTAGGGATCAGCCCTTGATTCTAGGGTGTACAGTGACCTCACCATGTCGGTTTTATAATTCATTCATTTATTTATTTTAATTTCGACAAAAGTAAAATCTCTTTTTTTATTGTCTTTAATGTCTCAAGGTAGATAAAAGAAAAGGTAGAGTTGTCAAAGATTATGTGGATATAATAATATTACCAATTATTATTCTATGATAATTGCACTCCTGAAGGGACCACCGAGTCTGCCATTTCGCAGAACGAATGTTACGTCTTCTGGACCCAAGCTAGGGAGCCAACCCTTCTAGGGGACCTCTTCCTTTACCGTGGGGTGAGGTCATGAGAACGGACCTTTTAGGGTACCTGTCTCCTCGTACCATCCGATGTCAGGTACCCCAGCGTTTCTCAGTCTGTGCTGAAGTGAAAGTGAAAGTGAAAGTGATTGTAGAACGTAATCATACCATGTAAACAATGTTGACTAGTTGGTTATCACTGTGTAATAACAATTGATTCAAGGTATCAAATGTAATCTTAAGTGAGAAATCCCACATGTCAAGATGTCCAAAACTATTCACGTGTTAGAGCACATAAGGGGTAGTGTCACAGTATGTCTTATCGAAGTGATGGGATTTTGAAGGGAGTCAAGGTGGGTGGACAGGCAGGGAGGAGGGGGTGATACTTGGGGATCGTTAGTGACTAGAAAAATAAAAGAGGTATCAAAACGAAAAAGGTTTCAGAGTATACCAATCTTAGTCTGTCATATATCTAAAACCTAAAAGTCTAACCGAAGAAAGTGAACCAGTATACGTAAATTCCCGGGAGGTATAGAAAGGTACCGAACTCTCGAGTAAAGAAAAATAACGACTTATTATAAGGTAACAGACCTACATGGGGCATCAAATAGGTCAGTGTATGACTTCCTGTGGAACCGATGAAGGATCAAACCCGTCAATACTAATTTCACCGATCTTATAGGGTACGTCGAAAACCACTTATATTCAAAGAAAGTAAACCCATTTGTGGATCCGACTATTGACGACCAAACATCCCATTGTCATACAAATCAAAACATTCCTTTTTTTTTTGACGATGTTACAGAAGGTCACACCGACGTGGTGAAACGTAAGGGTGGTCGTTACTTGTTCTCAAGGAGGACGAGATGTAAACCAAAGTAGTATACCATCTCAAATCAATAGGATAATTTACACATCACCATGGAGTAACAATAAAATTATACTTTAAGGAATTACCTTACACTACGACTTATAGAAAAGTATATGAATGGACGGTTGACATATAGAAAATAGTACTCCACAAACAAGTCTAGAAAGTGGACGAAAAATTAATCCAACAAACGAAAGAATAATAACTCAAAACTTCTCAAGAAACACGTAAAACTTATATTCAAGAAATAGACTACACGCAAGACTCTTGTTGAGGAGGGTCAGACACGGAACAGAAAAGTAACTACCTCGTTTCTATAATTAAAATTACGTCAGATGGAATGGGTAAAAAGAGAGGGTCTAGTGTGAAAAAGTAAAAAAGTGAGGACTCAAAGAGTCACCTGAGTTTGTAGGTCTACACGAGAGATCGACCCTAACCGAGGTAGGAAGTAATAATTTTTCTCAGTTGTTCAACTAGTTAGGTGTTAGGTTCCGTAGGAAAAAAAGGAAGAAAGTTCGTCTGATAAGATTAGAAGAATAAACAAAAATGAATAAATAAGTAAGTAAATATAAAGCCAACACGACCCAGAAACAACGACGTACTCGACCTGGAAAGAGATCAACGTCACTCTCCCCCGACGAGAGGTCAACGTAACGCTTCCGAAGATTGACATCACTAAAGAGACAACGTCTCGTGCCCGAGACCCCATACGTCCGAAGTCATAGATCTCGCGTACCCGAGTCATCAAACACAGACCTGAGATCTCGTGTCCGAGTCATCACACCATACACCCGAATGAACGAGGCACCGTACACCCTAGAAGAGCCTATTCACTATCTAGGGTTCAAGAGACACAACCGTTCGTCTAAGAATAGGTGACGTGGTGGTCCCTTCGGGTACCTAGTGTGAAAAGTGCAGTATAGATTTTTGAGTAGCAGTTTGGGTTCCAGTCGTTCTAAAAGAGGACAATAAAGATCCGTAAAATATCAAAACGTAAAATGGAAATCCAGACACTCGAAATGGCACTGCTGAGTGTAAGAGACTTGTGGTTTGTGACTGGTCTATTTTAATGACATCTCTGTACTCCTAGGGATAATTCACCAGAGGCACATCTTTGGTATCACCGATGTACACCAATAAAGAGGGTTAGGGTCTAATTAGATTGGAAAGTTTTAATTTGTTGGTTTCTTTAGTCCTAAAAGATTTCTCACCAAAAGAAGAAGACTCCCCCTTCTTAGGTTCTTCACTGTGAAAAACGTACGGAGGTCACACAAATTGGAGGGATAAATACCTTTTATATAAATATCGCCAAAGTAACGATTTAAGGAGTTGTAGTCATCCTCCTTCCGGAATAGTTTTCTCGTGTCCGACCGAATACAGTTTTCCTCCTTCACTACTACTTATCAATGTTTTACGAAAAATTTGTCAGTGTCATGTAGGGGGAAGGTAGTATTCTAAAAACGGTTCTAAAAAAAATTAATTTTTTTTTCACTTTAAACGTGTAATCAAATTGGGACTCTCGACTCTCAATCGATAGATTTATATTAATATGGAACTTCTTCACAACCCCCCTCGTTTCGTCTCTGGGGTTATATGGGTTATATCAACCAGAACAACAATTTATTGAACATGGATTTAATTCTCTAAGTGTAGGGTTTTCAGTCATAAAGTTTCGTATAGGACTTTATGGATCGGTGTTGTGTATATGAAATTAATTGTACTAAGGGTGACAAAACCCTTTTTCTTAAAATGTCATTGAAAATCTTCCATATGAATGATGTCGGTTTTGAAATAGGAGGTAAAGACGATGTTCCGTTAGGATTTCCTTCTTTCTTATTTTAATTTCGACATTCTCTATTTTTTTTTGAAAGTCTATGTTAACCGAATGGACCGATCGATAAAGGACCCTGGGTTGCTCCAGGGACTGTGTGTGTGGGGGCTGGGACGTCGGACGTCAGGACTTGAAGTCCTTTCTCTTCTGAAGCTTTGCTCCCGTCTGTAATCTAAGGAGGATTCTGAGATGATAGAGGTCTAGGTCCTACGATTAGTAGGTTCCTTGGGTAGACTGGTTGATAAATTAGTCTTTCGGATATCTTTAGTGGACTTGATTTGAGATGGGTGACAGGTCTGACATGTCTCTCATCCTTCGGTCTTTAGTCTCAGGTCCTTGCAACTATTACCAAGAGTTTGGACTGGGATCCGACTCAATCGTGACCCGGTTGTTCGGCCCTCAGAAATCGAGGCCCGGACGGGTATTCTTATCGAAAGTTTATTCCCAAACTCATTTGAATCGGTGTTTCAAATAAAATTCGTGGTGACTCTAATTTAGTCTATAAAATCAGGAATTGCCTACTTTCCCCAAGTTGTTTTGCAAGTAATTGTGCGACGGTTTTTTCACCAGAACTTCATACGATAACTACTGTAATTTATTACCCGGCCTTACGTTTCGTAACAAATGAGTCGAGTTCTTGTTTTCTGAGTCTTGGGATACTTGGGTCAATCGACTAATATCCTTAGTGGTAACAGGGCTGACTTTCGTCGGTTTCACTTTGACTGTTACACTTTGAGAGTCGATTGGAAGATCTTGTCATAGATGTCGTCTTCTCAAGTGCGACGTGTCGTGACACGTACGGCCTCTTCTCCCTCTGGTCGCTCTAAGGACTCTCAGATGGACCGTGGTGACGGACGGTCACGCCCTCTGCACTCTCTACCGCCAAGCGAGGGATCCAGGTCTGCTAGGGGACCTCTTCCTTTACCGTTGGGTGAGGTCATAAGAACGGGGTACCTGTCTCCTCGGACCGTCCAAGGTCAGGTACCTCAACGTTTCTCAGTCTGTACTGACTTCGTCAAGTGGTGGGTCGTACGTGATTCATATTAGGGTTTGACCCCATGGGATTCCTTTTAAGTTTCATAAAGTACATGTCCTTCCTGTTAGTACTTGAGACAACCTTACTAGTTTCTAAAAACGAAGTCAGTTTTACAGTAAAATCCAGTAAAAAAAGACGGTGACCCTTATCCCCAATTTTACATACCGTAAGATGGGATACTAAAATATTAGTCTAAAGTCACGAAAGACTTTTTTAAAAATTTAAAAGAGATGATCCATTTTTACACCCTTTATTACCAGTGAGATGACGAGGGTTTTAAATGTGACTGAGAGTCCGTTTCTCGTCGGACCACTCTTTTATGAATTTTTTTTTTTAAATCCTCATATAAAAACGTGTACACTCAGATTACATTTAAGTTTGAGGTCCTCGTTGAAGACATTTTATACTCACTACTGTCGGGTTTTTACACGAAAAGTAGGAGGTAGAACATGTACTTTGACTTGGTAATTTATGGTACTGTTGGGGAGGGGATTAAGTTTGGTCGACTTCCTGTCTTTATAATTCATTTACCGTTGAACTCGTTTTGTCTTATAAATATTCCAGAACAAGGTCTTTATTTTGATTACCAAACACAGATACTAAAAAGTAAAACATATACACACACGTGTCTGCACAGACTGAGAGACGCGGAGACGACTGACATCGGGTGGTCCGAGGAGACAGGGACCCTAAGAGGTCCGTTCTTGTGACCTCACCCAACGGCACGGGTGGAACTCCCCTAGAAGGGCTGGGTCCCTAGTTTGGGTGTTCAGAATGTAGAGGACGCAACCGTCCACCCAAGAAATGGTGATCGTGGTGGACCCATCGGGTCGTAATGTTTAGGGGTTTATTGTCCTCCTGACAGTAGGACCACTCCGTCTCTCGAGGAGAGGTATGTGGCCCCGGGTCTGCAGTTCCACGTACACACTGGAGCACCAAGGAGTGTAAACTAAGAAACTACCTAGGTTCCTCGGTGATTCTTTCTTTTGCCCGAAGACACCACTACCTCGGTTCAACCCACTCCCCACGAGGACGGAGGGGCTTGGTAGGTTCCGTCGCACACTTTCCCGTGCGAAAAATGGAAAGCGGGAGCACCTGCACCCAAGGGTGTGGGTAAGGATGGCCCTCCTTCGTCGACGTCCGGACTGAAGTACGACAAACCGTACTTCCGTTGCCTTACCTTTTTTCTTCGCAACCTTGGTTCAGTCCGGGAGCCCTGAGGCTGTCGTCCCGACTCCAGACAGTATAGGGAACCAGTACACCTACTCGGCTCGGGGTCAGTTCCTGTCGTAGGCGAGGGGAGGGAGGAATAAGAGGGAAGAATAACTGACTCCACGGAACCTTCTACCCAAATTGGAGAGGTGTGGACTCGGAGGAGGAGACGTTTCGGTCCTCCTATTGTCGATGGAGTCTCTTGACAACTCCTAATTTACACTATTGTGTGCAGTTCGTCCATCAGGTGTCGACTCTGGGTTGGTTATTTACCGGGGTATTTACCAGGGGACCGAGAGGGAAGAGACCCCTACCAGGAGAGAGGAAGAGACAAAGGACCCGAGAGATCCTGAAGGGACCACCGAGTCTGTCATTTCGTAGACGGATGTTACACCCTCTGGGTCTAAGTTAGGGACCCAACCCTTCTAGAGGACCTCTTCCTTTACCGTTGGGTGAGGTCATAAGAACGGACCTTTTAGGGTACCTACCTCCTCGGACTACCCGATGTCAGGTACCCCATCGTCTCTCAGTCTGTACTAACTCGTTGAAGTGAAAGATCCCGAGTAAGGGGGGTAAAGTAAGATGTGACCCTGGGTCGCTGACAGTGACGGTAAAACAGGGAGCGGTCGTGTTGTGCACAAGTGCAGGAGCGTTTCTCCTCTCTTACTTCTGTCTCCAGTCTTCCGGAAGGGTGGTGTCCTCCGAAGGGGACTTTATGTCGCACCTTTGACCTACCTTCCAGATAGGTACCTGAGTCCACCCCGCCGACCCCTGAGGTCGGGTTCGTCCGAATTTTCTTCACACGTTATCTTGACTTAGTGAAACGATGTGTGCATTTTGATTGTACGTATTTAGTTGACGTGAAGTTAATTTTTTTCTTTTCTTTTTTTAATTACTTATGTGTGTGTGTTTTCTTCACACGGTAAAGGAACATCCCCTTTTTTTTTGTTGTTGAGAGATCGGAAGGTTAGTCCTTTCTGTGTGTGACAGTAGTCTCCCTTCCTACGTCTCTTTCAATGTGCTTACTCCTGTCCTTTCCCCGTCGTTCACCTTGTCTCTTTGTTCTTTTCCCTGTTTGTTTACGGAGAGAAGTGTCTGTCCTTGTGGCTTTATTTCTGACGTCCTCTTGCACAAGGAACAGTGATCTTTATTATCTCTGGGTCGAAAATGAGGAAGTTAAGGGGTCCCTTTTTTTTTTTTTTTTTCGTTATTTACCTTTTCCGTCCGAAGAAGGATTTCTCAGTTTTCTAAGAGACGGTTCTTCAAGACTCATTTTGACGTGCAGGGGGTCAACACTCTCCCACACTTTAGGGACCGTTCCACTCGGAACGTCGACGGTACTGTGGAGGGTACCTTTTTCTGTCAGGTGTGTAGGAAGTTGACACGTGCGTTTAAAATGGCGAACGGTTTCGTGGATACACGAGATTAGAGATGTCTTTTGTGTACAAGGAGTACTCGATTTGTACGGAAAAGTTGGGTTCAAGTATTTTACCGTAAGGGTATATATAAAATATGTAAAGGTCAGAAGTAGACATCGTTAACAAGTTTAAAGTTATTCGATCTTTTATGGTCTTTATGATTGTATACACAATTGAAACAGAGGAAGAATTCGGTTGTTCAAATCAAGGTCTTTTGACCATGGTCTTTTCTGAAAATACAAAGGATGATATCCAATAATAAAGAATTCATCCGTGACACGAAAAGTATATAGAAGAAATTAGAAGTATTAGAAAAACTCTATCCAAATGATACAAAATTTATAAAATATAAAGAGAAGATCTAGGTAAGAATGTACTTATTTATTTGCACTAGTGTATGTACGAAAAAACATTTACTGTTTTACAAAAGAAAAGAAATCGAACTGAGTATGTAAGAGAGGGGTGAAAAGGGGAACGGTTTCATTAGAGTTGAAAAGAAGGTTTAAAGGGTGACATAAATCTATAAAGAAACATATATCCAAAAGTCTACATATACACATAATGTTTATGAAAAATTTTGTACAGAAGTATAATGTGAAAGAAGGAGGAAAAAAGAATAAGGTGTTATTTAACATCTTTAACTTCGTTTAGTAGACTATTCCATTAACAATCATAAAGGTTAATTGTCTACCCTTTTAACCCCGAGTATTCAAAACTCACTTAACAGGTTTCAGGGTCTCGATTAATTACCATCTTCATCTTAAACTTGGGCGTCGACAGATAGAGACTTCGTATACGAGTTACTCATGGTTACCCTTTTGTCTTATTTGTGTTTTTGTTATGGAGAACACAGGGAATTCAGACCCAATTTAAAAAGCACTATTCTTCATTTAAGAGTAGTCGAATAAACAGTTTTCGTAATAGAGTAAGTAAAGTTGTGTGTAAATCTTTCGTGGTTATTAGTACCTGGTCCGCAGTGTACCGGGGTCATTTGTTCCCGTTTGCGCTACTCACCCATGGAAAGACTTGTCCTAGACATGGGGACCCGTAGAAGGTGGTCTTTACGGTCTTGAACTACCGATGTATTACTTATGTCGTACTGACCATAGTCTGAAAAACAGTTTTAATGAATTATGTGGTATTTCTTTCTACGACTCAAAGAGTCGTAGAGACATAACGAGACCCGTGAAAAGATTTTTGTACCGGAGTTTTCGTATACTACTTCAGTGTGTACGGAGTTCAAGTTCCCGGCGAGTCTTGACCTGGATTTTGTTGTCGGTTTGAAGTGAGAAGTACAAGGTCCTTGTCTGTCTTTCGTATACCGAAAAGTCTTGACGTAGATAAAATACCGTACCAATCTTGACTTCTTTCCTACAAGAAATGAGACGGTTTAGTCGTCACCCTTGTTTGCACGTGAGAGTCTTATGAACTTGGTTCACCCTGTACCTTTTTCTTGTTCGAGAAGGAATGTAAAAATACCGAAGTTGAGTTAAATTCTTATTAAAGTGTTCTCAGACGATGCACGGTCAATTATAGAAGGACCGGAAGTGATCCTAAACTTTCAGACCGGTTACTCACCACGTACTTTGACCGTACAGTGAAGGTTTGGTCTTGTAGACAGTCACACTTTTAGTAGGTCCAAGAGACAGGGAGACGGAACCCCTTTTTGTTGTACTCTAAGACAGTCGGATGTAGGACTTCACTCCTCTCGACTTCGTCTAGAGGGTCGACTAGGTAGATGTGCATCTATTAGGTCCTTATTCAACGACTCCAAACTCCCTACAAACAATGACGTAGTAGTGACTCGAGTAGGACTGACCATTTAGGTTGAAGGTGTCCAGTTTTGCTTTTCTTTTAATTCTTCGTCTATGTTATTGTGTGAGTCTTGTTTCTAATACCACTTTACAACAATGAGGTTTTAAAGATAAAATTTTTTTACATCACAAGATTGTAAAATCTCTTTCGTGTCCTAATAATCCAGTTGATAAAACTTTGTTTTCTTCCGTTAGAAACTACATTTCCGGTGATCAGTAAGAAGTGTCTTTGATAGACATATTGTGTAGATTAAATTTCAGAAAGTAGAGAGGGATCGAGACTACCCCCCCACCCCCTCTTCTTCCTCTCTTTCTGTCTGACCATGAAGTATGGACTTACATTTAGGAAACTTCTTTTCCCTTTTCCTTTTTTGAAAATCTTTTGTTGTCACTACGTGACTGGAAGACCTGACATCACCAGTCCAGGTTCGTTTCGACTTATTAAAATAAGAAGCAGTGACTCTTCAGTCACTAGGGACATTTACCTCGGGATCTTTCGTTATTTTTAAGAGAAATTTTTTTATCACTTCTGCGACTTCGGTGGTCCTAGGGTGTAACACATAATTGTTCGTGTTATACGTTGTTCGGTCAAATTTAACGATACATTCAAAGAAGGATTCATTGTGTGTTTTATCCTTAGACTTATCGTTTCTCTGTCTCTTCAAGATCTAATTTTGTGTTGGTTTTTACTCGGTTCCCTTACTTGTAGGGAAGTTTTCAGTTGATTATCGGAAGTACATTGGTCTATTAGTCATTACAAATTGGAGTCATTTCGAGTTCAGAAGAGATTCGACTCCAATTAGACAAGGACGATAAGAGATCTTGGAAGAGATCTTGAAGGTTTCCCTGGGATTTTACCTGGTGACTGAGGTTTGAGGACTCCGTTTCATATCTGAAGATACACAGAGTCTGGAGGAAAGTATCCTGTCATTTCGTGTGGGTAGTGAATGGACAGATCGGTTCGATTGTTCCGGAACCGTCGTGGATACTCGAGGTGATGTCTTCAGTCCTTGAGTAACCCCCCGAACACCCTCCACAAGGGTAGTATTCGACCTGAAAAGGAGGACGACGAATACATTAAGACATTTAATACCCTTCTGCGAGCGTCAAAGTTTTGGTTCAAGAAGTATAACAGTCAAAGTTCCGGTATTAAGACCTTTTGTTTTAGTTTGCCTTTTTAAGTTTTGTTAGTTGTTACAGGTTTGAGAGTATTGTTGAGTTTTGGGTGACTCAGTGAACTTGTTGAGGATAGAGTCGGTGTTTTGGGACGCACTAAATGGGTGTCACAACTAGAGTGGGTGTACTCGGTGTGGTCGGAAGGGAGGTAAGGAAGGTATCGGATGAGAACGGAGTCCTTGAAATAAGAACTATCAAAACGAAGGGTTTTACGAAGGGGGTGTTTAAAACCGTATCTGTCGAAAGAATAGTGAAAGTAGAACACACAAGTCAACGAATCAGTATAGGCTGACAAACATTGGGGTACCTGACTGACATCGGGTGGTCCGAGGAGATAGGTACCCTAAGGGTCCGTTCTTATGACCTCACTTAACAGTAAAGGAAGAGGTCCCTTAGAAGGTCTGGGTTCCTAGTTTGGATGTAGAGGGTTCGTAGAGGACATGACGACCGTCTAAGAAATGGTGATTCGGTGGTCCCTTTCGGTAAATGTAGGATTAATCGGGTTTATACGGGAGGAGAAGTTTCGAAGGTCCTGGTAGATCTCGTCCAAGAGTTGGACCTGGGATGACTGCAAATTTTAGACTATTAAGAGATAAACCACCTGATTCCACCCTAAGGATATCGGCATCTTACAAATCGACCGGAGGTGGACAATTTTAGTCATCATAGGGAAGGGGTCGACACTGTTTGTTTTTACAGACGTCTGTAACGGCTCAAAGAGGACTCCAGTGAGAGATCGGGTAGTGGAGAGGCAGTAGAGACCTGGTGGAACGAGTGACAGAAGGAGTGAGCCTACGTACCAGGTGGTCTCGAGTCGAGACGTATGTAAGGAGTCGTAACGTGAAGGTCCTGTCGTCTGCATTTCGTCAGTAACTCATCTATTTAAAGGTAGTTTACCTTGAGTGCGTCTTTGTCTCGTCGTGACAGATTTCTCGTCAAGTGGACTTTCCAGTAAAGACAGGGCACTCGAAGATTAGAGACAAGGGAGACTCGTTACAAGTTGGATGCACCCACGAAAATTTTCTAAGTAACGGATACTGTTATAACGGGATCTGATGAGGAAAGGGACGTTCCTCTAGTTTGGTCAGGTGGGAGTTCCTTTAGTTGGGACTGATAAGTAGCCTTCCTGATAGCGACTTCGACTTCGAGGTTATGAAACCGGTGTACTACGTTTCTCGACTGAGTCACCTTACACTACGACCATTTCTGACTTCCGTTTTCCTCTTCCCGTGTCGTCTCCTACTCTACCAACCGATCGGAGTGGTTGAGTTACCTGTACTTAGACTCGTTTGAGGACCTCTGTCACTACCTGTCCTTTCGGACCGTACGACATCAGGTACCTCAGTGTTTCTCGGTCTATTCTGACTCACTGACTTGTTGAGGGAAGGTCTATTTCTTGTTTAGGGTTCTTTGTTGTACTTTAAACTCTGTTGGAATCTCCCCTCTCTACTTAAAGTCATAAGGTACATGTACAGGATTTAACCACAAAGTAGTGAAAAATTGTTTTTATTTATTTATTTATAGAGACTCCATATAATTTGATACAGTTATCGTAGGGTTTCGTTCTTACACCATGGTACATTTTAAACCAGTATTATATACCGGTTGTGATAACTTGTACAATACGGTCTTTGACCCGGTTCACGAACCGTTTGTAATAGTGTCCGTTTGTCGAATAGTCCCACCTTCACCATAATAGATATAAGACGTCCATTCGACTGACACCGTGTCCCTGCCATTTATTTAAGAGACTTCAATGTGTCGATTAGGCACCTCCGCCATCCTAGATTGGTTCCGCTAGACGTGGTTCCCATGTTCGAAACCTAGGGTTTCGGTATATTGGGGGGAAGGTATGGGGGACAGGTTCTTTCCCGTTTCACTACTCTGTCTTTTGTCCTACCTATGCCTTGTTCCTTTTTCTTCTCACCGGTCAGTGGGACCTAGGTCGGGTTTGAATTGGGGAGACTGAAGATAGGACTGGGCGAGGTAGGGACACTACACAATCTTCGAAGGAACTGTCCGAAGTCGGTGGACCTTGGAGTGGGAAGACCTTCCGGTCGTCTGAAAGAAACCTAGACTAACGTCGAAAACAGGGCGGACGTAGATCGGACAGAAAATCGGGGAGGAGACAATGGCGGAAGAGGAGACAATGTCGGAAGTAAAGAAAAAAAAAAGGCGAAAAAATAAAAAATTTAATACTTTCGTACTATTGTAAATGTCCTCTGAACCTTTTGTGTCTTGTTTCAATATATACGACGACTCAGCGAAGTCAGCGCATGCTGAGACACGCTGGGGTATCTCCCGTCGGGTGGTCCGAGGGGACAGGGACCCTAAGAGGTCCGTTCTCGTGACCTCACCCAACGGTACAGGAAGAGGTTACGTACTTTCACTTTTCGCCTTCACTTCAGCGAGTCAACACAGGCTGGCAGTCGCTGGGGTACCTGACGTCGGAAGGTCCGAGGAGGCAGGTACACTAAAAGGTCCGTTCTCATGACCTCACCCCACGGTAACGGAAGAGGCTTTCAATGTATATCAAGGAGATATATAATACTAATATAAAATTCATCATTTTATTCTACAAAAATCAACCTCAAAGTTAAAGTTTGAGAGTTTTTAATAATCTTAATTATATGTCTTTTCATCTTCCTATATCATCTGGACTTTTCGTGGTACTTGGTTAAGTTGTATTAATTCTGAGTGTGTTAAAAGTGTGTTGTCATCCTATGTTTAAGGTAAGATCAATGGTATCTGATATGTGATCCTCTGTCTGTGACCTTGTATAGGTCCCTGTAATTTATTCCATATTTTAAAAGTACCAGATTTCCATAACTTTAATATCAGAAAAAGAGAATGTCGGGGGTAAAGATTACAGAGTCCCTCCCCACTCGTTACAGGGGTTCAGTTCTATGTATTTCATATTGATATGGTCCCTCAGACACTCTTGAAAAAGAAAACCTTTCTACTTGTTACCATTTATCATTGTTATTGTTGTTTTCTGTTATGGGACTTACTTTTATAAAGATTGAAATTAATCTAAAATGCACTACAAATGTAAATACACCGTAGAATTGAGAATCATTTTAAAAAAATTTTTTAATTTAAATCTATCTCCCTTAAGGGACCACCAGGTCATTACTCCTGAGGTACGAGGGTGATACCCTCTTTCGTTACCGTGGGGTGAGGTCATGAGAACGGACCTTTTAGACCTGCCTCCTCGGACCTTCCGACGTCAGGTACCCCAGCGACTGCCAGCCTGTGTTGACTCGCTGAAGTGAAAGTGAAAAGTGAAAGTACGTAACCTCTTCCTTTACCGTTGGGTGAGGTCACAAGAACGAACCTCTTAGGGTCCCTGTCCCCTCGGACCACCCGACGGCAGATACCCCAGCGTGTCTCAGCCTGTACTGACTTCACTGAATCGTCGTCGTGGTCGAGGGTGATGTCCATCGTACCCGAGTTAGGGACCGGTCCTTTGATTCTATTCTAAGACGTACGGTGTGTCGCGTCGGTTTTTTTTATTTTCTTAAATCTGTCTTTTTAAATTCTTGTTTATATTTCTGTTCTTGAGAAGTCGACGTAATTGACTTTTGAGCAACGTTCAAAAATGTTTTTAGATTTAAAGTATTGTTTTTATTCAGAAGACATAGTTATCCTTGTAAGGGAGATTTGGAATGTAAGTAGGTAAGAAAAAAAGTTGACAGTAAAAAGGTCTTTGGTTTTGTACCGTAACAGGAAATTGTCTCTTCTACCTTTATTTTTCTACCTAAAAGTGGTATCGAAAACTTTAAGTCTTTTAGTCTCTGAGTGTTGACTTACCTATTTATCGGTGGACTGCGTCGGACAAACTTCCTGAACACTGATACTAATTCTCCTTGACAAGGGAATGAGTCAATTACTGAGTCGGACGGTTGAATGCCGTCTTCAAGACTTGATTCTCGTCCTTCGGACCGAAAGACGCCGGTCACAGTGGTACCTATTGAACCTTGAAAATAATGACATGTCGTAAATAAAGAAATTAAGTTTCTCCTAATTTACGTGAAATCACAATGTCCTTTAAAATTTGGAGTTAGAAGATATTTCGTTGGTGAGAATTGTAATTTTATTTCCTCCATACATCGAACGATTGGCCAAGAAGAGTAAAGGTGACTCTACTTTAAAAAAAAAGTAAAGGGTGTTTAGTACCCTGATCTTCCTACTTGTCTACATCGATACTGTCTAATATTAAGATAAAAATTCCATGAAATCTCCAAAATTATCCGAAATAATTCCATATGAAATACTAGGTATTATAAATGATTAGAATTTACATGTTGTGTCAGTGAAAATTCTTTACATACAACAGTGTATTCGTGGTAGGGTTACTGTTAGTATCTTGTGAACGTAGTGGGGGTTTGTAGGAAGTGTGGTGAAGTGTCAGTGAAAGGGATTGGGGAGCAGGGGTTGTTGAAGACTATAAGAAGGACAGTGATATCAAGACGAAAAAAAATGTATCTAATACTAAAATTCTTCGTCGTTTCTTTCCTTGTTCCTTTACCGATGGGTGAGGTCACAAGAACGGACCTCTTAGGGTCCCTTCCGTCTCGGACCACCCGACGTCAGATACCCCAGCGTGTCTCAACCTGTGCTGACTTCGCTGAATCGTCATCGTTTCTTCTTTGTTCCCTTCTTTCCTTTTAGGGAAAGGGAAGGTGAGGTAAGGTGTTATTCTTTTGTTCTTTGACTAATATAATCAAGGTTTCTTGATGACATCTTTGTATTAGTCCTTTCCTAATAACTGAATTCACGGGGTGTTACTTTCTCTCATTTACTTATTAAAGGGTCTGGTCTAAACTAGTAAAAGTGATAGGAAAGGGATTGCAAACAGAGGAAGTCTTTGACGAATTAACTTCTATTCCATAGCTCTTCCATGTTTGATTCTTTACTTTACTTAGAGGTTTTTAAATCCGTACATGATTTTTGAAAGGTGGTTCTAGGGTGAAGTCATCTTCAATCGGTAGTCCCCAGTAATGTGCCAGACCGGTCTCTTTGTTATCCACTCTACCCCCCTTTCTCCGTCAGGTGAGAAGACCACAGTAATTAACGTGAGTAAAATCGATTCCTGTTTAGAATGTGTAAAAGAGGTGACGAAAGAAAAGGGTAAGTATTCGTTCTGGTTTTTGCCGGTCGTTTCTAAGGAGAAGAACTCACTAAAGAGGGTGTTTTTCCTATTACAAACCACCCCCCACCCGCCATTAAGAGACCACCGGGTCACCAATTCTTAGGCGAAACGTTACGTCCCCTGCACCCAAGTTAGGGACCAACCCCTTGATCGGAGGGTGTACAGAGTCTCGTTAATTAATTCGGGTGAGCGGTGTTGATCTCGGGTGTGTGGGGTCACTTTCTAGGGTGTACTGTGCTCTTAGGACGTACGGCGTTGGTTCTGGGGTACGTGGTTTACTTATGTATAACTTTGAAATTTTCTAACAAAATTTGACAAAACGACTTACCATTTACTACTTATTACCCAGTAGAGACCCCACGGGTTCACGTGTCTTCGGGGGACCCGTCCATCTGTGTGGTGTCCATAAAGCAAAATTCGTGTATACATCTACCGTAGTGAACTATGCACATACTTAAGGTCGAGACAAGTGAAAGGAGTCGGATGAGGTCGGAATTTTTATGTAGACAGGGAGAGAACCAGAAGTCCTTTGATCCCAGAACAACTAGACCGTCTCTTTTACCCAAAATGTCAATATAATCTTGGAAAAATGAGAGGTGGGTTGGGATCTCTGCTTACGACAGGTTGTCTTGGAAGACGTTACTACTTTTACAAGAGGCCGACATGACAGGTTTATACCATCGGTGACCGGTGTTTATGGATGACTCGTGAACCTTACATCGACACGTTGACTCGTTGACTTAAAATGAGAAAGCAAAATTAAGTAAAAGTGAATTTGCCAGTGTACATCGTCGAGGACCTTTTTTCGGCAAGATGTCGGACAGGGTCCGTGGGGGACGGGGTCTACCTCTTTTTGACCTAAGACTTGAGTCAAGACTCTTCACCCGAATCAAGACGGAGTCTTTTGTTCAGAGAGAGGACTCGGTGAGTTCGGTCGGTTCCGGTCACAAGTGTTTTCCCTCAAGAGGAACAAGACATAGGTCTTAGTCTTGGTCACCGGGTAGACGAGCAAGCAAACCCCTAGAATTATCGCCAAGGAATGAATCCAAGGATATTTAAGATAGACGGGAAAAGAAAGGTTTTGAAAGGTCACAAAAACAAAAAAGGAGGGAGAGAACGAAGATTAAGATGAGTAAAGGACAGGTAGTATTTTAGTTGTAGGTGATTTGACAAATGTATCTTTATAGAGAGTATTATTATGGTCCCTGTTAACGTTTATGTATAATTGACAGGGCCCCTACCTGATAAGCTCCGTTTCTTCAATAAATTTATATGTGAATAATTTATATGTGAACAAATCTATATGTTTCTAGATATACCACATTTACCTAATTTGTACCATAATTATATTATTTGTCTACATAATATTGTTATGAAATTTTCCTCTAATATCGGTCCGATTTCTATAAAATGACTTACGAGCTTTTGGTAGGGGATGAGTTTTTTCCGTGTAAGTAAATTCTGGGAAGGTACTGGGAGGACAGTTTACGTAAGTGACCGTGAGACGATGTGCTTTGTACGGGTCTTTCTCAAACTCCAGTTTTGAAACAGATGTTTCCTTTAATCTTCCTTTAACATCCTCTATTTTGTGTCGAAATCCAAGACCGTAAAGAGGTCGAAACAAGTGAAATCAGATTATAAAATTCTCCATCTCTTCCCTCCCCTTCGTCTCTCCGTCGACAATACGATTAATAGGACAAACTACAGGTGTTGGACGGACGTCAGGTAGGACGGAGGAGGGGAAGGTAGAACACTTAAAGTTTCATTAAACGGACGGGAGGGTCGGGATGACGTTTCGGTTTCTCTACTAGACTTTGTCGTCTTTTTCTGGTTTTTCGTTACAAGGGTCTTTCGCGTTGTGCTCATTTGAGTTTGTACAGAATGACATACTTTGTGGATTCAAAATTAGTATTTGTCCTGATCCTATAGAAGACCCGTCGTGTTTTGTGAATGCACAATTATGTGTCGATTTACGACCAAGACGACGGAATGAGACGCCTCGTTCCCTCCTTCAGAGGGGTTGGGGCGCTTGGGGACGGGGGTAGGGAAACTGGAGAGAAACGGGTCTATGTGTACTAGGACACACTGCCCGTCGGCACAGATTTTCGAGCGTGGTCCGAGATCTCTTCGTCTGACCGTACGACCATCCCTCTCCCCGTGGGACTAGCTCGACGAGTCACGACAGGACCTCGGAACCGGCGAAGGTCTTGGTTCGGTCTTCCGGTACATCGTCGACCTGGGTAGGTCCTTCTTTGTCCGATGAAAGGGACCCCTGACTTCAGTTTCTGTTAGAGGGACGATGAGGACTGCGTCGGGGTGCGTACTTCGGGGTTTTCACACTCCTGGTGTCCCCCCAGGTGGAACCCCACCTAACTACCTACGACCTGCCCAGTGGCCGATTTCCTCCCTCCGACCCCGGGTAGAGGATGACTCCGAGGTTTGCCCTTTCACTAGTGGGGACAGGGTATACGGGAGTCGTTTTTGGGGGAGTGAGACGACGATGTCTCACATCCGAAAGTGTAGATCCCCTCACAGTGACGTGTTTACCCCTTTTGTCTGTGGCGCCAGAGGGACCTCCAGTGTCTCGGTTCTCGCACGTCGTCTCGGACCTAATTTTACGTTTTGGGACGGAGGGTCCGGTCGTGAGTGTGGTGAACCGGTGTCGCACAGGGACCACCGTCGAGTAAGTAGTTGGTGTCAAAGGGGGCAATGAAAAGATTTGTTCACATCCCGTAGAGTCTCGTCTTCTGTTCCGAGACGGGTAAAATTCTTCTTGTGCGTGTTACGTCGTTCACAATACATTAGTTGCCCTGCGTCTGGCGGTTACCGTTCGTTAGCCGTCGTGTAAAAAAGGGTGGTAAGAGTCACTACATTAACATATACGGGAACCGAGTCCAAGTGTCGTCTCGTCAGACTTACGACGGCTGAAACAGGTTTCGTTCTGTCAATTCCTTTACCGTAGGAAACGTACCGTGGTGTTAACTGCACCTAGGGTGGGATACGGTTGGTCAAATATTTGTGCTACGGGAACCTCCACCACAATCGGGTGTGGATTTTCTCGATAGTTATGAGGGGTGTAGTGTTTACGTTACTTCTCAGTCTTGGACAGACCTAAATTGAGCGAGTCCAAGTTCGGTTTTGAGTCAGTTGACGCTTTACATCGATTTAAGTGTAAAAAAAAAGGGGTAGGTCGACGGTAAAGTATCCGACTTATAAGGTTCGTGGTCGTAGTCAATAATTTGATAGTTTTTTTAGACATTTTATATTTTTACTAAAAATACATTGTTTTTGTCTGGTTTTTTTAGTTTTGGGTAAACAGTAAAGTTATCTCTTCTACTGTACAAGTAAGTCCTGGTAGAAGTAGAAAAATAGGAAATATTTTCTATCCTTTTATTTTACTTATGTCTCAAAAAAGGTATTTTCCTTTCGAAAAAGAGATTTCCGGTTCTCTCGTTTATAAAAGTCGAAATTCCCCGATGTGTCAGGGACTTTGTTGATGGGTTGAGACGGTGTCATTGTATTTTCATCAGTGTCTATTGTGAATTTATTTTGAAATAAATGTTTTTATCTGTCGTCCGGTCTACCTTCCACGTCCGATAACAAATGGTCGAGAAGGATCTTTTAATAAAGAAAAGAAGGGAAGACTATAATAGAAGTCGAGTACGAGATGAAGTCACCTAGTAATTCTTTTACTACTGTTCGTTCTATCGTTTTGGTTCCTCTAAATTTTCCACTCTAAGAATTTTTTGGTAGTAACGTCATGTCTAGTGGAAAAGGACTTGATTGGTCACGTGTCTCTTCCAGCTGTCGGAGGTCGTGTTCAAGGACCACAGGTTACGCACACTGTGGGTCGAGGAGTTCTAGGACCACCCTTTAGACATCGTCGACGAGAGGCAATTAGAAGAGAGCAAGTTTGAACACCTGTATGACGACGTCCGTTAGTAGATTGGGATGGTTCTTTCGTTTTCTCAGGTAATAACAGTAAAACAAGGGAATGAAGTTTTTTACGGGTGTAAATTTAGTTGGAGTCCTTAGTGGTTCATACGAGGCGATAAACTACGAGGTGTGTTAGTTCACACAAGAGTAGAAGAATTTGTTCAAAATTTAGATTTAAAATTTAAATTTAGTGTTGAATTTAAAAGTCTACCTAGGGTGTCAAAACTGTCAATAGAAAGGTAAAGGAAAGTCGATCTTCTTATTTGTGATTGGGGACCACCAAACTTTACGATCAATAGACACGATGTGTATGTAAGCAGACAACCGATTCGTCAGAAAGAGACCTTGTAGTCGGGAGAGGGTCGGGTACACTAAGGTCACCTGTACGGTTACTTCTACGAGACGGTGTCACTGACCGGTGTGACAAGATGGGTGGGTGTTCACTATAGAGACGGGGTGATAAAACTTTCAAAACTTTCACCGTTTTTGAAAGTGGTAAACGGAGGACTATTCTACATCTTTCTCTTTGTCAGGGATTATTGGTAAACCCTGATAACCTATGGACTTCCTCTTTGATTCTGTTTTAATTAAAGTACCATTGTTCAATGATACCATTGATCATCATTGATCATTGATCAAGGATACCATTGATCAGTCTTGATTGGGTGGGAGGGACTTCTCTGTAGACAGATTGTCTCCCCAAGACAGTGTGTCGTCGCTCCAACACCGGTTGATATATTTGGGTGGAGGTGACACTACCGGATCTCGGTGTCCACCGGAGGTAGCGTACACTCAGTTCGTCCGTCACCTCCGGTGTCGTCGGTCGTCCATACCTCCCATTGGTAGGTCCCATGGGTCCCGTCAGACGTTCCCCCGTCTCAGATAGACGTCCCGTGTTGTCACTATCAGGATCTCTGTTCCTCTCGGAGGAATGTTGAGATAAGGGTAAAGTGTCTACTGATTTAGTTCCGAGTGTCTTTAAGACATGGAACAGGTGTCAATGTATCGACCATGTTACGGTTCTCTTGTTAAAGCAACCGGTAAAAGAAGTCGGGTTATATCTTCTTTTCTCGTGTTTAAGTTTAGTTCTAGACAACTGAGTTCGGGGCTAGGAAAACGTAAGATGGGTTTTTTGTACCCTGATATTTTTAAGGAGAGGTTCGTACGAGGATTTATTCCTCATTCCAGATTAGTGTCGATAATTTTGTCTTCGGACCTTTGGATCCCCAGGACTCTTCCACGAAGTGTAAAGTAACTGGGGGTTTTGACCCTCTCATACTTATTTTCTGATTAGTGACACTCAAAATGGGATTTACTGAATCGGTCAAAATTCGGTCTAACTAAGTTATTGAATGTGGGAGGGGAGGAAGTCTTACAAGAGAAAGGAACGGACGAGAATTCGAAATTTTCCTTAAAAACCAGATTAAACAGTATTTACAAATCCTGTTAATATAATTTGTAAATTTGGGACAATGTCGACTTAGTTAGAAGGGTTCTATGTATACAACTTCAAGATTAGTCGTCATGGAGTCTTGTAATGACTTGAACCTCCATTGCAAAAATTTCTCAAGTAATTCAGTTTACTTTTCAATACCGGTTGGATCTATCGTATAACTCTTCGTCTCTGTAATGAAACGGTTGTTTCCAGACAGATCAGTTTCGATACCAACCAAAAAGGTGACCAGTACATACCTACACTCTCGACCTGACACTTCTTTTCGACTCGTGGCTTCTTAACTACGAAAACTTCACACCACAACTTCTGAGAGCGCTCAGGGAACCTGACGTTCCTCTAGGTTGGTCAGGTAAGATTTCCTCTAGTCGGGACCCAAGAGAAACCTTCCTTACTACGATTTCGACTTCGAGGTCATGAAACCGGTGAAGTACGTTTCTCAACTGAGTGACCTTTTCTGAGACTACGATCCTCCCTAACCCCCGTCCTCTTCCCCTGCTGGCTCCTACTCTACCGACCTACCGTAGTGGCTGAGCTACCTGTACTCAAACTCACTTGAGGCCCTCGACCACTACCTGTCCCTCCGGACCGCACGACGCTAAGTACCTCAGCGTTTCTCAGTCTGTACTGACTCGCTGATTTGACTTGACTTGACTTCAGTTTGCTCCAGTATACCCACTCGGGTGTGGGTTATACTTCCTCCTTTATCTTTGACTGAGGTCATAAGAACGGACCTTTTAGGGTACTTGTATCCTCGGACCACCCGATGTCAAGTACTCCAGTGTTTCTGAGCCTGTGTTGACTCGCTGATTCGTGTTTTTGGGTCATACTGACCACAAGAATACTCTTTTCCTCTGTATGTGTGGGTCTCTTCTCGTGCACTTCTGTATATCCCCTTCCAGAGATGTTCGGTCCTTCTCTCCGGAGTCTTCTTTGGTAGAGACGCTTATGATACTAGAGTCTGAAGACCGGAGGTCTTAAACCTCTTTAATTTAAGGACAACAAAGTCGGTGGGTCAGACGCCCCGAAACAATACTGTCGAGATTGTTTGGTTGTGTTTGGATGACTATGAAATGAAGTACAAGTAGGTGTGCACTATTTGAAAAAGGATTTTATTTGTTCCGGGTTACTGGTTGTCTTAATGTTAAGTGTAAATGGCCCGGTTCGTTCAAGAAACGAGTTTTATACTCTTATTCTGGCCGAGTGTAATAAAGACTGCACGTCTTATTTGATCAGGTAATGTGAATTTCACTTCCTGGTGTACGTGGTATCCACAAGTATTTTGAGATAGGAAATTATTATTCATCTTTATTTCTACTCCAGCCTAAAGGGAAAATTGACACTTTTCAAAGTGACTTCTTTGTTCTAAAGTCTTTGTTGAAGTCTCGTAATTCCTTTATAAAACCTGTGTTTCTTCCGACTATACCTTCTACATTTCTGCAAAGACCTATCCTCCTCTCTCTTCACTTCTTTTGTCGTCTTGTAAACGGACGTTTTCCAGGTCTTAGAGGAACTCCTAAGTCTCCTGATATTTACTAAACTGGAGTTGATTAGTTTTCTAGGAGTTCTACGTCATCTTAATGGTTCATCTTTGTGGTACACCAATGGACGGGTTTATGTCTTAGATCTCGTTGAATTTCTGAGGGGTGACACCTTCGTTAGATTTACGGGTAGTTTTCTGTTTACCTATTTCTACACTATGTGTGTGTGTGTTACCTTATAAGTCAAGGCAGTGAGTCAGCACGGGTTGAGAAACGCTGGGGTACTTAGCGTCGTGCGGTCCGGAGGGACAGGTTGTGGTAGAGGGTCTCAAGTGAGTCTGAGTGCAGGTAGCTCAGTCACTACGGTAGGACGGTAGAGTAGGAGTCAGCAGCGGAAGAGGGGGACGGGGGTTAGGGATGGTCGTAGTCTCAGAAAAGGTTACTCAGTCGAGAAGCGTACTCCACCGGTTTCATGACCTCAAATTCGAAATGGTAGTAAGGAAGGTTTCTTGTGGGTCCTGACTAGAGGAAATCTTACCTGACCAACCTAGAGGAACGTCAGGTTTCCTGAGAGTTCTCAGAAGAGGTTGTGGTGTCAAGTTTTCGTAGTCAAGAAGCCACGAGTCGAAAAGAAGTGTCATGGTGAGAGTGTAGGTATGTACTGGTGACCTTTTTGGTATCGAAACTGATCTGCTTGGAAACAACCATTTCATTACAGAGACTAAAAGTTATACGATAGATCCAACCAGTATTGAAAGGAAGGTTCCTCATTCGCAGAAAATTAAAGTACCGACGTTAGTGGTAGACGTCACTAAAACCTCGGGGTTTTTTATTTCAGACTGTGACAAAGGTGAGAAAGGGGAATGAGCCGGTATTTTTTCTTACTTTATTACAGTAGACGTCGTTGTACATACTTGGATCTCTATGATTCACTTCATTCAGTCTCTTTTCGTTTATTTAATATAGTGAAAATACATCTTAAAAAAATTTTTCCATGCTACTTGAAACTTTCTCTGAGTACTTTTGTTTCAATGTCAATGGTTTCCCCTTCCCTATTTAATTCTTAAACCCTAATTATCTGTGTCATGATATTTATTTATTGGTTCTTTCTGAATGACATATCGTGTCCCTTGATATAAGTTGTAGAATATTATTGGATGTTATCTTTTCTGAGACCTATCCTTATCTTTATATGCATATATATACATATTGACTTAGTGAAAGGACGTGTGAGCTCTGATTGTGTGGTAACATTTAGTTGATATGGAGTTATTTTTTGAAATTTTTATTTTTCCGAAAGGGGAGTTCCCTGTGTATATAACTTATACGATACAAAATTTATCATAACAGAGGTCAAAATAATAAGGTCATGTAGTACCGGATAACAAGTCAATAGGATAACAAATCTTATGTTAATTTGTAAGTGTTTGTCGGTTTAGTTTGATAATACGTCAGGGTGTTTCGTCCCTTTTTAGGGGTTAAATTTTACTTGGCCAAAATCTTAAACATTATGTGGAACGTGAAATTGAATAAACCGTTTACATAGATAAATGGTCAAGAAACGAAGTTCCTTGAATGTCTTTCAGATCGTCCCGACTCTCTTTCTGTATTACTGTGTTTTAATCTAATTTCTGTAAAGTAAATATGTTTAATTTAATTTGTGTGTTGAGTTACACTTTTCTTGGTGCTTCCTTTTCCTATCCCAAGGGTGTCTTACCTTCGGCGTCCCTCTCTGTGGGTCTGTGGGGGAATAGGAATTTGGACGTTTATTAGGATGTGAGAGTTTCTTTAGGGTTTCCGTTTTTCCTTTTTTTTGTTTGTAGAGTACTAAAAATTTTTATGATAAGAGACTAAATATAGTCTTTTCGACTCTCCCGTCGCCAATTCTCGGACTCAGGTTAGTGTCAGGTGAAGGACGATTGACCCATGGACTTCGTTCAAAGGGTCAACCGAGTGAACATTTTGTCTCTATTATTGTGATGGATGGTGGGTTGAAATAGGAAGACCTTATTGACAAGAAACAGTGGGGCAAAACAGTTCCAGACAACCGGAATTAAAATTTCGACCAACTATGTTCACCAAATCCATGTTGTCAGGCTCAAAGCCGTTATTGTGGTACAAACAAACTTTGTGTCCCACATGACTCAAAATCGAGCCAATTTCCTGACTCCTTATGAAAAACGAAATAGTCTGTTCGGGAACTGGGTGACCGGAAAGAATTACTCAGTTTTCTTGTTGGTCGTAGAGATCTTCCTCTTTTCCTCCACTAAGACAACGACTGGTGGCACAAACCAGAGGGATTAGTTGTCTTTAACTATTCTCTAGTCTGTTCTTTAAGTCCTTTCCGAAATAACCCCGGGGACAACGTCGTTCCCCTCGTTTTTGTCCATTGTGTAGGGGAACGAGGGAGGGGCTCCGTCCGTTCGACCAAGGAATGTACCTCCCTCCCATCTCCGCCCAGGTCCCCTCCGAACCTCCCCTCCGAATCCGCCAAACGGGTGGTGAAACCACGACGACACACGACCTCCGTTCACGTTATGGGCAAAACGAGGGTCGAGAAGGCTTCACCGTCAACCCTCAAAAACAGAAAAACATAGAATAACAGGTATTGAACGGGGTTAACCCGTGCGTGTACCAATAAAAACAGGGAAGATCAAAGAAACATAAAACAACGAGGTCTACAAATAGGTTCGTGACGTCGTTTCCCAGGGACCAGGGTCGGACAGAGTCGGGGTCCCTGTCGGACTCTGTTTTCCCGTGTCGGTCGGAAACGTGGACAGCTCCGGGGACTACCTTCGTGTCAAGGAGGGAGAATTGTACTTTCTTCGGTCAAAGGAGGGTTCGGTAAGAGAAAGAGGGGATAGTCTTATAGGGCCTAGGTGAAACTCCTCTCTTTGATGTCGGTACTGAAGGGAAAAAACCGAGTTCTAGGAGACAGAAGGGGATGACTAGACTTTTCCCGCTTTTCGTCTTACTTGACGTACGACTTCCATTGTGTTCGTCTTCGATTGAGAATGTTCCCCACTTGACTCCGAAAATTAGATTAGTACTGGTTTAGATTCTCTTTATATCATAGTGTAGAGTACAATTACTTATTAGTGTGTAATTTGTCCATAGACGAAACACTAAAAAATTTTTTTTATAAAGAATGGGAAACCCTTTACAGATAAAGAATATAACCCCGAAGGGTCCACCACGATCACCATTTCTTAGGTGGACGGTTACGCCCTCTGCTCCCAAGGTAGGGGCTCAGTCCTTCTGGGGACCTCCTACCGTACTCTAAAGATCGAACCTCTTCGGGGTACCTGTCTCCTCGGACTACCCAATGTCAGGTATCCCAGTGCTTCTTAACCTATGCTGACTTCGTTGAGTCGTGTAAAGAATATAACTTCCGTTTTCCTCTTCCTCGGTCGTTTCCTACTCCACCAATCTGTCGTAGTAACTGAGTTACCTGTACTTAGGCTCGTTTGAGGTCCTCTATCACCTCCTACCTCCCCGACCGCACGACGTCACGTACACCAGGGTCTCTCAGTCCTTGTTGAATCGTTGACTTGTTATTTAAAGAATATAATCCAAAGTATTATACGTGCGATCAGGTCGTCTTACACATGTAACGAATATCAATTCACAGGTACATAACAATTACACACGGGACCCTTTCGTGGTAGTTTTTAGACTTTATGTTCCCGAAAGGTCTTCCCGGTCACCACGAAAGTGACGTCCCCCGTGTCCGGTCAAGGACCGACCCCTTGGATTCTGGGGCGTACGATAGGTAACGCTACTTTTTCTTTTTTGTTTCAAACTTCCGGTGTCTAGAGATGTTACTACGGAGGGTTTAAGAAAATTGATTAGATTTTGAGTTGTGTTAAGTTTGGACTTGAGGAGTAGAAAGAGTAGTTCGGACGAAGAGGGGGTGAAAGTAGTAAAGCCAGTTACTGAGGTTCTACATGTCTCAACAGGTTCGATCTTTCACCCTTGGTGGGAGGAGGAGGAGGAGGTCTAAGAAGTAGGGGTTCTGAAGGTCAGAAGTCCGGAAACTCAAGAGAGGTAGAGTTACAACTCACAGGGAGGTGATCTCGGGGAGGTAGAATAGAATAACAGTGTCGACGGACCCAAAGATGTGAGTAGATCTTTGACCAACGGTGTACGTCAGGGAAGAAGGGGAATTAAGTCGGAGGTGTTAGGGTGGACTCGCTTTTAGTAGGAGACGAATTGTCTGGGTTTAGGCACTCGAATCGTCCCGTAACGTTCTGAAAGTCCTTGACTGGAGAAGGTTTGTGGAGATGTCAGGGTGAAAAGATATTGTAAGGAGGAAGACGACTACTACCTCTTTTGTGGGACTCAAAGAGACTTTCCTTGTTTCCACATTGAGTCTATGACCGTTTATGTTGACTACCCGGTTTAGGTCGGGTGACGGGTCAAACCCTCCAGTTCAAAGTACCCTTGTGTCGGTGTGAGAAAACAAATGTATAACAGAGACCGACGAAAGCTCTCTGTTATTGTCTTGACTCATCAACTCTGTCTCTGGTTTACGGAGGTTCCGGATTTTATAAATGATAGACCGGGAACTGTCTTTTCCACGCGGTTCGGAACCATATTGGTTGTCGTCGTCGTTCATCAAGTCTCCCTACTATTTAGACGGTGGACCTTTTTGTCTGCTCTGACCCTTGCCCACTGAGACTAAGAAAAGAAAAACATAAAAATCTTCTTAGTGAACTATATTAATGTGGCTTAATTTTTCGTCCTTTTTTTTTACAATAGAGGAAAGGAGAGTGGGGTTTTTTCAGGACTTGTACAAAATCCTCTGTGAAATGTTAAAAAAATTACTAAAATAAAACTGAATAAATAGACCGACGTGGTCTAGAATCGACACCGTGTCTCTTAGAAGTCAGAAGTGGCGTCGCACACCCGAGATCGAGGGACTGGATCTCTAGTCCTTGGGAACGTAACCCTCGCACTTCATAAATGGTGACCTGGTGGTCCCTTCAGGTCTGGAGGATGTTAAAGATAGGGGAAATATATGTTGTTTTAAGTGGGGAAAAGTCAAATGTTCAGTTACTTAAACTGTTTATGTATGTCGGTACATTACTGTGGAGTCAGTACTATACTTGTAAAGATAGTGTGGTTTGTCAATGGAACCCGGGAAAACGACCCAGTCAAGAAAGAGGTACCGGGGACCAGTGCTTACGGAACGAAAGATTACTTCCCTTGGACTAAAGAGTCGGACCGAAACCAGGGACAGGCGGCACGTGTTGTGATCGTTTTAGTGAATAAAGGTCAAGAACCCGGGGAGCACGCTTGATTGTCTGAAGGTCATTCTGACTGTGGAGGTGTATGAAAAATGAGCGAAGAAACTAAAAGAGTAAGTGGGATGGTCCGGAGACCAATTTATATTAAACTTCTTTCTCCTGGTCTTGATTTGTATTACAGACTTTTCTTGAGAGTCCCCACCCTCCCTCCAAGTTCATCCTCCCCTATATACATATGTGTGCCGACTAAGTGGTACAACGTGTCGTCTTTGATTATGTCGTAACATTTGGTCAATAGGTTAATTTTTATTTGATTTTTTTATTATTTAAAAAATTCTCGAGAGAGTCATGAAAAGTCTAGACTTTCAGATGTGAAGAGGTGAATCATGACTATGGACATGAGTGTAAACGTCTCATATTTCTTCCTTTATTTAACGAGTCTTTGGCTTTAGGGTTTGGAGGAATCTCGGTTTCTGTTAGTAGTTTTACTTATTTACTCTTTTTGAGGTAGTCCCAAAGACGGGAGTAATCTCGACACTCATATGCTTCAGTACGGGTTCCGACGGTCGCGGAACTTTCGTCTTCGACGAACTTTAGGTTTGTGTAGGTTTCTACGTCGGTGTCCCTATGGTCGTCGAGTTGACGTTTGGTTGTTTCGGAGAAGTGATACAAGTACCCTACCTCGTCGAATAAAACTCCTCCTCCCTGTGAGACGATTGATAGATCCCACCCCTCCTCCCCCCGCCCATGGTTCGACTTTTTTTATCTTTATGAGTTCTGTTTTGTTTTCAGACACGAAAAGACAAATGTTATCGATCTCGTACCTTCGTTGGATCTACAGGTAGCCATCTGTTTACCTATTCTTTCAACACCATGTATATGTGTTACCTTATAATGAGTCGATAATTTTTCTTGCGTAAACTCAGTCAAGATTACTCCACCTACTTCGTCTCGGAAAAAATGTCTCACTTCATTCAGTCATTCTTTTTGTGGTTATGTCATGTAATTACGTATATATACCTTAAATCTTTCTACCATTACTACTGGGATATACGTTCTGTCGTTTTCTCTGTGTCTACATTTCTTGTCTGAAAACCTGAGACAACCCTGAGAAAACCTGAAGAGACACCTTCTTCCGCTCCCACCCTACCAAACTCTCTTATCGTAACTTTGTACATATAATGGTATACACTTTATCTACTGGTCAGGTTCAAGTTACGTACTTTATCCTGTGAGTTTCGGTCACGTGACCCTGTTGGGTCTCCCTACCCTACCCCTTCCTCCACCCTCCTCCCCAAGCCCTACCCCCTGTGTACATGTGGGTATCGACTAAGTACAACTACATGCCGTTTTTGGTGGTGTTATGACATTTCATTAATCGGAGGTTAATTTTATTTAATTAAAAAAAGTTCAGACACGAAAATTTGTAAATCCTTTCCGACCAGGTGTGTAGTACCTTCTCGACGTTTTCTTACATCGAAACTACAGAATACCTCTTCGTTGGTTTTATTCATGAAACAAAGATTTCGTTTGATTTAAAAGAACGATCATTGGTTGGAGAAGATTCTGAATGTAGTGAGACTCCTGTAGTCTTCTACCTTGGTTTATCGGTCGGTTGAGGAACCCAAAATGATATATGTACCTCCTAAATACTGATTTTGTTTTGAACCTTTATCGTTTATATAGGTACGGTCCTATTAAATTCTTTCACTTGTATCCTCAAGGTCCTAAGTTCAATGGGTCTTTTGTCGTCAGTCTACTCGACGGAAGTAAACTCCAAATACTTGGTCCTTCCTTACGTTGAGTTGACTTCTAAAAGTGGTCCTTTGAGACCGAAGGTTCTACGTCCAGACCGTTGAGGAGGGGACGGGGGTGGGGATGGGTCTGCGACGTGTTGAAGACTACGACATTTTCCCGTCGGACGATACGGGGGTCGTAGGACTCAGGTCGGAGTTTCCCCTCTGGTCTCACCCCTATCCCCTTTCCTGTCTTTAATGCCAACAGACTTTGGTAGTAAACCCCTTCTATAAATATGACGAGATTTAGTGACTTTTTCGTGACTGTACGCTTAGTCTTAATTGGTTTCTTGACTACCAGATGTCCCTACTACTTTTAAGTCTTATATTATTGTCAAGACTACCGAGTGGTAACATAAGGGGAAGGGAACGGGGGTTGGGGGTTTTCATACTATTTGAACTTTCTATTGTGGCTCTCGTCCTTTCTTTAAGTTGTCACTACATCTACAGACGTTGACGCATACATGCATGTGTATGTTTATTGGTAACAATAATTTGTTTCTGTCGTTCCGTTCAAAAGTCTACGATTTTTGTTTTTGTTTTAACACTTCTACTTGTGTTTCGTTCGGTGTTATGAGACCCCATTTTCTTTGCACTTGAAAGGTTCCGACCACAACATTAAGTCATTGGTTTGGTGACATAGGTTAAGACCTTGACACCTGGTTCTCCCCTCCCTCCTCCCCGTTGTGCACTTTCTCCTCTTTTCTTAAATGACAGGAAACGGGTCATTTAATATGAGAGGTGGTGGGGGTCGTGTCAAATAAAAAGGTTTTGATATTTAATCTAAACCAGATTTTTGGTTTATAACCGATTTTTGATAACAGTGACCGTACGAATGGGACTTGGGTCCCTTCTCAATTGGTCAAAGGACCTGTGTGTCGTTCAAATTCAAGTACCATAATGTCTGCTCGGTGAGTTCTCACACCTGGTCCACCACCGGTGTCATCGTTGGACCTTCGAAGTGAGTAGCGAACTCACAGTTATGGTGGGTCCTCGTTCAAGATGGAACTCCTCTACTTGTGCGTTGTGTTAGTGGAGGTCAAACGGACTCAGGTAACTCTAAAGGTACCTTTTTGATGTCAGACAGGTTGGGAGACCCGAAGGGTCCACCACGTGACCATTGCATTAGACGGACGGTTACGTCCTCTGTGTCCTCTATGCCCAAGCTAGGGATCAAGTCCTTCTAGGGGACCTCCTCCTTTACCGTTGAGTGAGGTCCTAAGAACGGACCTCTCAGGGTACCTATCTCCTCGGACCACCCGATGTCAGGTGTGCCGGCGTTTCTTAACCTGTGCTGACTCGTTGACTCGTGTACATGTGTGTGTGAGTGTGTGTGTGGACTCGGTACACTTTCCTGTCATGACTTCGGACATACTCTAACCTTCTGGATTTCCAAAACAATGGGAGGTCTCAAGAACCGGAGGAAGTTGTCTTTAACTAGTTTCCGGTCCGTTCCGAAATAGCCCGGGGGACGACGTCGTCCCCCTCACTCTTGTTCGTCGTCCCACTCCTATCCCCACACAGGTCCGCAGTCCGACCTTCCTACTGTCCACCGAACTGGTGGGGAATCCACCACAACTCCCGTCCCCCGTCCACGTCATAGACGAAAACAAGGACTGGCGATGAAAGTGAGACCCGAGAAGTTTTCCCCGTCAACCCAAAGAACCAGAGAAACATAGAAGAGCAGGTATTAAACCGGGTCAACGAGTTCGTACATCAATAAAAATCAGGGTATATCAAAGAAACATAAAACAACGACCTCCTCTCCACACACGTCTACGTTTGTGACGTCGTTCCCCAGGGTCCAGGGTCGGACAGAGTCAAACTACGTTCTTCGACTGTTATTGTCGTCGACTACTTTCCCTACAAATGTATGTTCCTCTTACCTCTTTCGGGGCGTGTCGACGCTTCAACCACTGTCTACGGATCCTGTTACCTCGTCCAAACAGTCCGTCGTAGTTAGAAAAAATTTAAAAAAATTATTGTCGAAATAACACTTGATACTACATGTCTTGGATGTTAAGTGGATGTTAAGCGGATATATCTCACATGTCAAGTTACTCAAGTCCATATAAGACGTTGGTATTGGTGTTGGTTTAAATGTAAAAGTTAGGATGGGGGGTTTTTTTTGGGATACCTGGGGATTTCATCAGTGAAGGGTAAAGTGGTGGGGTGGGGGTGGTCATTCGGTTTACTTGGATGAAAGACAGAGAGACCCAGACGGACCGATAAAGTGTATCACCTCAGATCTATAACGTGTATTTGACCCAGTATATACAAAAAACCACGGACTGTGGAAAGTGCATCTGATTGCAAGGGTTCTGAGTAATTTTGGAAGAGTTGTGTACGATGAGGGAACGAGGTTCAGGACGACCGAGGATACCGTGGACCCTATTTTAGGCACCGGTCGCTTCAGGTCTGACCAGACACATCCAGGACGAACGGAGAGGTTGAAGTACAGGACGGCGTAGAAGGGGTCTGGTGGTACGAGCTGTGCCTCCTATAGACCAGGAAAGATGGAGTTGTGGACAGGGGCACTACGAGGAACTTGGACCTTACGACTAAGGAGGAGTAGGGAGTAGAGTCGAGTCTATAGTGTAATGTCCCTCTGGGGTCCTCCCCTTCCTCGGGGTGGTGGTGACAAGCAGTGACATACGGGACAGACGAGGGAGGATCCTGAATCTCTCGGACACTCGTAGGGAAACAAGTAATCAGACGTAAACAGAGAGAGATTTTGTACCCCGGGCCCGTACGGAGACAACTACTGGGTGGAGTCTATGACCGACCTATTCTCTCTTTTTTATTTTCTTTAGGACCGACTCCAACTTCTGGGGTTGAGGTTTCCCCACTTACCACTTCCGACATCCTGGGGTGGAGGGAGGTAGACGGTATGAGGAGACTCCCTGGGGCAGACCGGGAGTAGAGGAGTAGAAAGAAAGACCTTGGGGGAGTCTGGTCTCGACACCTGTAAGGACTATAAGGACTACCCTTTTGGGTATGTCTTCCAGGACCGGGAACGTCGACACCACACCGTCTTCTTCTGAGAAGACCCAAGAAAGTGTGTTTTAGGGGTGTTCAAAAGGTATTAGCACCGAACTCTTTTACAGGTGAGACCAAAGGACTTCCTAATTTCGCTGTGAAAGAGGAGTAAGAGGTCCTTTTAGGGTTAAAAATGATGAGAGACCATTTTGTGTTTTACAGGGTGCAGGACACGATGACCCACTGTGCCTAGAGTATTCAGCAGTCGAACGTTTCAGTGAAAATACAGCACGGTTCACTTCTCGTACGTCCGGACACCGAGGTTCAGAACCCTCGACCCCCTGGAGTTCATCTGGCACAGTGGGTAGGGAGTTGTACGTTTCCGTCCCCGACCTTTCGACCGGGATAAAGATTTTCGTGGCGTAAAGATGCTAAGAGATCAGAAAACAAAAACAGAAGTCACACACCGAATGTCCTAGAATCGAGGGGTTGGGCCCTAGTTTGGGTTCGGGTGTCGTCACATTTGCGGCTCAAGATTGGTGACTTGACGGACTCTTAGGGGTATGTTAAGATATTAGAACCCCGAAAGGACCACCGAGTCTGTCACTCCTTAGACGGACGTCACGTCCCCTGGGTCCAAACTAGGGACCCAGTCCTTCTAGGGGACCTCTTCCATTACCGTTGGGTAAGGTCATAAGAACGGACCTCTTAGGTACCTGTCTCCTCGGACCGTCCGATTTGATGTACCTCAGGGTACCTAGAATCCAGTGGTCGAAGAAGAAGGGTAGGAGTTTAATCATTTTGTGGTGGTAGTAGGTTGGGGGACAATTTTCTTTCCCGTTCCCGAGTTTATGGTTTCGATCAGTCAGTCAATCAAACTAGTGAGTCAGTACAGATTGAGAAGCACTGGGGTACCTGACGTCGTGTGGTCCGGAGGGACAGGGAGTGGTCGAGGACTTCAAGTGGGTTTGGGTACAGGTAACTCAGTCACTACGGTAGGTTGGTAGAGTAGGAGACAGCAGGGGAAGAGGAGGACGGGAGTTAGAAAGGGTCGTAGTCCCAGAAAAGTTTCCTCAGTCGAGAAGTGTAGTCCACCGGTTTCATAACCTCAAAGTCGAAGTTGTAGTCAGGAAGGTTACTTGTAAGTCCTGACTAGAGGAAATCCTACCTGACCAACCTAGAGGAACGTCAGGTTCGCTGAGGCTTCTCAGAAGAGGTTGTTTTGTCGAGTTTTCGTAGTTAAGAAGCCGTGAGTCGAAAGAAGTATCAGGTTGAGAGTGTAGGTATGTACTGATGTCGAGGGTAGGTTTCCTGTCCATCAATCGTGATAATTATGTGTCATTGATTGTACCCCTTTTGAAAAATTATGGAATGTTCTAGTATACCCGAAGGGACTATCGAGTCAACCATTTCTTAGGTGGACGTTAGGTCCTCTGGGGTCAAGCTAAGGACCCAACCCTTCTAGGGGACGTCTTCCCTTTCCGTTGGGTGAGGTCATAAGAACGGATCTCTTAAGGTACCTGACATACATATCAGGTACCCCAGCGTTTCTCAGTCTATGTTGACTCGTTGGAAGTGAAAGTGTTCTAGTATTCCTGGTCTTACTTCCGCCTTAACATTTCACGTATGAGGAACGAAAACATAACATATATTAAATTCCTGACCGGGACACGACCGAGTCACTCCTGAGCAAGTCCTGCGTCATATTGGGTGGAGGGACCTAGGTGAGGGGCGAGTACTTCGGCCCGGTCGCCGCGGGTGAGACAACTACAGAGTAAAGGATTGTTGTGAGATTATTCTGTGTCCACTCTGTTTAACATGAAAATAGGATTCTTTAAAATTCAGAAAGGACAACCCTCGGTCGCACTCCTTGAGGCGGGTGCCGTTTCCAGTACTCCTTCCTTCGAACCGTATGCGTTTCCGCACTAGTTCGGAGTCCTTTGGGGGACAAGGGCTCGTAGATGGTCTCATGAAATGCCCCTCGAGAGGGGGTATTGGTAAAGAGAGTCTCTTCCTCAATTGAACGTCGAGGTCAATTATTTTTAAGGACCCGCACTATTCTCACAAAGTTGAATGCTTGAGACCTCCAAGAGACCGGACGGACTAGTCCGAGCAGGCCGGTGTACACTAACAAATGTCGGAGGGTTGACACTCTCCGTACCCTACAAAATTTTGAAAGATTTTTGTCTGAGAAAACTCTTCAACCTTCTAGTAATCATATCATAATCAGCCTACTAATCCTTAATATAACCACTTCCCAAAAAAGTAAATAGGACGGTTATTAATGACGACTAAGGGACGGGACCCACACTGTTCCTACAGAGTCCAGTTTGGAGAGACGACTGTCTGATCGAACACACTGTCGGAGAGTCGGTATTTGTCGTGTCTCTCAAACCTCATAATCGTATCCCGAAAAAAGTAACTACTCAGTTACTAACGGTAGTCCAGAGGTATAGGAATCCGTGGACCCTTATATAATTAGTTACATAAACCTTATGTCTTTTCCTCTATATGATCAAAAAACTACAATCGTTATGATCTGAAAAACTCAATTACTTCGAAGAGAAAACATTATCTAGTGACATGAAACAATATTTAGTGATATTTAGTGACACAGGAACGATACGTTTTTACATTGAAATAGTGATATCTAGAATTCCCCTTGAAACCACTTCCCAAATGTAAACAACTCGGTTATAAACGACGATTTAGAGGTATAAGGACGGGAATATTACTTATATTGATCGTATATCCTCTTTATTCATAATTGGAAATTCTAATTAGTACAATTTGGAATCCAATTCATTTAAGGAAAGAACTAACATTGAGTGATGTGGGAGTGGGATATCCTTACGTTGAAGTAAACCTCCCACCGCGGACTAAATTCTTTTTTAGTGGAGACCTTTTTATTCAAAAAACCAATTGACTGGACATAGTCTTTCTCGGTATTTTACAGTCGTCTGGAGTACCGATTTTCTATTACTTTGAGTATTCTGGAAACATATTAAAATATACTTCGTGGACTAACACTGTTCCCAGTCCAGACGACTGGGGGCGCACTGAGACATAAGTAGGGATACATATTGTTTTTCCATATATTTGTTTGGACTTTTTATTTCTTTAGCCTAGTCAAAGACCTTTCTGACTAAGGGGGCACAGCAAAGAAAGAGCGAGGGGCAAAAGGACCGGCTTAAGGGTAGACTTTACACCCATGAGTGGTTCGGACGATTAAGACGGACCCGAAGACTCTAGCCTGGCCCCTCCGGAGTCACGGAGGAGAGGAAACCCTTTTACCTTTCTATGGACACCGGATGCATCTACCACTAACCCTAAGGTACATTTGGTCAATAAGTCGGAGAAAAGAGGTGATTAAGAGGATGATGTGATGGACAAAGATTAGAGGGAGATATAGACATTAATTTATTCAAAAAAGGTCCTGCGGCTGAGGCAGGGGTGGAAGCTTAAGGGACCTAGGTGACCCCGACCTGGGGCCGTGAAAGGATCGAGAGGGTAAAAAATTTCACTGAGACCTTTGGTCGGAAAATCCGGTCACTACTGACATTCTCCTATCGTTATGTGGTTATTTTTGTTGACGGAAATTTCTTAATTTCTAGACATCCTAAGTGGTTTGAGAGAGTTGTGGATATAAAGGGTCTATTGAAAAGTTTTGGAACTTGAATTCTTTTCCGTTCGATAGAGAAAGACTCTAGTTTATTTTTATCTCTTCTAGTCCGTCATATGAAGTTCAAAAGACGTACGGTAATCGTAGGGTCATTTTCTGTTTCCGTTTCTTTCATTTATGTTGTTTTTGTTTCTCCTTCCCTCTCTTCCCCTTTTACTCTTCATCGACAGTCACGTCCCGTTGTGAATTGACATATAGGATTCCCGCTGTCTCTTTTTTTTTCTATACGTGGGGTCACAAGTATCGTCGTGACAAATGTTGTCGGTTCTGTATCTTTATTGGATTTACAGGTAGTTGTCTCCTGCCCATTCCTTTATGCCATATGTATATGTTGCCTTATAATGAGTCGGTATTTTTTCTTGTTTTATTACGGAAAACGTCGTCGTACCTACCTACATCTCTGACAGTATGATTCACTTCATTTAGTCTCTCTCGTTGTGTTTATAGTATACTATAGCGAATGTACACCTGAGATTTTTCACTATGTCTCGTGGCCCACCTCGAGGTACACGAGATGTCGTGAACGGCAATCGGTAAATAAGATGTACACTATTGCACAGACAAGTCGCGATGAGAGGGGAAGGGGACGACACAGGTTTCAGGCGACAGATACAGACAACAGAGATAAGGTCGGGACGTTCTTCCAAGAGTCGTGGCGAAAAGATCTAAGGTAGCACTGTTAGATCTCGTCACCCTACCCCAACCCCCCACCCCTCTTCCAAGTTCTCTTCCCCTGTATGTATATGAATACCGATTAAGTGTGACAACATGTCGTTTTCGGTTGTGTTATACCATTTCGTTAATAAGAGGTTAATTTTTATGAAAAAAATTTTTCACTATGTTTACTTGACTAAATGTTTTGTCTTTATCTGAGTACCTGTATTTTTAGTTTAAATGCCAATGATTCCCCCTCTCCACCCACCCCTCCCTATTTAATCAAGTCCTAATTGTCTATGTGTGTTGATACATAATTTGTCTATTTGTCGTTCCTGGATGACATATCGTATTCCTTGATATAAGTCATAGAACGTTATTGGTTATTACCTTTCCTTGAACTTTTTCTTGTCTTTATATAACTGTATACATATTGGTTTAGTGAAGAGACGTGTGGACTTTGATTACATTGTGACATTTAACTGATATGAGGTTAAATTTTTTGGTCGGTTCATTTGGTGTCCCTGCCCCTCTCCCCCCTCGGACACATACAATGCGAAAGATTCGTCTCTTACCGAATCAAGTGACCCGAGGACACACCTGAACGTAGATGGTACCTTAGTTTTTGTTTCTCTTCGTGGACGGGAGGTCTTCGTACCCGTTCGTGCTCGTTCCTACCACGTTTTGGATCCCTTACCGTGTTTTCACGTCCCGAGATGGCGTCGGACCCTAGGTCCGAGACGAGAGCCCCGTTCTGACCTCTTGAGGGTCCTTCTTTGGGATCACCCCCCTCTTCTCCTTCTCCCTCTTTCTACACGACTCGACAACGGAACGTGAACATAAAAGAATGTGGTGGTTCTTTTACATCCCCACGACGAGGTACTTGTTCTCAATTGACGTTTCTCTTGTTCGTCCTGTCCCTCCGTTCGTCCGTCCGAGTCATTCAAGGGAGGTACGTTTGCTCGAGGTGACGTTCTCGTGTAAGCATTCGGGTTGTCTCAATCGGTTCCTTAGGTAGAATTGTGTTAGTACAGATATGTCATGGCGTGACATTGTCCAAATATTATTAAAAGTGGATTTATTATGTATTTCTTTTTGGTTGGTCTTTTTTTATTTCTTCTGTAAAGATTAGAATGTCTGGTCGTGTTGTCGACCGTATATCCCCGACCGTAGCTCACTTGTCCGTTCTTCTCAATGACGGACCTCCTCTCTGTCCTCCGCCCTCTACCATCGCGCTTCCTAGTAGTCGCTGCCTCTTGTTCGACGTAAAGTGAGTACGGACTGTGACTACCGTGTCGAAGACCAAGGAGCGACCTAAGTCAAGATAGATGGGGAACTTTTGTGCTAGTCCACTACTGACCCATCGGGGCATGAGATAGGTCAGTAGTAGCAGTAACAACATCACATGTTATTTCATGTGTTTTCGTGTTGGTGGACGTCTCCCACATGTGCACTGTCACTAACGGTCTGTGCACTGGATTGAATGTACTAACTTGAACGTTTGCGTGCAAGAGTAGAAACTGTCAAACGTTGAACTTCCACGTATATATCCCCAGAACCCGAAAGGACCACCGAGTCTGCCATTTCTGAGGTGGACGTTGCACCCTCTGGATCTAAGCTAGCGACCCAACCCTTCTAGAGGACCTCCTTCCGTACCGTTGGGTGAGGTCATAAGTTATAAGAACGGACCTCTTAGGGGTACCTGTTTGCATGGACCGTCCGATGTCAGGTACCCCAGCGTTTCTCAGTTTGTGTCGACCCTTTAATTCACGTGTGTGTGTGTGTATGTGTGTGTGGATCCCCTGCGTGATATGACCTTTCATTTCTCTCTCGACTCCGAAACTCTTTCTCCTTGACACCTAAGCTACCGAAGAGACAAAGGTGACTCCCGGGGTTTTTCGGAACTGTTAGTAGTACCTCTGGTCTGGAATTTCTGTTGTTACCGATGACTTTAGAGAAAGTCCCCTGGGAGGACGGAGTAGGAGGGGTGTAGGATGGTGTGGTGGTGGTGGGCGACGGGTCTTCGAGTGTCATAAACTGAGGTTAGTGGAGATAGGAAAGTAGTCGGACAAAGAATAAAATCTTTTCGTACCATGATGGTTGTTTTGTGCCCGAAGGGACCACCGAATCTGCCATTTCTTAGACGGACGTTATGTTCTCTGAGTCCAAACTACGGACCCAACCCTTCTATGGGACCTCTTCCCTTACCGTGGGGTGAGGTCATAAGGATGGACCTCTTAAAGTACTTGTCTCCGTGAAGCACCCGACTCTAGTGTTTCTCACTAGATTGTGTGTATGCGTGGTTGTTTTGTGTTCGAAAGACGAGCATTCAGGACTTTGTCACTGTAAAGGGAGTCTTGTTACTCAAGTAAGATAGACTCGGTTGAAGCTAGATAAGTAAATCGTAGTTGATAAGTGACGGATCTCGAAGGGACCACCGAGTCTACCATTTCTTAGAGGGACTTTACTCCCTCTGGACCCAAGTTAGGGACCCAACCCTTCTAGGGGACCTCCTCCCGTATCGTTGGGTGAGGTCATAAGAACGAACCTCTTAGGGGTACCTGTCTCCTCGGACCTCCCGGTGTAAAGTACCCCAACGTTTCTCAACCCGTGTCAACTCGCTGATTCGTGTCGTATCGTGTAAGTGATCGTGGGTACACACCTCCCAAACGTTTACGGACGTCGCACGTTCCCAAAGTCCCCACCCCCATCAGAGTACTTTATATACCAGTTGTCCACCAGGACTACTCCCGGTCGTTGACCTCTGTGGTGGAAGAAGGTGTCAGCAGTACTGTTGACAAGTCAGTGGGTTCGTTTTTGGTGCCCAGTCTAAGGATTGTCCCTTGGCGAAGTCTACTAAAGCATTTTCCGAATACGGACTACCCTTTTTAGTGTGGAGGTCTAATAGAAAGATAACTTTTGTATAAATTAAACTTTAACTAAAAATATTGACAAATAATAAATAAGTGAATATGATATATCGTATGGTACACACATATAGATATCGATGTGTACATCTATGTATGTGTATTCACTGTGATATATATGTCTATATGTGTGTATGTGTATGTATACACACGGACGAGTCAGTGAAGTCGGCACACACTGAGAGATGCTCAGACATACATATACATATGAAGACAGTAAAAGATGAAAAAAACGTTATATCTATATATGTGTCATATAGACCGTCATATCTAAATAGGTCTTCTGGTCTTGTCACCAGACAGAGTCTTGTCACCGGATTCAGAGTCTTAAACCAAGGATCTTCTCGTGTCCTTTGCGATTCCCAGACGTGATGTGGCCTACAAGATATCAGAAGACGGTCTAGAAATGGGTCGACTGAAAGAGCCCAGGAAGACCAGAGTTGAACTACAGTGGAGAGTCTCTCCAGGAGGGACTGGTGGATTAGAAATTTTCAGGTCTCTGTACAGGGTCAGTGAAGACAGAATGGTAGAATAAAAGAAGACTTCTGTAGTGAGACTTTCACGGACGAAATGATCGTTTACCGGAGGACAGTCCGAGGAGAGAGATTTGGTAGATTTCGGATTCTCAACCTCAGGAATAGACAGAATAGTGGACGTACTGAGGTGGAGGCTCTTGTAAAAACGAGGATGTTCCGTGAGTCATTGACAGTTTACTTACTTCTTACGTACCTAGGTGTACGAGGTTTGTTTTGTACTCCTTTCTTGCCTCTCTGTTTTGTGTCGTCCGTATCTCAGTCTGTTGGACCGAATATTAGGTCGAACTGAGACGATACGCCGGTCCCGGTTAGTAAATGGAAAATCTGAAGTCAAAGGAATCGAAACTTGATTATGTTGTTCTTCATAACTCGAACTCTCATGAAACATCTAGTACTTAATAAGATAGTAACAATACTTTCTGTAGAACTCACTTATAGACATCACCGTGGTTACTTTTCCAAGTACTCTTATGTAGACATTTACTCAATTAGATCGTTTTCTCTTGAAAAGAGTAGAAGACTTAGTTAGTATAACATTAATTTTTAAAAAATTCATATTTAAAGTCACTATAAATCAGACAAGTTTTCCGACACACCGGTGGTAGATTAGACTCTTGTAAAGGTAGTGGGTTTTTCCTTTAGGGTACGTGTGACCGTTGGTGAGAGGTGGGGGGGGGTGGGTCTAGGACGTCAGTGATTAGATATGAGGTGGAGATACCTACACGGAGAAGACCTGTCAAGAATATTTATCTTGGGATGTTCTACATCGGAAGACACAGACCAAATAAAGTGTATCGTGCAAAGGTTCCAAGTACGTACAACGTCGTACGTAGTTAAGAAGTAGGGAAAAATACCAACTTATTATTGGGTGTCATACCTATATGATATATAATAGAAATTAACTAAGTCGTCGACTACCTGTTTACCAACAAAGAGGAAAAACCGGTATTACTTATTACGACAGCACCCGTCAGTACGTGTCCACAGATGGACTCGTATACGAAAGTTTAGAGAACTCATATATGGATCCTCACCTTAATGACTCAGTATGGTACTGAGATATAAAATTGAAAAACTCTTTGACGGTTTTATACAGGGTTTCCTTAACGTGGTAAAAAGTAAGAATGAGACTTAAATACTCCCAAAACCAAAGAGGTATAGAAGTGGTTGTGAATGATAATAGGTAGAACAAAATCTCAGTATGATCAGTCACCCCACATTATAAAATAACACAATAGTCTGAAATTGTAGGTTTAATAATTACCCAGGAGGTTTTATCTTATGTTTACGGTCTATCGTCCTTTTTCTGATCTACTATGGTTCCGTTACAAGGGATTGAAGTCAGTAAGTTCTTGGTGGAATTACTAAAACAGTTGGGACCTACGGTAAAGATGATAATGTATGAAGTAAAAAATTTTCAGTCAAGTGAAAAGTGAAGTAAAAAATTTTTCAGACATTTAGTGATGATATTTAATCATAGTGAACGGTGTTCGTCTTTCATAGTCTTTGTAATATTACTTTTGTTTTTCGTTTCAATCGATCGATAATTAGAGGCTCCCGAACGACGAAGTACAATTTTCTCTTGAACGTTCCTTACCCACAACTTCTTTCCGATCGAATGTTTCTGTCAAGGGAACTGGACAGTTTGAGATTTTAGTAGAGATTCTGGTAGTACCCGAGGAGTGAAACTTTTTCAGATGACGTTGAAAAGTCCTATATGGAAAGGACTTTCTCCAGTCCTTTACTCAGGGTAGTGCTGCTAATCTAATCTTCCCACAATTTCCTGACGAGGGATTGTCGACAGTATAAAGCCATCGGACAATGTGAACCAACTCCCCACAGGGAAGAGACACAATTGTTTGAAGCAAGTTTAAAGGTTATTCAACCGGGTATGAGGTCGACGTTCGTGGACCGGGAGGTTCGAGGTTGTTTTTGTTGAAAGGTTCGTTTATCTGCATTACACTTAATCTTGATTTCTCGTAGACGGGGACCCGTCTGTTCAGGTCTGTTGCGCTGGTCATTACACTGTTTCACGGACCTTCTCGGACTGACTGCCGCGACCGGGGCTGACGTTACTTTTGTGTTGCGGACTAACACGAGTCCATGTGAGTTGGAGGGAGAGGTCCGGGCTGTGCACGTGATAAATACGTGTTCACTCTATTTTTGTCAGTCACTGTCGTATAAGTCCGTGGAGGTCCAAACTTTGGATTAATAGCAGGCAGTAGTAGGTTCGAAGGGTCTTGTGATTTAACGTAGAATGAAATTCTCCTTTTCTTCCTCGTCAGGTAGACTTCCAAAGGAAACGGAGAAACCCATGAGGCTAGGTGGGGAGTCTAGAGTCAAGTTTGTAGAGAAGGTCATCCTTATAAAAGAACCGGGAGTTATGACTTAGGGGAATCGTACGTAGAGGGTCGTGGAAGCGAACGGGGAGTACCGTGTAGAGCGAAATAGTAAATCATAAACGTACGACCACAGACAGAGGGGTCGTCCTGCTCGAGGTCCTCCTGTCCTTCGTCCAACCAAAACAGGTAGTAATAAGGGTGTTGTCAAGTCGGTCAAGAACCGTGTTTCCTCCACAAGTTCCTAATAAACAAGTTACTTACTCAAGTTTGTTACAGTTTTAAAACAATATATTATATTCCGAACGGATACAAATGTTTATCTTCCCCCTTTTCATCTTCGTCACTATCTAAAATAAAAGAAGCCGAGGGTTTAGTGACGTCTGTCGCTTACGCCGGTACTTTAATTCTGTGAACGAGGAACCTTCCTTTCAATCCTGTTTGAAACTGTCACATAATTTTTGGTCTTTGTAGTGAGACGACTGTTTCCGTGTATTTCACTTTCAACACCAAAAAGGTAATCAGTACATACCTATATTCGCAACCTGATATTTCTTTCGACTCGTGGTTTCTTAACTATGAAAACTTGACACCACGACCACTTCTGAGAACTCTTAGGGAACCTGACGTTCCTCTAGGTTGGTCAGTTAGGATTTCCTTAATTCAGGACTTGTAAGTAATCTTTCTGACTACGACTTCGACTTCAAGGTTATGAAACCGGTTGACTACGCCTCTCAACTGAATGACCTTTTCTGTGACTACGACCCTTTCTGACTTCCGTTTTCCTATTCTCCCACCGTCTCCTACTCTACCAATCTACCGTAGTGACTGAGTTACCTGTACTCAAACTCGTTTGAGATCCTCTAGGACTGACTGTCCCTTCGGACCACCCGACATCAGGTACCCCAACGTTTCTCAACCTGTGTTGAATCACTGACTTTTTGTTGTTACAAACGTTACTGGTAGTTTTGATACAAAGTTTTTCTGGTTTCCCGTGTCCTGTCTACAAGAAGTTGAAGGATCGTAAAGGACGATGACCTGACGTTAGATCAAGAAAGGTACGTTATCTTCGGAGAGAAAGAAAGTGTATTGAAGGTTTGTTACTTTAATCCTGACCTCAGATAGTCACTCGGAAAGACCCCTGGACAACCAGTCACCACCTCCTCGACCGTTGGTCCCTCCCTTTTTTTCCGTGTTTTTGATTTTAAATGTCTTACAAATGTTACGCAGTGTATGAGAAAGAAATTAGATTTTTTTTTTATTAAGAAAAATAGTGTGCTCTGTTGACTCTGATGACTCTGAACATTTTACATCGTTGAACGAGTCAGTGTGTCGATTAGTTTCCAGTTTTTCTTCGTTCGCACACCAAGAGACACTCGACTTCTTCAATGCACTCACGGTCTATCCACTACGTTCGACACTCGCACGAGTCAGCGAGTCAACATAGACTGAGAAACTCTGGGGTACCTGACATCGTGTGACCTGAGAAGACAGGTGCCCTAAAAGGTCCGTTCTTATGACCTCACTCAACGATAAAGGAGGTCCCCTAGAAGGGCTGGATTCCTGGCTTGGGTGCAGAAGGCATAGAGGACGTACCCGTCCGTCTAAGAACTGGTGACGTGGTGGACCCTTCGGGTCACGTCCAACCTTTTCCGGAATTTGTTGTCTGTTTTTACTCGACTTTCTCCGTCTCCTCCCGTAATATTATGTTGACGAATATTCTCGATTATCTATACCTGGAAACGGTACACGGTCCGTGTCTTGATTTCATAGGCCGTGTGTAATGAAGTGACCAAGTAGTATAGTCGAAATACGTGACCGTAATGATAATAAGGGGAAAACACCTCATGTTGACACCGAAGTCGTTTCACTGGACTGGTTCCACTCTGTCACCCATTTTACAAACTCTCGACTTAGGCCAACATGCTCAAGTACAGTCTCGTGATTGGGGAAGGACTTGGAGGATGGTACTATGACTCTCTCTTGCCACACTTGATCCCGGGTCTCCTCCTTCCTCCTTCAATACGTCACTCACGGAAGTCGCCACAGGTGATAAACAGTCCTGTGTCGTACCTCGTATCGCTCGTTTCTACTTAGCGTACCTAGGACGAGGCATCCTCAAATATACCTTCCTTCTGTCACTTCCGTCCGTCCAGAAGTTTCACATCCCAGACCTCGGTTCAACGGACCCAAGTTTGTGACTGATTCAACACGTTTCAACTCCGACTTTATTTCTTTTACCAGATTCAGGAATTGTGTATGGACCGAGTGTTCGTCGTATTTGGTCACACTCGATAATAATGAGATTCTCGATTACTTTTCGTTTTAATCTACCTTTTCCATACCGGTGTGGTTTCCTGACACCTTCCTGCCTCCACAAGTCACCTGAGGTTTCCTACGTTCGACCTGTCTGACTGGTTTCATCTTTCGAAGACTCCTTAGGTAAGCACTGGGCTACACTCGGGTCGCGTCTACCTCTGCCATTGTAGCGTTCTCTTTCTGTAATCGAAGCGATAGTTACAGTATACTTCCCCGAAGGGACCATCAGGTCACCGATTCTAAGGTACGAGGGTTACGTCCCCCCGACCCAAGATAGGGATCCACCCCCCGGATCTAGGGTGTACGACGTTAAATTTTTCAAGTGTTCGACGTTGATTCTGGGTTACCTCGGCTTATTTATTTATAAAAAACTTTTCTTCTTCTTTACAGTGTACTTTCCGTTTTTTAATTGGTTTCTACTGTCGTTCCCAAACTCGACCCAATTGAACATTCTTGAGTTTGAGATTCCTCTTCCCCTACTGTCTCCCGTTCTACCAACCGACCGTAGTGGTTGAGTTACCTGTACTCGAACTCGTTTGAGACCCTCTAACACTTTCTGTCCCTTCGGACCGCACGATGGTAGGTACTCCAGTGTTTCTCAACTGATACTGACTCGCTGACTTGTTCGTCTAATTTTTTTCTTTTTTTTAGGGTCGGTGTCTTTTCCGTTTACCCTTTCTAGACTATACTCTCTCCTCTGCAAATCTTCTACTACATTACGTAAAACAAGGTGAGGCTGACTCAACTAACGTGGATGTTCCCTCAGTCGTTCACCCGTGTCGGACATCCGTAGTCCTTCGGTGTCACGTCCCGGGGCTCCTTCCCGATCGGGTTCCTTTGCTGGTTACTGATTCGTGTATGACACAAAGACACCACGTGACAGTTTATATTCCGAGCATGAGAAGACTTCTCAGGTGTCTAGTTAGAATGATAGAGGGAAGGAGAACGTCCCTCCGACTATAATGTCCCTACTTCTTTTGACGACTTCCCCTGTGTCGACCTCTCACCATCTTGACCAGAACCCTGGTCAAGTAGGTTGAGGTCTTGGGTAACAGAAAGGTGACCCTCCGAGTTTCTCTCTTCGGAAGAAGAACTCGTCTTGTTTCAGTACTGTATGTGGACCGGGAAGCCGTGGGAAGGGGAGGGGTAGGATCGGGAGAGGAGGAGACCCGGTCGGGAGGGCGAGGACACTGAGTCGTTATCGTGAGTTTAGTAGTTCTAGGTCGTCGTTGGGAGGGCCCTCTTGCCTATGTACATATACACATGGAAGCGACTGGTGGAGTTTAATAGTGTTCCAACATTAGTCGTTGCAAGTCAGCGATTCAGCACAGGCTGAGAAACACTGGGGTACCTGACGTCGTGCGGTCCGGAGGGACAGAAAGTGATAGAGGACCTCAAAAGATATGAAGGTATATTTTATTTTTCATTTTGTTTTTTTGGGAGTGTGAGGTACATCCAAAGTACTTGGTGAGGGGTACGTTGCACCTGTACTAGTGGAGGGAGACTGAGGGCACCGGGAGCGACAATTGCGGTGGGAGGTCCGTGCACGTCTGTTCGAAATTAATCCACACGACTGGACCGGTGATACGTGGTGGGACGATTACCTGTACCGGCTGACCGACGGTTCAGAATAAGTCCCGAGAAGGAAGGGGATCCGAGGTAGACTCAACAGAACAGTTCGAAGACCTCTGTGCAGAGGACAAGTCGGGACCAGAAAGATCCCCATGTGGTGTGACGACGTAGGGGAGAGTTGCAGGTTCGCGACGTCAACAAAGAAGAGGTGATGAACGAGAAGGTTTGATCCTAAATTTAGAGATCCTTCTTCCGTGAAGGACACAACAACACAACAAGTGTCTCGGAAGACATACCATCTACGGGTCTTTCAATAGTCTCTACTACTGTTGGAAATTATGTCTTCGCGAAAGTCACTGGAGTAGAGTGTGTGGAAGCTGGATTTCCTTCGTTACCCAAGAGACCTGTTTGTGATATTCTCCGAACCCCTAAAAAGAAAGGGAAACGTTTGGGTCACAGTTATGTCACCTTCTCTATTATAATATTAGAAAAAAAAAAAGTCTATGTCTAATAAACAATCCTTTTGAACTTTTCGTTTTTTACTCAGGAGAAAGAAACTGTACAATTTCGATACTATTTCAGTCCTGAAGGGACCGACAGGTCACCAATTTTGAGACGCAAAAGTTTCGTCCCCCGTGTCCAAGTTAGGGACCAGGCCCTTGATTCTAAGGTGTACGGAACACCGTACCGGTTTTTTTATTTTTATTTACTTATTTTATTTTATCTATCCGTTGTTCCTAAATCACATATAGTTTCGATATAAAAAAAATTCCTATACTCTTTCAGACACGTTATTTTAGGTGAGTGACTGGATAGGTCCAGAAGAGTCTACATCGGGGTGGGTGTCGGATAAATGAGAGTAAAATGTTTCGTTTATTCGATAGAACAAAGGGTCCGAAGTTCTCCTTCCAACTTAATTAAGTTCTTTCCGTGTGAACCCATACGACGACCCTCGTGGGTGATGGATTTTAGGTTCCTGTCATTGAAACTTTTGGACCGTAAGACCACAGTAAACAGTCCTGTCAGTGTTCACCGGTTATGTAACAACAACAAGTCAGTGATTCTGTACAGACTGAGAAACGTTGGGGTACCTGACACCATACGGTCCGGAAAGACAGGGAGTGATAGAGGGTCTCAAACGGGTTCAAGTACAGGTAGTTCAGCCACTACGGTAGGTAGAGTAGGAGACAACAGGGGAAGAGGAGGACGGAAGTTAGAAAGGGTCGTCGTCCCAGAAAAGGTTACTCAGTCAAGAAGTGTAGTCCACCGGTTTCATAATCTCGAAGTCAAGGTCGTAGTCAGGAAGGTTACTTATAAGTCGGTTAGTTAAATGGTAATGTCTTTAGTACACGGAGTTAGTAACACGTTTTGAGAAAAAAAGGGTTCTTTCCTCTCAACTTATGTGAGACGAATACTTGTGTTCTTTCATTCATTAAAATCCTTTTAAAAGTAGGTTTCAACTTCTTTTTTTATCTTTTATAGGTCCAGAATTTCACTACTTCAAGACAATGGTCCTTTTCCATATATACCCCTTGACAAGTCAGTTCAGGTCAGTTGTCCTACTATGTAGTATAATTACGAGAGTCTTCTTGACGTCTTACAGGAGAAAGAATAGAACAAAAGATTGAAAGGTCTGTTAGATTGATGTTCTGTGTTTATCGATACTCCAGTCGACAGAACTTTGATAATTTGGATAAAAATGTATTTCTTAGGTAAAGTATAATTTCGTAAGTTCCGTAAAGTTTCTTTCTATTAAGTAATTCTAAAGAGTTTAGATAGTACCTTCATATTTATTTACTTTATTTACTAGTAGCATAAGACTGTAGTTAGATACAAATAAAAATAAATAAATAAACCGACGGGGTCCCAGAATCAACACCGTACGTACTAGATCAAGGGAGTGGTCCCTAGTTTGGACCCGGGGACGTAACCTTCGGCCTTCAGAATCAGTGACCTGGTGATCCCTTCGGGAGTTTGGTTAAAAAAATATTTCTTAAGTAAAGTATAGTTTCGTAAGTTACGTAAAGTTTCTTTCTATTAAGTAACTTCATAGTTATTTCTTTCTTTCACTAATGGTATGATGACACTAATAATATAATAACACTAATTTCACTAATAGTAATAGTATAATACTGTAGTCCTGTAGATAACCTTACAAGTCCGTCGATGACCCAACATTTCCTCCCTTTTCTTTTAAGAACCTCGAAGAGACATTGCAAATCATTTCAAAGTTTTGTAGACGATGTCTTACTCTAGTTATGACACCCACAATTCAGCGAAGTCAACACAGGTTGAGAAACACTGGGGTCCCTGACATCGGACGGTCCGAGGAGACAGATACCCAAGAGGTCCGTTCTTATGACCTCACCCAACGGTAAAGGAGGAAGTCTCCTAGAAGGGTTGAGTCCCTAGCTTGGGTGCAGAGAATTTAAAGGACGTGACCGTCCGCTCAAGAAGGGGTGATCGTGGTGGTTAACTATTAATTGGTCCCGTCGTTTCGACCCGGGGTAGGTTTCATCGACCCCTCGTCCTAGTGCCGAAGGAAGGGAACGGGAGGCATACATTGTTCCGCGAAGGAAGGAGTGGACAGTAGTCGACCTGCACCGTAAGTGTGACGAGAAGGGTTGTGGGGCCAGTGAGTACACTGGGGTGGGGTGAGGATCAGTCGTAGAAGTTACCAAGAGGTCGTGAGTCTCCTACTTCAGGTTTGAGACATAGTAGTGACCACAACCGTGACCCCTGTGTCGGTAGGTGTGTCCTCCTTCCGGGACGAGAGGACCCCAGAGGTAAGTTTGTTACCCCGTGTCCGTTGTTTGCGTGGTCGGATACTGTCCAGTCCCAATTCTCGACCCTTCTTCCGTCCCTTTCCTTTAGTCTTGCCACGATTAGTCTCTTCCGGAGAGTGCACTCCCCTCGTTTCAGGTCTTCCGTTGACGTGCTGGGACACTGGATGTTTCCGGCGGCCTTCATTCGGGGGTCCGAAGGACTGGTCCGGGGAGGGGGCGGACGACGGAGGACGTAGGTCGTCGAGTCCGGAGGGTCTCGACCCCAAGGAAGAGGATTGTGTGGGACGACGAAGTATGCAAGTGCGGAAGTGTAAACGAGAGGAAGACGGACGTTACGGAGGGTGTGAGGATAGACTAGACCGTTTAAGAAGGGTTAGAAGACTCTAAGTGGACTTCGAAGGGAAGGAAATACTCCAGCAGAGACCTGTGGTCGGTGGGTGGTGGAGGGTGGGGTCATCTCTAGTAGTGAGGATTGAAGGACGGTAGACCTGCTTCATAAGACTGAGTACGGAGACTGAGGACTCATTTTCCCCGAAGGGACTACCGAGTCTACCATTTCTTAGGTGGACGTTGAGTCCTCCGCACCCAAACTAGGGCCCCACCCCTTCTAGGGGACCTCTTCCCTTACCGTTGGGCAAGGTTATAAGAACGGACTTCTTAGGGTGTCTGTCTCCTCGGACCGCCCGATGTCAGGTACCCCAACGTTCTCAGTCCACGTTTGAATCGTTGCTTTGACGGTGGTGGTGGTGAATTTCCCGTTTTACTGTGAGTAGGAATGTGAGCTCGTGGGCCGGGAAGCTTTCGTCATGGAATCCCTGAGTCACTTACTTACTTACTTTACATACAGGAGGAAAATGTGCCAGTAGAAAGTTTTCCAGACGGACACTCGTTTCGTATTTGGGTGGTTATGGCAGAAACATTTTGACTGAATAAAAAAGGGGACTTTCGACGTACGAAATTTTCAGAAACCCCCCAAAAGGAGGGTATTTTACTAAAACTGTGGAGCGGTACGTAGTACCGTGTACTTCGTCAATATTTAGACGTCAACCTTTTTGTCAGACAACACTTCCTTCGCGGGGATAAACGGTTCTGTGAAATGTTCCTAACGATTGCTACGTTACTCTTACACCACAACCTGGGTTACTTTCGTCGATTAGGAAAGAAAGTATCGGACCTTAGGGAAGGGTCTTTTGGAAGAAAAAGTCCTCCTAGTTTTGTGTGAGAAAAAGACTAAAAAAGAGAAACATGTTGAGTTGAGACCTGGACATTGTTGAGTCGGATGTGGAAGGGGTAGGAGTACCATGGGTTCGTCAACTTCCTCTTCCGTTTTTTTTTTTTTTTGTCCTCTCTGGTTCTGTGTTCTATGTACCCAGAACTATTTCTTCTGTCTAAAATCCCATTTTTTTGAAGAAGGTAGTCACGTCTAAAGAGATGGTGATAAAACCGAAGGTGAAACAAAAGTCCCAACCCGTGTAGTCTCAAAATCTTTCATCCCGGAGGACAAAACCCCATTCCTACGACCTAGGTTTCGGTCTAGCGTGCTTCTGGTCGGATTCGGGGTGACGGTCGACAGGGCGAGTTCGGGTCTGACCTTAAGACTTTGACTTCTGGGAAATTTTTATTGTTACCTTTTGTTGAGTCGCCGTGATAGGGTTGAGTTCGTGTCTTCTTTCTCCCTCCTCTTTAGCAAAGGTATAAAGTGTATTTGTGTCTAGAAGGACACCGGCGCTCCTTACGTACTCAGTTTGGTCCCGACTGTCACTAGTGGTGTGTTTAGCTCGGGGGACGCCTTCTAAGTATCCTTCTACACGTTAAGTCTCGACACTGCCGAAACACGTTATCAGCACAAGTGTATAACGTTTTACCGAAAAATTTATTGGTTCACAGAAAAAAGACACCTTAAGATAGTAGAAACCAGATCTCCTTCGTGGACCTTCTTTGTTTACATTTTAGACACGGTTTCAGTATTAAACTCTAACACACGAACGTTGAATGACATTGAGATATACCATCCGAGGGGGTCGGGGGTGTACGGAAGTGTGACACCAATTTTAATCAAGAAGGGAACTTGTCTGGACCCCAAATGACGTGACGTCACCAGTCCGACCCCCTCCCTGTCTCCCTCTGTCTACCGCCCTACCGACGTTGAGGTCCTCCCACTAAAAATTTCTTCGCTTGAAAGCAAAACAACTGACATTTAGTGTCTCTCAATAGGGACTACTTACTCTTGGTTCGTGGTCTTACAGGTCCCGGCCCCGGTAGAGTAAATTCCTGTCCCCTCATACTTTCTGTTTCTTTCTTTAGTGTTCAAGGTAAAGACCTAGAAAGACATAAGCCATTGTACTCGACCCGTGAGTGAGGGTCCCAGACTAATTAGGAGTCTTCTTGGGATACTACATAATAATAGAAAGAAAGAAGAGAGAGAAAAACATTAACCTCCTTTCAACGAAATGTTACAACACAACCAAAGACGGTATGATCTTTAATCAGTGTCAGTATTAATATGTATATTAGTCAATATTTATATATGTATATAGAGGAGAGGGAAAACTCGGAGGAGGCGAGGGGGTAGGGTGGGGAGATCCAGTAGTGTCTCGTTGGTTCTACAGGTAGCCGTCCACTTGCCTATCTCTTCTCACCATGTATATACGTTTCCTTGCAACGTCCGCACGTACGAGTCAACGACGTCAGCACAGGTCGAGCAACCCTGGGATACCTGGTATCGGACGGTCCGAGGAGACAGGTACCCCAAGAGGTCCGTTCTTACGACCTCACCCAACGGTACGGGAGGAGGTCTCCTTAGAAGGGCTGGGTCCCTAGCTTTGACGTAGAGGACGCCGAGGACGTAACGTTCGTCTAAGAAATGACGACTCGGTGGTGCCTTTGGGGTGTTACCTTACGATGAGTCGGTGTTTTTCCTTACTTAGACTCCGTCAACATCACTCCACCTACTTGGATCTCGGAGATGATGTCTCCCTTCATTCAGTCTTTCTCTTTTTGTTTATATATAACTTACGTATATATTCCTTAGATCTTTTTACCATGACTACTTGGATCACAGTCCCTTCGTTACCTCTACGTCTACTTCTCTTACCTGAATAATAGGGGTAATTTTTTATATACATAAATAAGTAAATTAAAAACGACGTAGTCTACAATCAACACCATACGCCCGAGGAGAGACCAACTCCGAGGGTCCGAGTCATCGAATCAGTAAGGCTCTGTACACCCTAGGATCGAGGGACTGGTCCCTAGCTTGGACACAGGGACCGTCACCTTCCACCTAAAAATTGGTGACGTGGTGGTCCTTCAGGATAATCGGGGTGACCGTCTACTCCTTCGTGCGAGACTTCCCGAGGTACACATTCCAATCGGGGGGTCCTTCGTGACCTCACCCTTGAGGTGTGTCCCAAAAGGCAAGGCGGGTTGCGACCGAGACGGAAGAGGGAGGGAGGGACGCCACACTGGAGGGGCCCGTTCGTGACGGGAGTTCACACCCTCCTAGTGTTTTCGTCCTACCTAGGTCCGTTTATCTCGACAGAGGGACTAACCAGGAAGTACACTAGTTTGACCGACTACGAAGTAATTCGTTTCCTTCCGTTACCCACTGTTTCTTGTTGTGCGCTCGGACAGGGAGAGTAGGTGACACTGTACTGTGGTGTCTCGACGTTTCGCGTTAAAGTGTCGACTGCCTTATGGTACGAGGATTGGAGAAATAGAGGGTGGTTGGGGTTAAAGGAACTTTCGGTCTCATTTTTCGTGACGTGTACACGGCAATGTCGATCTTTAATCCTAAAGAAATATTTCGGTGGTGTACCGGGGTGTACCAGTTCTTTACACTTCCGGTGACGTCACGAATAAACTATTATCGATTAAGGTCATTTTCTATTTCAGGTAGAGAGGAGATCTTACAGGGGAAATTCCGTCGTTGACCGGTGTACTTTATACTCGCTGACCACGTAGTTCTTTTGTTTACTCCTTTTAGCCGTGGGTGACGGTACACAGGAGACATTATGTAGTCGCAGAACCTGAAACACTAAAATGTGCACGGGTACAACAATAAAAATGTTCTCCGGACTACTGGTACAAGACCAGTGAAAGTTTCGTGACTTCTTTTTCTTACTGTCGTCCACCGACCGTTTAACAGTTCGGCTCTTCCGCAGAAGGGGGAAACAGATTTGTTGTACGTGTCTCCAGTATTGCTGTCGTAAGGTTGTCGAGGACCCTGTTGACGACGACATGAAACCCCTTGTCGGTGTTTACGGGTGTCAGACAAGCCCAAACCGTTCGAGTTTACTTGTTAAAATCGTTCTCCAGTAGTTGACGAAGGGTACTACAGTCGTCGGGTACTTACATAGTGTTGTTACTGACCAGGGTAAAGGGGAAGGTTTCCAAAGGGAGAGTAGTAAAGACCCAGGGTCAAGCGACCCAATATTAAGTTTCAAGGGAACAGGGAACCCAGTTGAAGAGAATTTATTCGAGACGTTTTAATACTTCGTGTGAAACTCCTTTCTCAGTTCAGGGTGTAATAGAACTACTTCAGTCTCTAGAGTTTCTGACACATAGTCGGCAGAGAGTGAAGTTATACTAAGACCGTTCTTTTCTGATTGACACACGAACTTTGGTTCGGCCACAGTGTCATTATTTGAGAGTGTCGTTCTCTAGTCAAGAGGGCAGTCCGACTGGGTTCTATAAAACGGTCCACGGTCGGGCAGACGGTATTTTGTAGGACTTAGGACCAATCCGTAGTTGTGTATTCGGTGGTGTTGGAGGACAAGGATTCTCTGTGGGTCTAGAGATATGGTGGTAAGGGTTTAGGGACTGTTTCAATTAACTCAAACTAACATATTTTTTTAATGAAGATTTTACCTAATAGATTTATCTTACTGTCTGGAAATTCTGTCATACTTTACACTTTTTTTTTATACCTAGTCTAAGTTTGATACCTAGTCTAAGTTTGATGTACATTTAGGTAAATATATTTACTTTTATTAATATGTACTTGGACATATTTGTACATACATTTGTAGATCCTTCCTAAGATCTTCCACGAGTGTGAGTTGAGACTGTTTCCTTTTCGCAAAGCGTGTTTCCACCTTTAATCTATATGAAAAATTAATAGATCACACACTCGAGTCAGCGGGTCAGCTCAGGCTGAGAAACGTTTAGGGTCGTGACATCGGGCGGTCCGAGGAGACAGGTTCCCTAAAGGGTCCGTTCTTATGACCTCACCCATCGGTAAGGGAAGAGGTCCCCTAGAAGGGTTGGGCCCCCACCTTGGGTCCAGAGGACGTAACGTCTACCTAGGAAATGGTAGACTCGGTGGTCTCTTTGGGATTAGTAGCTCAATCGAACAAATTTAAAAAAACGTTCCTTTGTAAAGACACAATAACCTACTTATTTTTATTTTCGACGTTCGTTGTCTTTCTGTTACCCCCCTCCCCCCATTTACCTGCTTTTGTTCGGTGTAAGGTGTCGTGGGTGACAAATTAGTCTCTCCTGAAACGTACTTATAAGAGCACTACTGGTGCGACGAGGTACTCCAACGTAAAGACCGACGGTGCAATCCTCGTCGACAAAGGATAGTAAGCAATAGACAAAGGAGGTTTCGGTACTTTTGACTTTCCGTTACCATAGACCAAGGTCTTCGACTTGTACATTTGGACGTGGGTGTGGAAGTGGGTTGCCGTAGGACCTCCTTCCCGTCCTTCCGAGGCCTGTCTTGGACGACGGAAAGACTCAGGTTTCGGTTCGTGATAAGGACTTGGAAGAAGGGACTACTGTGGCCTCGGTGTCTCGGGGGTCCCTGGACCGTCAGGTGTGAGCAGTGGCGGAGAGGGCCAGTGTTAGAGGGCCAGTGTGGTTAGCAGGATAAGTTTCTGTGAAGTACAAGAAATCGGGTTTTCCTTTGACTCTTAGTGACTACTTGAAAGGTATAGAGAGAGGTAAGACTTTGTCTGACCTCCTTCACTTGTTACACTCATGGTGGATCTCTGTAGACGTCCGTCGGCACTAGGGCGGGGGGTCAAGTAGGAGGTCGCGGCGGTTACCTGACGACAAATCAAAGGGTTTTAGAAGTGGATCTTCTGAGGTAGGAGTTGGAGGTAGACCGGCCGTTTGAGGGGAAATAGAAATTTTTGGAAGTGTTTGTTGACAGGGGATTTGTGTGTGCGCGTGTGTGTGTGTGTTACGTAAGAGACGAGGAGACATGTCGAAGACCTGGACATTTGTGCAGGTAGTGACTTACGTGACGGGGTATACCATATTATTAGTCATAACGGTGGAGGGACGATCTACCTTTCGAGGAGGGGTGACCTGGGGGGTATTCAGGTGTGAGTCAGACGTAGTGTCTACCAATTAGTCCGAGTGACGGGAGCTGACGTTATGTCTGCCCGTTCACTACAAGGTGTGGTGACGACCACCCACCGTGGATGTTCCGATAGTCAAAATATCCTAAACACCCATCTCCCGTTAATCCCATTTCAAAGCCTTTATGATATTAGTCTTTGTAGGTCTTGACCCTTAGGCCTCTTAAGGGAAAGATCAGATCCAGGACGGTAATGTAGAATCGGTACCCTGAGAGACCGGTGTCAAAGAAATCGAAATTTTACTTTATTGAATAAATAAATTTTCTTGTACATAAACCTGACGTACTGGATACCAATAACGGTTGGGAGTTCTAATCTGTCGTCACCCCCTTTTTTTTTTTTTTGTACTTTTAGTCTAACGATCTTGGTACCATCATATACATGTACGACCACCGAGTCTTCAATTTCACAGACGGAGGTTACGTCCTCTGGACCCAAGCTAGGGACCCACTCCTGCTAGGGGACCTCTTCCTTTACCATTGGGTGAGGTCATAAGAACGGACCTCTTAGGGTACCTACCTCTTCGGACCATCCGATGTATGTCAGGTACCCCAGTGTTTCTCAGTCTGTGCTGACTCGCTGAAGTGATAATTGATTCAGTGAAGTCAACCCAGGTCGAGAAACACTAAGATACCTGACATCGGGAGGTCGGAGGAGACAAGTACCCTAAAGGGTCCGTTTTTATGACCTCACCCAACGGTACGGGAGGAGGTCCCCTAGAAGGACTGCGTCCCTAGCTTGGACGTAGAAGACACTGAGGTCGTGTCGTCCGCCTAAGAAATGGCGACTCGGTGGTCCCTTCGGGTGACCTTGGTATTGGGATCCCCTTTTTTTATGGGAAAAGAAATATGAGGGTCGAAAGGACCACCGAGTCCTCATTTCTTAGGTGGACGGTTACGTCCTCTACGTCCTCTACACTCAAGTTAGGGACCCAACCTTTCTATGGGATCTCTTCCTTTACCGTTGGGTGAGGTCATAAGAACCTGTCTCCTCTTTAAGGTACCTGTCTTCTCGGAGTTCTCGATGTCAGGTCCCCAGCTTTTTAGTCTGTACTGACTCGCTGACTTGTGTGTGCAAAAGTTCCCCCTTTCCCGGACTATGTCTAAATAGACCAAAATTCTCTTGAACAGAGGTAAGTAGTGACGACTTTGGGACAAGACCTTCGTCCATGTGTACCTCATTTTATTTTTTTGTGGGGGAGGTGAGTTTCTACGGAATGTCTTTCATGAGATGGGGGAGGTGAGTTTCTACGGAATGTCTTTCATGAGATGGGTATCTGTCCGTTCCGTCCAGTTACGGTTCGAAAGAGAAATCGGGGGGACGCGGAAGGATTCTTTATAGTCCCTTCACAGAACGGAGGTCCAGACGAGGTCCTACCGAGTGGAGTGAGGTTCATGGATGGACGTCTCTACGGAGAAACTCTAGGTACCCCTGGTAAGAAAGAGGGAGACGTACCCCATTGGGATTTTTAGGAAACTTTTCAAACGGTGAAAGACACCAAGAGTTTGACTCCCTTAGTTGGGACCCCTGATTTCTTGGGTTCATTAGTGGTACGACTGTCGATAAGGGTGTCACGAATGTCCTCGTGCAGAATGCTTTATTGAGGAACCGAGGGTTCTTCTTTGGCCCGACCAAAGGAATTAACCCCGAACCGCTCTGCCTCGTGGAAGGTACACCCCGATTACCTGCCATCAACTACTGTGTCTGCTAATCAGTCACCTTATGTGTGAGGTCGTCCCTGTGTGGGTCCCTAATGATAGTGTGGGTGGCCAATAGTTTACGGTGCCGTCTCGTCCTTTACCTCATTCAGCACCTGAAATTAACACTATTTTGTCTTTTATGTTTGACTTTCCCGGATAACGGCCGCTGTCGGAAAGAAGACTGAAAACACTTACATAGGATGTCTAACGATAACCTTCGAGAATTCGGAGGGTTGGGTGGTAATTACCTTATTGATCCCTCTTTCTAAGTCTTTAGCGGGATAGAATTTCAAAGTCTCCGTCTTGACCGTAGAGGGTAAAAGCCACGGGGGACTATAGTTGTGTGAGGGGTTTCCCACACACCCGGTCAGAGAGAAGTGGTAAGAGGAGAGACTCAACGTTAAATGGTAAACAATTTCCGTCTCATACACAAGTACGTGCGTACGATTCAGCGAAGTCAGCACAGGCTGAGAAACGCTGGGGGACGTGACGTCGGGCGGTCCGAGGAGACAGGCACCTTAAGAGGTCAGTTCTTGTGACCTCACCCAACGGTAAAGGAGGAGGTCTCCTAGAAGGGTTAGGTCCCTAACTTGGACTCAAAGGAGACCGAGGACGTAACGTCCGTCTAAGAAATAGTGACTCGGTACCCCTTTAAGAGAGTCTTTACACTTATTACAAAAGAGGTCCTATAGGGACAGTACATACATTGTTTTGTTCCCGATCTCAAAAAATTTCGTGACTGATATACGTATATCAAATAAAATAGTAAATAACACCCTTTATGAAATGGTCGTAATAGAGTGACTTAGGAGTTGTATTTGGGATTCTCAAATGATTGTCACACTAGGGTTTAAATTTTTATTCAATCAACTTTCTGGAGAGTCCACCAGTCACACTAGGGTTTAAATTTTTATTCAATCAACTTCCTGGAGAGTCCGCCAGAATCGCCACTTCTAAGACTCGAGGGTTGCGTCCCCTGGACCCAAGTTACGAACCAGACCCTTGATTCTAAGGTGTACGGTGCACCACACTGGTACTTTTGATTTTGTTTGATTTTTGAATTTTTTTTATTTTTATTCGATCAACTGATGTGATCCGTCTCTTTGACCACGTGTAGTGTTTAGATCATTCACTGACCATCTCTCTCCTAGGTCTGCATTCGTCGGGAGGGACCAGAATTGGCGATACATGATGACCTCGTCGGTGTTCACAAAAATCCTACTCTTTACCGGGCTTGTGTTTGTGTGTTTAAATCTGTTAGTATTGTCTGTCTTTTCTCCCTCCGATACTTACCTATGTGCTTATGTAAAAGAGAGGTCCGTTTGAGGAATTTTGTCAATAAGGAGATGGTGTCCGTTAATTGATGTCTCATTTGTGTAAGGTAGCTGTCGGTACTAAAAATTTGCGACTGAGGTTGAAACGATCCAAAATGGAAGAGGGGGTAGTTCACGACTGGTTTCTCCAAATAACGTGTCCGTCCGGGAGTAAACTCATCTTTTTTGTGGTACGGACTGGTGGAGTTCATGTTTACAATTAGGACAGTACCCCGAAACCTTACTTTGACACAACAATAAAAAATTTTCTCTTTTTCTTATAATTGACGTACATTGGTTCTTTTTTTTTTTTGAGATGTAGAGTGACGTTGTTACAGTGAAAGTAATATGAAAACCTAGATATTTTTCGTTTGTTTTGGTTGTTAATATTATTGTTCTAGATACTTACTTCAGACGAAAATGTTCTTTTTATCGGATCGTTGCAAAAATATTGTAATATCAATAGTGGATAGGGAAGAGGTACCCTAGAAGGGTTAGGTCCTTAGTTTGACTCCAGAGGACGTGACGTCTAAAAAAATGGTTGACTCGATAGTCCCTTCGTATCAATAGTCGTTCCTACTATTAATGGAAGTACCACTACCAAATCAACGATTCAGTACAGGTTGAGAAACGGTGGGTTACCTCGGGTGGTCCGAGGAGACAGGTACCCTAAAGGGTCCGTTCTTATGACCTCACCTAACGGTAAAGGAAGAGGTCTCCTAGAAGGTCTGGGTCCCCAACTTGAGTGTAGAGGACGTGGAGTCCGTCTAAGAAATACCGACTCGGTGGACCCTTCGGGTTAATGGAAGGAATTGGGTATTTTGACAAAAATCTATAAGACTACTGTTAATACAGTAATGTTTTCTAACTAAAGTGACGTAAATGGTGAAGGTCCTTCAGATGGTGTCGATGAAAATTATTCTGTCAAAAAAGAATCAAAGAAACGTAAGAGGGACTTAAAGATACCAACGCAGATCCGTAAACATGAAAAGAAAACAGTAATCAATCAGTATTCCAGTATGAAAAGAGGAACTAAGTAATATTGTACTAAAATCTTCGACCTTAAAGATATCGTCTTGACCTTGTAATGTATGATAGAATTCCATTGATCAAAGTTTTGTCTTTTATCCTTTTTCCATAGTTATATGTGCGATGGAATTATTTTATGAAATTAAAAATAAAATATAACTTCATATTCCCTAATTGTTACAAAACAATCAAAGCCCATAAATTGTTTCACTAAGTCAATACGTATATGTTCATAGACAAAGTAAAAGTTTAAGAAAAGGGTAAATCCAATAATGTTTTATAACTCGTCTCAAGGTCACGATATGTCATCGATTATTTTATGAAAACGTTATAGGTAAGATTCCGAAAAAAAAAATTTCTACTTCCTCTTTGTCCTTGTGGAAGTCACTACGTTTTTCTTGACTATAATGTCTTGAAGGTTGACAATTTTGTATGTCTCTTGCTACATTTTAACTAATGTCATTTTCGATATTTCTAGAAGGTTCTCTAGGGTATGAGTCTTTAGTGTCCCTTCGTCCGTCCCCCCTATCTTCGTCTTTTTGACCGACCTTAAAAGTTCACCATTGATAATTTTGATTTTAAAATGGAACAATTTAATAAAAATTTTGGTGTAAGGGACTTACTAGTGACACCTGACAACTTCTACCTTCGAAAGGGTCTTGACCCATATACAAATTGGGACCCTTACTACACCGGTGCAGGTGGTGGGTCTTGTTACGTCTCGTCCTCCTTCCCGTCGGTGCGGGACGTCTCCACCCAGGGGTAAACAACAAAAAGTAGGATGGTATTAGTTCAGGGTAATCAAAATTCATATTAGACGCACAGGAAGGTCTCAAGTCCTGGAGTCTTTACTTATGGGTCCGTCGGTGAAGACCATCTCGGTCACACTAAGTAGACCCGAACGTAGACTTTACAAGCATCATACATGACAATTCTAAAGTCACTAGTTGACGTAGTTTGATTTTGACCTTAGTCCTCATCCCCTGTCATAAAGAATGTACGAGGTCGTATGAAAACCCAACGTCCCTACCCCTCTGAAAGTTTGGGAACCTATAAATACTGGTGAAGAAAAAAAGTTCCAAAAGGATTTTTCTTTTTTTGAAAAATGAAGTATAACCTGATATTAGCTTTTTGACACATTATCAAAGTCCACACACACACGTACGATTCAGTGAATTCAGCATAGGCTGAGAAAGGTTGGGGTACCTGACATCGGTCGGTCCGAGGAGACAGGTACCCTAAGAGGTCCGTTCTTATAACCTCGCCCAACGGTACGGGAGGAGGTCCCCTAGGAGGACTGGGTCCCTGACTTGGGTGCAGAGAACGTAGAAGACGTGACCGTCCGTCCAAAAAATGATGATCACGGCGGACCCTTCGGGGTTCAAAGTCCACGTGTCGTGTCGTTCAGTAGGTATGTATGTGTTCATAGGTAAAAGGGGGTTTGAGGGGAGGGTAGGTCCGTCAGTGTAATACTGGTGAAGATCTCGCATTTAAGGATGTTTATTGAGGCGATAACGAAATCGAGTGGGTGATCTCACTCTTGAGACTCAGTGTATTTCTGACGTAATATGAGTCTCGATCCTGCCTAGTAATTAGTAATTAGTCGGTGCCCGTCGTCTGACGTCCACTATTGTGTGACTTGTGGGTGTCGAGTTCCACACTGGAGGTCCGGTGTGGGGGAATCGGAGTGAAGGAGGTCGAGGGACCGGGGGAGGAGGAGGAGTCTGCGGAAAGGGGTGGTTAGGAGTGGTGGAGGAGGGGAGAGGGTAACGGATCGTCGGGTTGAGGATAGAGCAAAAAGTTAGTTCAGTTACAAAATTATTGAAGAAAAAAAAATTACTTCTCAATACAAGGGAACACGATATTTTCAGACCAGTTAAAGTGTAAATGTCTAGTTTCCTTTATTTATGGGTCCTTCAGTTCAATTAAAAACGTGTTTCCGAAATTGGCGATAAAGAGGAACTCTAAGTTCCCAAAGGGCATGTAAAGCACACACGAGTCAGTACAGGTTGAGAAACGCTGGGGTGTCTGACGTCGTGCGGTCCGAAGGGACAGGAAGGTAGTAGAGGGTCTTGACTGAGTTTGAGTACAGGTAACTCAGTCACTACGGTGGGTTGGTAGAGTAGGAGACAGTAGGGGAAGAGGAAGGAAGTTAGAAGGGGTCATAGTCCAGAAAAGGTTACTCAACCGAGAAGCGTAGTCCACCGGTCTCCTAACCTCGAAGTCGAAGTCGTGGTCAGGAAGGTTTCTTATAAGTCCTAACTAAAAGGAAATCCTAACTGACCAAACTAGGGGCACGTTAGGTTCCCTGAGAGTTCTCAGAAGAGGTTGTCGTGTCAAACTTTCGTAGTCAAGAGACCGTGAGTCGAAAGAAATACCAGGTTGAGAATATAGGTATGAACTGATGATCTTTTTTTTGGTATCGAAACTGATCTGTCTGGAAACAACCGTTTCATTGGAGAGACGAGAGATTATACGACAGATCCAAACGGTATCGATAAGAAGTTCCTCGTTCTTAGTAAATTAAAGTACCGACGTCAGTGGTAGACGTCACTAAACCTGGGGTTCTTTTATTTAAGACAGTGTCAAAGGTAACAAAGGGGTAGATGAACTGTGTGAAGAAGGGTTTCCTTTCGGTGAGGTTCTGTATTTCAGGAGGCAACTCAAGGTGGACGATTCTTCGTATTTGTCCAGGGACCCCTGCGTCGGGTGAGGTGTTTGTAGTGAGGAGGTCCGAGTAGAGAGAGGTGTCGTGAAGACCTGTCTGGGTCGTGTTAGTTCAAGAAAGTCAACGTTCATTTACGGTACAGAGAGACCAGTGGGTCAAAAGAGGGTTTGGAGAGAAAGGGGAGGAAAGAAAGGGGAAGAGGGAGGAGATCCGGACCGATGGAAGACGAGTGGGATGTCCAGACCTGAACCTACACCGAAGGAGGTTCTCGGGAGGTACGACACGGGCAAGTTTGTGAGCTAATGAGGAGACGTGAGGATCCTACGGGACCTCGACTTCACGGATACCCGAACGGACATTTGAGGTGAGTTGTCTTCTACGGTTTCTGTGTCCCTGGGGTAGTGACGTGGATGATCTCTGTCCTATCCACGAACTACTTACAAACTACTAAATGTAAATTTCAACTGACCAAATAGAGATAAACGTGGTCAAAAGGACGATTGTTTACCGAAGGTGGAGACCCGACATTATTTGTAGTAAATATGTACTAAAGTCCTGAAGGGACCACCGAGTCTGTCATTTCGTAGACGGATGTTGTGCCCTCTGAGCCCAAGTTAGGGACCAAGTCCTTCTAGAGGACCTCCTCCTTAACCGTTGGGTAAGGTCATGACAACGAACTTTATAGGGTACCTACCTCCTCGGACAAACCGACGTCAGGTATCCCAGCGTTTCTCAGTCTGTGCTGACTCACTGAAGTGAAAGTGAAAGTATGTACTAAAGTGACGTAAGTTTTGTAAAGTATATTTATAATATACTTCCACTCATAGTCGTTGTTCCCTAAGAAGGCTCCAAACCCCAGGTAGGTATTATTTGTAAAAGATGGATTCACCCATTTGATACCTTATTGTGTTTTGGGTATATATATATATATATATATATACCTTTTTGTACCTCGTCTCTCCCTAAGGGTCCTCCATGTCACCATTTCTTACGTGGAGGGTCACGTCCACTACGTTCTCTGTGTCCAAGGTAGGGGTCCCTCCTCTAGGGGACCTCCTCTTTTACCGATGGGTGAGGTCAGAAGAACAGACCTTTTAAGGTATCTGTCTCTTCGGACCGTCCGATGTCAGGTACCCCGGTGTTTTTTCAGCCTGTGCTGACTTGTGCGTGCGTACTTCGTGTCTCTCTCAAAGACACCTTATTGAGAAGAGATATCTTCGGTGACCAGGTGTCAGTAAGTCACTTACTTATCGAAACAATCATAATTTTCAATTCTCTGAGGTATTAGATGCCACAAGACAATGGGTCAAGTCCCTCCCGCTTTGTGCAGAATTAAGTAGTGTATAGATCAATGGTTCGTCAGCAGATAAGGTTTTCTAACAATGTCTAAAATTTGCTAATTTTACGTAAGTCGGGAATTCAGTATGACTCTGATTTTGTCACGACGCAAGTAAGCCCTTCAACGAAATTGTGACGCACCAGAGAGCCCTGTAGTCACAGAGAAGAGGGCAAACGAGAACTCAAATAAGTCTGAAAACGTAGGTAGTTGGGTGGTTTTGACAGTTCAAGTGGTTATAGAAGGTGTGTGATTTATGAGACCAGTTAAAAGTCAGAGGGGAATAACCGGGTGGTCGTCATGACCCGGGTCGACTAGCGAGAAAGGACATGTAGTAGGGAGGTGTGTGTGTGTTTACAGGAAGATAAATGGTCGTCGCTGAACGACCAACGAGTTGAGGAGGTCTGAACATTTCCACCCCTATGGGGTCTAAAGAAGAGAAGAGAACAGAGGGAGACAGGTGAGTGACCCACTATTGTAGGTCGGAGTCTCTAAAATTGTGGTGTAGTATATGGGGACGACGACGACGATTCAGTGAAGTCAGTACAGGTTGAGACACGCTGGGGTATCTGCCGTCGGGTGGTCCGAGGGGACAGGGACCCTAAGAGGTCCGTTCTTGTGACCTCACCCAACAGTAAAGGAAGAGGCTGTAAGCTGCATATGGGGTCCCCGGTGGTTTACAGAAAGATCAGGGTTCGAGGGGGTGATTACGTGTGTGAGTAGGTTGGTGACCGAAGTAAGTCGTTTGGTCATTCGTGACCTATGAAGTTTAGGTCTATGAGGGAATTGGTGGAGGAGGGTGTGAGAGGGTGGAGAGGTACCTGTCGTTGAGACAGGAAGGTTGAGGGGTCTGGTTTTCGTAGTACCCATAAGAGAGTATGGTGACGAGCTAAAGAACCATTTGGGTGACCGGAAAGTCTTGTGGGTCCTGTACCGGTGGAGAACGTCTCCCCGGTGTCGAGGGTGGCCGAGGGTCGTAGTAGAGAGTCTACTAATGCCGGGGTCACAGAGAAAAGTCATAATGATAAACCCCCGGTACGATCCAGAAACAACGACGTGTCCGGAAAGAGATCAACGTCTCTCGTCCCCGATGAGAGACCAACGTCACTCTCCCGGGGAGTAACGTCACCGTAGAGAACAACGTTTCGTGCCCGAGGTCCCACGTACCGGAAGTCCTCAACACCGAGGGCCCGAGATCTCGTCTCCGAGTTATCAACACCACGGGTCCGAATCAAAGAGGTGCCGTACACCCTAGAAGGGTCTGGTCCCTACCTTGGGCACAGAGGACATTGCCGTCCACCTAAGAAATAGTGACTAGGTGGTCCCTTCGGGTGGGGTCACAAAGTCGATCGAGGGACTAGGGGCGGCGAACGAGTGACGACAGCTGAGTTGTGTCGTTGGTGACATTGGAATTTTGCATACAGACTATAGTGAGAAACCGAGGTTTGGGAGGTTTCCGAGGAGTTTGCGGTTTAATCTCGGTTTCGTATGTGTTGCTAGGGATTCCGAGACGTGCTACACCCCGGGGGAGAGGAGACTGGAGTAGAGAACGACGAAAGGAGGACCGAGGGAGACGACCTCTGTGGGACCGGAGGGACGAGGGAGGTGTACGGTCCTGGACCGGACAGAGTCTCGTAGAAGGGAGACGGTTCTTGTAAGAAAGTGGATAAATCGGCTCCACGGGTGGTTTTCGAAAGGGGACCAGTAGGGTCGTTTGCGATATAGGTGCTGAAGGGAGACGTAGGTGGATACCCGGACCGGTCGTCGTACATGGTGTGGGTCCACGATGTTCAAAATGAATGACAGACAGACGGGGTAATCTTGTAGGCGAGGCCCTTCTGTCCTTGATGTGAGAGAAGAAAAGTGACGACCTGGGAGTCGAGAGTCTTATCGCGGACATGTCTCATCCGTGAGCTATGTTTAGACGACTTACTGACGGACCACTGATCGATGGGAGTGGTCCGGACCACGTTCACGGTCGATTGTCCCGTGAGCTCAATTGTCTACCTTTTCAATTTACAGTTTCTCAATCCCAATATAAAGAGAATTGTACCGGATCACTGTGATGAAGTAGGTTTGAAGTAAAGGTCTCGATGTGAATTACACTTTCTGTACACCGTAGTAAAGTCTTATGGTCCATCCCGTCAATCGTAAATTTTCAGTGTCGACTCTTTACTCATCTAAAATTTTCTTTACGGTCCGTACGTCTTATGGTCCGTTCTACAACATTCTCTCTAGCGGATAGTAAAATACCACTACGATCAGCGAGTCAGTACAAGGTGAGAAACACTAGGGTGCCTGATATTGGGCGATCCGAAGAGACAGGTCTTCCTAAGAGGTCCGTTCTTATGACCTCACCCAACGGTAAGGGAAGAGGCCCTCTAGAAGGGTTGGGTCCATAGTTTGGACCCAGAGGGTGTGACGTACGTCTAAGAAATGGCAGACTCGGTGGTCCCTTCGGGGTAGCATAATGTCACCAAGGACAATTCATTTCTTAGATAATCGAAATGGACTTTGAGTGTCTTTTCTAGTATAGATGAAGACTCCAGACCATTTCGGTTACTGCTTATTCTTTTGTCCAGTACAGTGCGGACACCTCCTGTCTGGACAGTAGGGGAACTCACGGTCCGGGACCAGTTCTGGATGTGTGGGAACCACGAGAAGGTCGGCGACATTACGTTTCCCCGGTGATTAGGGTCCCTTGGCCGAGGAGTTGGGTGTGTCCTTACCGTCGGTCTTTGCGACTAGAGTGATCCGCAACTTGTTCTGACTTCCCTAATGAGATTTACGTAAAAAACGTGACTCGGACACATAGAGGTACTGTACGACAGGACATCCCGAGATTAGAAGAGATGAAGTGAAGCACACGGTACAGAATCTGACGCGGCATGGCTTTATTAAGTCCCACAGTTTAAGTACACATAACGTAGTAAAGTGTGAGTTCCACCTCCTGGATTTAAAGGTGATTGTGAGAGGATAAAATTGTGTAAGGCACACGGTTAGACGTACTATAAATGTGGAGTAATTTTGTGCTCTACTAGTCTCACGGCGGCACTCTCTCCCGTGAGACAAAAGGTCTCACAAACTTAGTACGTTCTACGACCAGGGCACGTTTTCTACAGAGGAGATGTTTGGTCTTGCAGAAGACTCCAACCAGGGACATTCCACGCGAGTGAGGGTTTGGGCGTTTCGTCGAGCAGGGTCTTAAGGTGTCTGAGGTCCCACCGTGACGGTACGATTCCGTCCCTCTGTGTTTACCAGGGGAGGAGAGGTGGGGGTTCTCGTTGGGACGGTTCCGAAGTCCTGGCAGGCACCCGGTACGGAGAGAGTCGTCGGGAAGGAGGGTGGGGGGAGTTCTGGGGACGAGAATGTGTCCGGAGAAGTTGAGAGGGGTTCTCCGGTCTAGTTTACGGAGGACCTCGACCAGAGTCTGAGGTTGGTGAGGAGGCAGGTTTCGGGTGGGGGTGGGGGGTTGTAGGGTGTTAAGACGGTCGTTATGCGGAGGAAAGTTTGGGGACATAATGAAGAGGTAATAGGTGACTTGATTCTTGTTTGAAGGATTTCCGGTCACCGAGAGTTTGACAGCAAATATTGACCAGAAAGACAAGGAACGTACTTCGTCTCCTTGGCCATGGTTTTTCCTTTAGATATAAAAAAAAAAAGTAAAATTTAAAAGTTTTGCTTATTTGTCATCTTTATTTGTGCATTACTTTCAAATTGTTTTCTACTAGGTATTACGTATACACATACATAAATATATTTATGTCGGACATATGAGTGTAAATACACACACAAATATGTGTGTATGTATGTGACAAGGAAATGTCTACTTGACAAAGAAATGTTTCGTTCGACCTTGCGACTTTATGGGACTTTAGAAACAGTACTTCAAAACACCTAACGTAAAACCCCACTCATGATGGGGTCACACTGGTGACTGTGATGACGAAAAGGACAAACAGAGGGTGGAGTCGTGTGGTCCTTCTGTCCTTCTGGAACTCATCTGACCACGGAAAAGTTTGTGCTGGTGTTTTCGGTCGTCTCTTCAATCCTCGTTTACGGAATAAAGTCCCGTAAACAAAATAAACTATGTATTTTAGAATGACATGTTTGTCTTTGTGAAGGATAGCCCGTGGTTATGGTGTTTGGGTCACCGTTTCATTTGAGTTAGTTCTCTTCGGTTTAAGGACGAAAGTGTGACTTCTCATCGTCAGTTACCAGACGACTCAAGTAGTTCCGTAGCCATAAAGACCGAATTATTATGAACATCCCTTAATGTATAATGTTATGATCCTTATTCTCTTGAGCACTTCATCGTTTTACTTTAATTTCTATTGTCTAAACGATTTATTACTTACCTGACGATACATCGATTCACATAGGTGTAGAATATGGAGAAAAAGAGTGATTCTGTTAATTGTAGACTGGTGTTGACAGGTGTCCGAAGGGTCTACCGAGTCACGATTTCTTAGGTGGACGGTTACCTCCTCTGCACCCAAGTCAGGGACCCATCCCTTCTAGAAGACCTCATCCTTTTCCGTTGGGTGAAGCCATAAGAACACACCCTTCAAGGTATCTGTCTCCTCGGACCTCCTGAGATCAGGTACCCTAGTGCTTCTCAGTCTGTGTTGACTCACTGACTCATACGTGTGTGTCGATAGACGTCCTCTTAGTTGTGTGATCGGGTATCGGGTATGGTTTTTTTTTTTTTTTTTTTTTTTGTTGGCAACTGTCTAAGGATTTTTGATCTTTTGCTGTGTTTATTTCGGTCTGTCGGTCGAAGTAAGCTTTTGTTTTTCTTGTTGTTTTTGAGTCTTCTAAGACCCTTGACCCAAGCACCAGTCGTCTCCGACACATCGTGTGTATAGAACCCCAAACGGTGTCAGAGGTGGTGAGGGACAACGAGTACACGGGGGTGTAAAGTTGGAGACTGTAACGGAGGTCCGGGGACAGTCGTAGATTCAGACGTCGAGAACAACGTTTAGAGTCGTGGTGGAGACCAGGAGTCCCAAGTGGAGACATCGTCGAAAAGTGAAGACCTAAGAGAACCGGAAACAGTTGACGTCCTCCCCCGAGAGTTTGAGGTGGACGTGACTGAGGTCAGGTACCTGATTTTGTTTTCTCGAAAAGTGGAACCTGACGTCGTACAAACGGTCACCAAAGACGGAAAAGAAAGGGAGGGACGGGAAATGTTGATGTACCGAACAAGTTTCGGTCTCACGAGTTATTTTGTCTTTTTGATAGGAGAGAGGGAGTTTCACGTTACCCCCTCCTCCACAGTGTAAGACGAGGACGGACTCATGGTCCGGACCTTTAGGGTGTGTTTTTGGATTTGTCCACGACGGACTGGTATTTTGTAAGGTGAGTAAGACACAAATGGACCCCGACTTGTGAGTGGACCCACTCCATACGTTGGTTTCCTAGGGGACTCGGACCCCACCACGTTGACCGATCCTCGGGTCTCCACGTTTCCGAAATTGGGAAGGGACGGGTGAGACACCTTTCCTACGAATGTCTGGAGCAACGTAGCTACGTGGATGGTTTTATGCATTGTTGCCAGGGATGATCTTTTCAAGAGAAAGGATTAGTTGACAATACACGATCGACTTTTGGTTGACCTCTGTTCTTAATACCTCCTACCAGAGTGTTTGTAGTAAATACCAAGGTGTGTTCACCATGTGTAGCCACCAACAGTTTAAAATCGGTCGTGGTCTTAGTGACTGTCTAACCAATTTTGTCTCGAAGGGTGTAAGGTGTGGGTCTTAGAGACTTAGACACTCAGAGTCTATCCCGGACTCTTAAATGTACAGATTCGAGACTACAACTTTTCCCTTCCGCTTACCTATTCGTTGGTCCGGGATGATATATCGTGACCTTTAATATGAGTTATAGGACACTATTTGGACTTACCTTTTCTTATACTTTTTTTACATATATATGTATATGGACTTAGTGAGACGACATGTCATCTTTAAACGTTTAGTTGATATGAAGTGATTTAAAAAAAAATTTGAATGTGAATTAATTTAATTTTGTCCTAGGTCGAAAATAAATATAAATATAAATATATGTGAACAAATTTTGTTTTTCATCTAACGTCAAACCTTTGTGATTTTTTTTTTTTTTTTCTTTCTTTCAAGTTCTCGTCACCACTGTTCTGTAACTCGGTGTAATACGAATGAAGAACGTTTACAGTCCTTGGTCCCTGTTAACAGTGTCTAAATGTCCACGAGTAATTCATCGGGTTGATTCACCGGGTCACCATTTCTGAGACGGCCGGTTCGTCCTCTGGGCCCAAGCTAGGGACCCAACCCTTTTACGGGACCTTATCATTTACCTTTGGGTAAGGTCATAAGAACGGACCCTTTAGGGTATCTGTCTCTTCGGACCACCCGTTGTCAGGTACCCCAGGGTTTCTCAGCTTGTTTTGACTCGCTCATTCGTGTTCATTCTTAATCACAAAGAGGTGGAGGTTTTTCTCAGAAAGAAACGTATAGTCGAAATCTACTCTAAGAATTTGGACCGACTCCCCAAGTCAAGTCAGTAAGTCAGTTCAGACTGAGAAACACTGGGGTACCTGGTGTTGTGAGGTCCGGAGGAACAGGTAGTGGTAGAGGGCCTCAAATGAGTTTGAGTACAGGTAACTCAGCCACTATGGTAGATTGGTAGAGTAGGAGACAGTAGGGGGAGAGGAGGTCGGAAGTTAGAAAGGGTCGGAGTCCCAGAAAAGGTTACTCAGTCAAGAAGCGTAGTCCACCGGTTTCATAACCTCAACGTCGAAGTTGTAGTCAGGAAGGTTACTTATAAGTCCTGACTAAAGGAAATCCTACCTGACCAATCTAGAGGAACGTCAGGTTCCCTGAGAGTTCTCAGAAGAGGTTGTGGTGTCAAGTTTTCGTAGTTAAGAAGACACGAGTCGAAAGAAATATCAGGTTGAGAGTGTAGGTATGTACTGATGACCTTTTTAGTATCGAAACTGATCTGCTAGAAACAACCGTTTCATTACAGAGACGAAAACTTATACGACAGATCCAACCAGTATTGAAAGGAAGGTTCCTCATTCGTAGAAAATTAAAGTACCGACGTCAGTGGTACACGTCACTAAAACCTCGGGGGGGGTTTTTTTCAGAGAGTGACAAAGGTGACAAAGGAGGAGATAAACGTTACTTTACTACCCTGGTCTACGGTACTAGAAGTAAAAGACTTGCAACTCAAAATTCGGTTGAAAAAGTGAGAGGTGAAAGTGAAAGTAGTTCTCCGAGAAATCAAGAAGAAGTGAGAGACGGTATTCCCACCACAGTAGACGTATAGATTCCAATAACTATAAAGAGGGTCGTTAGAACTAAGGTCGAACACGAAGAAGGTCGGGTCGCAAAGAGTACTACATGAGACGTATCTTCAATTTATTCGTCCCACTGTCATATGTCGGAACTGCATGAGGAAAGGGATAGACCTTGGTCAGACAACAATGTACAGGTCCAACGAAGGACTGGACGTATGTCTAAAGAGTTCTCCGTCCAGTCCACCAGACCATAAGGGTAGAGAAAGTCTTAAAAGGTGACAAACAACACTAGGTGTGGCAGTTTCCGAAACCGTATCAGTTATTTCGTCTTTATCTACAAAAAGACCTTGAGAGAACGAAAAAGCTACTAGGTCGTCTACAACCGTTAAACCAGAGACCAAGGAGACGGAAAAGATTTAGGTCGAACTTGTAGACCTTCAAGTGTCAAGTGCATGACAACTTCAGACCGAACCTCTTAAAACTTGTAATGAAACGATCGTACACTCTACTCACGTTAACACGTCATCTAACTCGTTGTCATACTTTTACGGATCGTACGAACATTGGTTTAGTGAAGTATGGTAGTTGTGAAGTACAGATTGATCGTTCCTCATAAACACAAAAAATAAATTAAGAATAATGGTTGTTAAAATCGAAGACCATATCTGTCAGTAAAAGTATTTGAGATGAGTGTCGACACAGTAGACGAATGTCACTCAAATTCTGAGGTCAACTTTAGGTACGATTCTACCACGACTGCCATAGTTACTACGAAGCACTTCAGACCAGGGTGAGATGTGTCACTCGATCAAAAGGACAAAGTTTCCAGTATAAGGTCCATCTGAAAACTGAACTAAGAGAGGTTCTGTACCATTATATTTTGATGAGTCTTGTGTTTTCAGACAAGTTAATTGTATCCAATTTCAATCTTTGTGTATTTGTGTGTGAGTGAGTGCATGTGTGTGTAGGTGAGGATTTGGGGTTTGAAGACTTAAAGGGCAGACGACGTTTAGAGACTTTTATCCTTTATCTTATAAAGGAAAGTGATTTTCCAGAAGGAGTCCTTCCGTACTAAGTATGCCAGTACGAGCGGCGGAAAAGACTGACTACTGTGTCTCCCCAAAGGAGATTTTCGGACTCTCTATGGGAGGAATTTCCACGCCCCGACTGTAGTCCACACGTTCCGTTTCGAAGATCCAATAAGATTGCAGTCGGACACGACGACACGATTCAGCGAAGTCAGCCCGGGTTGAGTAACGTTGTGATGCCTGGTATCGGACGGTCCGAGAAGACAGGTACCCTAAGAGGTCCGTTCTTATGACCTCACCCAACGACACGGGAAGAGATCTCCTAGAAGGGTTGGGTCCCTAGTTTGGACTCAGAGGACGTAATGTCCGCCTAAGAAATGGTAGATTCGGTGGTCCCTTCGGGTTCTTATGACCTCACCCATCGGATAGGGAACAGGTCCTTTAGAAGGACTGGGTCCCTAGTTTGACCCCAGAGGACGTAACGTCCACCTAAGAAATGGTCGACTCGATGATCCCTTCGGAGTCATATTTGGATGACTGGAAGTCAAGAGAGGGTGAGTGAGGAAGGGACAACTATTCACTACGTGACACCAAACTTTTTTTTTTTACACAAGTTGGGTATGGGGTATCTTCCGAGTCAGCACAGGCTGAGAAACGCTGGGGTACCTGACATCGGATGGTCCGAGGAGACAGGTACCCTAAAAGGTCCGTTATCATGACCTCACCTGACGGTAAAGGAAGAGGTCACAGGTTGAGAGTGGACAACTTTTAAAGAGTTTTATGGGTGACGAGTTAGTTTTGATACCACTGAGTTAAAAGATTTCGTTTTAATACTATCAGAAAATCATCTCGTTTTATAAAAGGTAATCTAGACAACTGGTCAAGGAAACTGAGTTGATAAAAGTTCAAAAGTATGATTTTCGAAAGACTAAAAATGTTGGATGACTTAGGATTCCTTGACAAAACAAGGTCATTTGTGTTGACGGAGACGGGAGGACTAGGGTCCAATTTTTGACAAGTCAGTAAACTACAGTTTCTTTTGTTTGATCCGATTCAGGTGAAAGTGTTTTTGGGATAAGTATCTACCTATTTGTCGGAGTCTTTGACATCGAGGGTCGTTTTACACGGTCTTCTTTTGTTACTGCACTTGCTTCGTACACTTGCGTCTCTCCTCCCGACGTGGAGGGAAAATTTATTGTTCTCTCATTAGTCCTACGCCCCTCGTCTCCCCTCGAGGATTGGGACCGTCTCTTTCCTTTTTTTTTTTCTTAGATGTAGGGTTGAAGTTTCTATTAAAAATATAATAGGCTACACTACAATGGTCACTTGGTTGTCATGGATCTGGGACCGAAGAGTCTACGACCTCAGTCGTTATGGAAGTGGGTTATATCATTATTATAATAGAGGTCTTATAGCGTCACGGAAGGTCGTCCCGAGGGATTTGAGTGAAGACGGAGCTCTTAGGTCTAGTCTAGTACAGTGAGGGGACGGGAGGTATCATTGATCTTTTATAACGTTTACGGATTCTGGACATTCTGGGAGGTACTAGACTGGTAACACAGAGAGAGAGTGGGGTTGGTGTAGGTCGTGTCGGGGTGACAGAAACGAGAAGTACTGAGGTGACACGAAGGTAAGAAGTTTCCGAGGTTCAAGTAAACGTGGAGTCCCGGAAACGTGACTGACAGGGAACCGGATGTTACCACGAGGGGGATTAAAAGGTCACTGATCAAGGAAGAACGGAAAGTATGGGTTCATAGTAGAAGAGTCTTACTCTGTGGTTGGTTTCTTCGGATGGTTAGTCAGTACAAGGAAGTGGAGAGACTAGTACTGACCGATAAAAGAACAAGTAGACGAAACAAGTCTCTTCCGTTACCGTGGGGTGAGGTCATGAGAACGGACCTTTTAGGGGACCCACCTCCTCGGACCACCCGACGAGAGGTACCCCAGTGTGTCTCAGCCCGTGCTGACTTCGTTGAGTCGTCGTCGTCGTCGTCGTAGACGAACAAACCCACCACCAAAACAATGACAACGAACAGTAGGGATGAAGACGGGGTAATTTCGTCCGTGGGTCGACCTGGGGACGTGGATTTTGTGTCTACCTAGAGGTCGCGGACCTGGACCTCCACGATTCAAGGTGTTACGGACCTTGAATCATCCAGGAGTCGTTAGTCGACGACTTACTTTTTTTAAGAGAAAAATGAGTCGTACCTTAAACTGTAGTTCCTTTCACAAGAAGGACTCGAGAGAGGTTCCGTCGGTGCTGATTTGGAAAGGTACCATAGTGGAAGGGTGTCCTGTACACGAGTTAAAAGTCAGCGCTGGTTGAGAAACGTTGGGGAACCTAACGTCGAGTGGTCCGAGTAGACAGGTGTCCTAAAAGGTCTGTTCTTAGGACCTCACCCGGCGGTGAAGGAGGAGGTTCCCTAGAAGGGTTGGGTCCCTAGCTTGGGCGCGGAGGACACGGGGACGTAACCGTGCATCGAAGAAATGGTGATTCGGTGGACCCTTCGGGGGATGTCCTGTGTGTTCCACGGGTTTCCTTCACTCTCTTTTCACGGGTTCCTTTATTACTCCTCTTCCGTCTCTCACTTCGATTGAATGGTGGATGGATAGTTGTGTCTCCTCCTACCTTGACAGTATTTAATAATCATTCGCACTTTCTACTGCTAGTCAGTGTTGTCTTATTTTATAAATTCGCTATTATTGAGTTAATATCATGTATAATTGAACCTCAATAATACTTAATTAGTTATTGCTCAAACACTTGTGTATATACGGTATGTAATACGTTTTACGAAAGAAATGCAATGGAGAAAATTAAGATTGTTTTTGTGATTCAATTAATCGTCAGGGTAAAGTGTCTATTCTTTTGAGTCCGTTCAAATCCCTTCTGTTCTATGAATGGGTTCAAAAGTTTAGTCAATGACAGTTTATGTCTTAGACTTAGGTCGAGATAAAATAAGGTTTGGTACGTATATTAAGTGGTCCGGATCAGAGAGGGTATCGTCAATGTTACTTTTTCGACACTGCTTAGTTTCCGTTCGTCCTTTACTTCGGTATTTTTAGTGTCCACGATAACTTCTTTCAATTTACATACCTGCCTAACTACCTACACCAAGGTAGTTTATCTTTACAATTGACATCGTCTGTTTTTCTTTTGATAGTATACTGTGAGTTTTATTTTATTTTTTGTCTAATTCTCTTAGTTTTTCACTTTACTAAGTAAGATAATGTCTCGACGCAAGCCTTTGTTATGTTGTATCAGTTGTTTGATGTTATTTTTATTCATTGACCGTTCTTCTCAGAGTTTACGATTTTCGAGTCCAGGTTTTATGCATCTCAAGACGAGTTCGACACTTTATTTTTTTCTTTCTTCCTTTCTCTTTCTTTTCCTTACATAGGGTTCTCATCTTTGGGACTTCCCTAGGAGTCCTTTATGTTTTCAGGTTTCAAGAAACTTCAACGGGGAGGGTAGTGAACAACTACCTCTCTCTTGCCTTTCGTGGTAGAACTGGTCTCCTCCGTGTCCCCGACGGGTTTTGTTCTCTTGGTCTTCAGACACCCCAGACCGGAAGACTGGACCCTGTTGAGTACGGTGCAGACTTCGGAGAGAGGAGTAGATACCATCTCCCTATGGAAGTGACACGGGGGGACCCCGGACACTTTTATAGTCTACTCGTGTTTATACCTGCTCGAGCCCATTTATTTTGGACCAACTTTCGGGTCGATTACCGATTTGGCGCCCACTTTTGGGGTCTTTGGAGTGCTTTGTTCTCGTTTCTCCTTTTTCTCCACTCTTGTGCCTACAGGGCCTCGACCTTGTGTTCGATCCTTGCCTGTTTGTCGTTCTACCACTACTGTGTCTTCGTCCCTCTGTCTTGTCTCTTCGCGGGCGTCGAAAGGCGTTGCTACACTTGCGTTTTCCCTCCGCGCGTCCACGCCACACTTGTTAGAGGTGCCAGTGTCTCGAGTCTGTGGGTCGGAGTTACACGAAGGTTTAAAACTCTGGACGGGACTTTACTGTAAGTCACAGTAAAAGGTCGTTGCTTCTTCAGAGGGAAGTTTTAGTAGGTTCAAACCACTTGGACCACGTCATCGTCTACCATGCCGGTCACTAACCGATTTTCCGGTAGAGTAGGAGGACTTAGGTGGACTCCTAGAATTCTCGTGTGAAGTTGGTATGTGTTGGTGCCGGTGGGGGACTGCGGGAAGGATGACGAATAGAAATTTTTTTTTTTGTTTTGATCCTTTTTTTACAACAATACTCTTGTGAAGTGCAGGGTTCTTTATACCTTCTTTCGAGTTCTCTTTACAGAGTAAGTCAAACGCCTCTTCGTGGACTACGACAACGATCCACCACGAATATTTGTATTTGTGTGTGAGATTCTAACGAAAAGACGAAATTAATCACCGGTTCAGTTCGTGGGACTTCAATTCACAGTAGGGACCCCTGGAATTTACTTTGTCTACCTCGGGTTCAGGCTAGTCTGGTCGTCCTGGATGGTCACTTCCCTCTTTTGGGCAAACGTCGCCGACGATCTTGTCTCGAGAGGTCGGTGTAACTCGTGTGTCTAGTGGTCCCGGAGAACAATTTTACGTCTAAGACTCAGTCGTCCGAACATCGAAGACGTAGAGATTGTTCGAGGGCCCACTACGCCCACGGTGCTCAGAACCTGATCCGCGGTCTGTCCCCAGGTGTCAGGTTTCGTTCCCGGTCAGGATTGCGGTACCAGTAACCTTCAGGTGAATGACGTTCTTTTGTCAACTCTTTTATGTTGACATTGAATAAATGGGTTTCTCTCACGTCCTATAATCGCTCTTCGTGGATAATAGTGTACCGTTTGATTCTGAGAAGGGGACTAATCACTACAACCCGTAGAAAAGTATATGAACGACCCGTAGACACACACAGAACAGTGAAAAATAATAAAGACGTAAAATCATAAAAATTTTCTTTAAACGGATTCTACTTAATTATCAGAAAGTATACGAAAAAAGATTATAAAAATCAAATGAGAAGAATTAATTCGAAATCGCTGTGGATCTTAAATGAAACGTCTATCCTACGTTGTGATAACAATACTCATATTTTACATCTCTTAAATTATTTTATAGTTGAATCTTTTTCGGTCTCCTCCTCCCCGGTCCTTTGTTCTTGGAAGAATTGGTCGATGTTCAGGGTGGGGCCCAGGAGACGCACGGACCGTCTCTTTAGAGGTGCTGTGGCTGACCACAGGGACTTACCATTCTTAGTTGGAAAACTGTCTGTTCCGGCGAGTCTCTCTTGTTAAATACTGGACCTCGATATCCTATTTTCTCCTCTCCTTCGTTATTTTTGTTCCTCATCATTATATTCTCGAATGTATTCGAGTATGTCCGTTTCCTCTATGGTCCTATGTGTGACTCAGACTAAAGTGTCGGGGACGAGAGATTCAAGGTTATGGACCATATTCGACGTCTTCATTACTTTATTACCTCGTCTCTTTCCGTAAATCTCGTAGTAGCGGATAGTCGTACCCTGGTTTGTGAGGGAGAGAGACGAAATCAAAGAAACAGAAATGATACCCAATTATTACCAAGTATGTGGAGAGACTCAAAAGACTCCTACTTTACTTTTTCGGATTTACTTCATACACCGGGTGACAGACTATGTATTATTTACGAAGTTACTTACAAAAAGATAATAATACTAATTCTTTGGAGATACCGACCTCAGGTCCTCTATCTTGACCGTTCTTTAACCTTATTTCGTCTCAAGAACTGGGTACCGGTTTACCATCTAGATGCCGACGGTTTTCTTTTCCTGGAAGGAAAAAGTCGTTGGGATCTCCGATTTCCTTCTTCTTGGTCGATTGACCTTGGTCCTACTACTTCTCGGACTCTAGGACTGCCGTGGTACTTCGGGGGTACTTCAGGATTTAAGGGATAGGGGTCTGAAGAAAATGTTCCTTTTTTGTTTTGAGTAAACCAATCAGGTGGTTTTTGACCCAAAAGACAATGTGTCTCGACTGGAAAAAGAACGGACTATGTACAACATTTTCAAGTAAACGAAACGTTTTAGGAAATGGTTTAGTAGACCGTCCGTACCACGGTACTTTGTTACTTAACTATACTGAATGTTTATTGAAAGGACTGTGTATGTCTTATCCCTCTTATTCTGTGTGTGTCGTCTACTCCGAGGACGTAATTGTGTACTATCTCCTGAGTACCACCCCGAAGACTACCAGAGGAATAGTCACACCATTTCTACGACGGTCAGGAGATGCCCACTGGGACCCTTCTTGGAGGACTCTTCTGCCTTCCTTTGTTTCGGGTGGGCAGACACCGGTTTGTGAAGAGTCGACACACGGTTACCAGTCCGATGAATTGAACGGACACGGAGCCACAAGAGTTCACGTTTTACCTTTACTGTCGAGGACGGAGTTTCCCACGAACGCATAAATTCACTCGATTGTATACATGTTACGAATCTGGACGCGATTATGAGTGACTCCTAGATGATTATAGTACCATGTCAAGGGGACCACCGAGTCTTCCAGTTCTTAGACGGACGTCACGCCTTCTGGGTCCAAGCTAGGGACCGAACCCTTCTAGGGGACCTGTTACCTGACCATTGGGTGCGGTTATGAGAACGGACCTCTTAAGGTACCTGTCTCCTCGGACCCCCTGATGTCAGGTACCCACACGTTTCTCAGTCTGTGCTGACTCGTTGATTGTGAAAGCAAAGCAAAGTGAAGTGATGATTATAACGTTGTGACCACCACCATCACGACGACGACGACGACGATTCAGCGAAGTCAGCACAGGCTGAGACACACTGGGGTGTCTTCCGTCGGGTGGTCCGAGGGGCCAGGGACCCTAAGAGTTCCGTTCTTGTGACCTCACCCAACGGTAAAGGAAGAGGTTACGTACTTTCACTTTTCACTTTCACTTCAGCGAGTCAGGACAGGCTGAGAATCGCTGAGGTACCTGACGTCGGGTGGTCCGAGGAGGCAGGTACCTAAAAGGTCCGTTCTCATGACCTCACCCCACGGTAACGGAAGAGGCCATCACGATCGTTAATTGTTTATTTTTATCATTGTTATTATTTTTGGTTTACTTAATGAAGTAAGACATCTGTAGTTGGAAAAAGGATTACATACGTAGACGGATTATTGTAGTCGTACTTTCGTTCGATATCTAAGAGCAACCTAAATCTGTCAAAATTTAGATTCCGAAAGTGGTCACAAGTGGTAGTGGCGATGGTGTCAGTATTCTACGGTTCTCACCATTTCAGATGTGCTTCTCGACGAATAGTCATCCTACATAAATATTTTACCCCCAACCCATCTTTCCAATTGTTTCTGTCGATTTTTATCAGGATATTCGTTTGTTCAAGCGTATTCGGTTGTCAAGTAATTTTTCAGTTATGAAAGTGTAGTACTGAGAACTCTTTATAAGTTCATTACACAGTGTGTTAAACCCTCTTACATCGGAGAACAGATTCTCAACCGATGTGTGAACGAGAAAAATAGAAAAGATCTAAGATTGTGTCTTTCATAGGTCCAGTGATACCCCGACGTGGATTCCCAGATTTCCTGTATTCGTAAAACATATTTCAACGGTACACCATCGGTGTCCATACATGGGATTAGTCGTGGGTTACGAGGTCTGTAGTTCTGTGACTTTTGACTTGGTGGGTATTGACGAGAACGCCCGGTTATCCTTTGGAAGGGAGTCACTCTCGCCAGAGGTGATTCAGTGTTGCAGTTCCGTCCTCCTCGGGTTCTCGTCAAATTAGACGAGAGAGAAAATTTACGATTTGTTCGTATTGTCTAACATTTGAATGTGAAGAGAGGATTAGGGTTCCCCCTAGTTTTTTTTTTTTTTCCGTTTTTAGAACTCCCACACTTCTGGAGTGAGGTTTTATGGGGACACACGGACAATGGCGAAAAGACCAACATGTAATAGTCCATCCGACCGTTGACGAGTCCTTTCGGTTTCTCACCATTCAAATTGGGAAAGAAAGTGAGGCCGCGTTGTGATAGGTGTCTTTATATTACCCTCGACGTGTTCAGTCGGCGAACACATTGAAATGTAAAAAGTCCTGGTGGAAAGTCTCCCATTTTTATGTGTCCACTTTAATTGAAATCATTATTTGAAATAAATGGGGGTTACAGTTTTATGATAGTTGTACATTACTGATAATTTTTTTTTGATCATTACTCTATCGAATATACGACAAAAGTGGGATCCCACATAAGGTGTGAATGTCGTCTCCCGTTAAGCCTGGTCGGTGTACAGTTCTCGGGTTCCGGGTACTCACTGATGACCGATGGTATAATCTGTCTCCTCGAGAGGTCTAGTTTTTGACTACAGTGGTTAAAAGATCCAACGAAGAGACTACCTGTGTTACCATTTTATCTAGTTGGTTGAGTCTGGTCTGTTCAACGATCTGTTCCCTGGATCATCATAGAACCTATCCCCTTGTGTAGGGTAAAGTTTTATCGTAGACCCAGAGATGTCTAAAATACAAAATATAGTTCGTGCCTGTAACAATCAATGTGTAATGAGGTGTATCTTCATAAACCACAAAAGTAGAAGCGAAATTCATTGTCGGGGGTTTTGAAACCAGGGACCTGTTTGGAGAAAAGTCCTCTCTCACATAGGACAGGGAAGAGGGTCTTACTTACCAGTCTCTACGGGGGGTGACTGTGGGGTGTAGAGGGTGTGCAGACCCTGTGGGGTAACGTGTACCAGACACACATAAGCCGTCCGCCCTCTTTACTCTACGTCTCTACTGGTCACAACCTCTACGACGTCGGTACCCACTCTGTCAATCTTTCTACTGGACTAGAATGGGCGCAATGGATGGAGAGACCGAATGCCTACTGGTTCCCGTTATTGTCTCTGTCTCGAGAATCGGTTGACATTTCGCGATGTGTTAAGATCAATAATAATAACTCTTTCCTGTGGTAAGGAGTGGACTTTCTCGTCTATCTTCTTTCTTTTGTTTTATCATTGAACTGTGTCTGTCTACGACTCGACCCGCCCCCCACACCTTGGGTGCTTTTGTGCCCAACAAGAACCGCCTGGGTAAGAGAACTTTCCTAACCATCTCCGAACTTCTTGGAGATAGTGAAAACGAAGCTTTAGCACCCTCCATGAATTGTCGTTCTCCCTGTCGAGTCTCAGGTTCGGGGGTCGGAGCCAGGTCGTGGGCGCCGGAGAAGTTGGGTGCCGGACAGGAGCAGGGGTTTCTGCCGCATTGAGTCCTATTACCAAGGTTCGTCTGAAGAAGTGTCCCAAATCTACACCGGATTCTGACGCCGCGGTCGCCCCCCATGACCGCGGAAAGGCCTCGTTTTCAGTGGCTCAGGGCCCCTCAGACCGAGGTCCGAAGAGCGGCCGCGCTTACGGAGTCACAACCGAGGCCACGACGGGGCCGAGGAAGAGGTTGTTTTTGTCTCTCCGAGCGGCCCGGCGGCCTCAGAGGGGCATGGACAGGTTGGCGGAGAAGTGCGACGCTTGACGAGACCCGTCCGCCGCAAAAATGCTCCAGGCTCCCCTCAGTGGGTGTGTTTCCGCGGAACACGAAGACGCGAGGGCCCACCCGTCGGCCCGGAGCCCCGTGGCGTGGGGCCATCCCGTCCCGCCCGCGGGGCCGGGCTGTAGGCGCGGGGGTTGGGAGTAGGAGTCTCCGGTGGGCATGAGGGGCCCAAATTTCTACTCCGAGGGGAGCCGACCGGTGTTGGGCGTGGGGGCTTTCGCCCGTGGTCTTGCTGTCCGCGTCTCTTCAAACGTCCGAGTGGCGCGACGCGAGAGTTTCGAAGAGCGGACGTCTTCCCCGACTCGCGGTAGGGGGGTGGGGGCTAGGGTCGAGGGGCGGCCGGCCTAGGGGGCCCGACCTCTGCGGCCCCCTGGGGGTCCGAGCGAATGGAGATCAGGTCAGGTGGTGAACGAACCCCGAGGTGAACCAGTGGCCAAGGTAGCACCTCCCGGCCCGTGGGTCGCCCCGACCTCAGCCGCCACTTCAGGACGACGGGAGGGCCCTGCCGCGCGGGGCGCCGGCCAGGGGCGCGGGCTCGCGGGACAGTTCCGACGTACCGGCGGCGGCAGTCGCCCCGTAGGGTCGCGCCGCGCCGGGCCGGCCGCGCCGGGCGAGGGGCCGCGTGCCCTGTCGCCGCGCCGAGGAGGAGGCCGACGGTGGCAGGTCGACGTCGAGGAGGAGGAGCAGGGGGCGCCGGCGGCGGCGGCGGCCCTGAGGTCTGTGTCGACGGCGAGGATCCGATGCCCGCGACGCCCTTGCGCCCCGTCCCTCAGGTCTAAGGGGCCCGGAGTCAAGGCTCGCGCCCTGGAAAGCCGGCGGGGAGACGCGGGGGCCCGGCCCTGGCGACGGAGGCCAAGAGCCCGGCGCGCGAGCCGAGGGTCAGGTCGAGGAGGAGACCCGCCGACTCGAGAGGCCCCAGGGGCTAGGAGCACGCGGCCGCAGGGCTCGGAAGGGCGGGCGTCCAGGGTGGAGGACGAGGAGGGCCCTCCCGGCGTGGCCCCGCCCCTCCTCGCGTCTCGAGCGCGCGAGCCCAATGTTTCAAGGTCGAGGGCCACCGCTCGCGCCTTATTTTCTCCCCCGCCCCGGCCTGTGGGCCGCTTTGAGCACCCTCCCCCGCCCCGGCGGGCCCAGCCGGCTGAGGCCAATGAAAGCGGGACCTTTGGACGAAAGCGAGTGGGCCTCACCAGGGTCGGCTGAAAGGAAAAGTCCCCCGCGTGACATCTACGCGCACGTAGGACCTCTCGGGCAACCCGAACCCCCTCCGGTTCCTGGATAAATCATGGTCAAGTCAAACAGACCGACATTCGTCGTTCTGTTACTTTTTATTATTTCAGTTTTTGATTTCAAGTCTAGAGGCACAAATTCACGAAACGCAGTTATAACGAGACACTAGGTCTGGAGGAGGAAAATGTAAAGAATCCCTTTTAACAAAATAAATGTAGAACCTCCTGTAACACCGTTAAATTCGGTGACGAGAAGACATTTAAATAACTTCATACCAACTAGATGGTACACAATTAAAGACGACACACCACGGTACCATTTCTTGCACGGATGGTTATGTCCTCTGTGTCCTCTGAGACCAAGCTAAGGACCCACCCCTTCTAAGAGACCTCCTCATTTACCGTTGGGTGAGGTCATAAGAACGGACTTTTTAAGGTACCTGTCTCCTCGGAGCGACCCATGTCAGGTACCCCAACTTTTCTCAGCCTGCAATGACTCGTCCGTGTACATGCGTCAAAGATGACATGTCGCTTCACTAAGTCAATACGTACACCATGTAAGAAAAAGTATAAGAAACGGTGATATCAATTAGGGTCCTGCAACTTATGTCAAGGGACACGACACGTCATCTGAGAGCGAATGGGTAAGATACATATTATCAAACGTAGACGATTAGGGTTTGAGGGCTAGATAGGGAGAAGGTGGAGGAGTGTGGACCCGGTGGTGATCAGATACAGACATTGAGTGAAGAGAAAATTGCGACACCGTTATAAAGGTGAAGCGTTGCTTTTACTTAGTCTTTTTTGACCATCGCAAATCGCAAGATATAACGACACAACATTATGAGTAGAAATGCTTCTCTCGATTACGAGTAAACTTAATCAATAGTTAGCACTTCCCTTTCAACAATCGGTCGAGAAAATTTTTTTTTTTTTTTCCGGACACGTCAAAGCCGCTGACTGTCTCCCGGGAAAATGAAAGTACCTGAGTCAGACTCCGGTCTCAATTGGGCCTTGACACTCCTTCAGGATTTAAGCTTACAGATGGAGAGGAGGGAGTTCGGAGTGACGTGGCGGCGGGGTGGGGTCAGGGACACGAGAGGCGGAGGGTGAGTGTCTCTAAGAGACCGTGAATCACTAAGAATGGAAGTTGACGTAATAAGTAAATGCAGAAGGGCAACCTCTGACCATTGAAGCGCCCCGCCCCGCCCCCGCCCGTCTTGAATGGACTATGACGAATCACGAAAAGAGAAGAGGGAGAAGGGTAGTGAACCGACCACCGTGGATCGTCCTCAGTTTCCACACCGACCACAAATAGGTAAGCGAATTATACATAGACACCTACGGAGGACTCACGGTTGGTCGGTGACGTAAGTACTTGATAGACAACTTAACCACTATACCCACCGAGTCTGGCATTTCGCAGACGGACGTTACGCCCTCTGAGCCCAAGCTAAGGACCCAGCCCTTCCAGGGGACCTCTTCCTTTACCGTTAGGTGAGGTCGTGAGAACGGACGTTTTAGGGTACCTACCTCCTCGGACTATCCGATGTCAGGTACCCCAGCGTTTCTCAGCCTGTGCTGACTCGCTGAAGTGAAAGTGATAAATATCTCCAGACGAACTTACGCGTACAACCTTCCTACCGACTGTCTTCCGGATGCGAAGACAACATACCATACTACTCGACCTCACGGGTTCTTCTTATTTATATAAACCTTTTCACTTTGTAGTCTGGGTGGAAGGTACGTTGAATGGATATCCTGTCTCTTCGGTATTGTTGTGGCTATACGTAAGTAGTTTATATCGCTAAAAACAACAACAACAAACTCGTTCTCAATGGCTCTCAATGGCCATCTGGTCCTTTGAACCACTTCCGTTACTGTTTTAAGGTCTACCTCATCAACAGAAAGTTTTTTTTTTTTTTACGGAAAAATTTTAATTACTGTAGTTAACAGTTGGTAGAAAAGAAATACCGTTGTCTATCCCTTCGAGAGTTGCAAACAGTGACTTAAGTGACCTTTTACATTAGTTAGAATAAGTGTCGAAATAAATGTCATTAGTGACTTAAAACACTGAAGAAAATCAACACTAATCGTACTGGTGTGTTAAATAGAGGTTCGGTTCTATAAGGACTTAGACTTTCCCCGAAATAGTCATGAATTCTACCTTATTGTACTTAATTGACTCGGTATACCAGGGACATTAATACTTCTTTTGCAGTTTACTAAAATGGTATCGCAAGATGAACTACAAAAGTGTCACAAAAGTTTGAGTAAACGTAAATAGTGATGGTCTCTCAATTTTCCATTTTAAGACTCTCAGTTTGTTCTCAAACGTTTTAAAGTAGGGTGACTCTCAATTTTAAAGTAGGGTGACTCTCAATTTTCAATTTTAAGACTCTCAGTTTGTTCTCAAACGTCTTAAAGTAGAGTATGTAATAGACACACAACTACTATTTATGTAGTAGCGATTTTTCCTTCCGGTACACTTCTAGAGATTGGGTCGTCTGGTTAATTGATGGATTTACTTAATCGTAAGACAAATGTGAAGTTCAGGACTTCCGATTAATGATAAATTTATTCCGGAAGAAAGAATTAATGTCGACAATCGTACACTTTCAAACTCCCTCCGGACGGAAGGATAGACTTTATGTCTGAACTTCTACAGGTCAGTGATTACCGTCTATTATTTCCGTCTTAGAATCCATTTATTGAAACCTTTAATTTCACCTATGTTTCACTAGTAAATATTTACACGGTCAAAAAGAAAAGACGGAGGATATTAGAAGTGGTAAGACAATGTGACGTGAACGCACGTGTAATGGTTTGTCGTCGGTCCGATCTAAGAACTTTTCATCTTAAAGAATGACCGTCGAACTATAAGTGGTGTTAGGGACTGTGTCTTGTTTTTCGATTTATTTAGGAAAAAAATTGACTTATATATCTTGACTATGATCTCGAGTCCGAGGGATCTAAAGAGAAAAGTCGTGGAAATAAAAAGACGGCACCCCAGAGGAATGTTTGTATCCATCAAATAAGTCAGTTACTCTATAAATGAAACATAATCATTTCGGGCTTTGATCCGTGTCTTTGTTTACGGTTCATCGGAAACAGTCAGGTCAAGTCAGCGAGTCAGTATAGACTGAGACACTGGGGTACCTGACGTCGTGCGGTCCGAAGGGACAGGTAGTGGGTGAGGGTCTGGAATGAGTTTGAGTACAGGTGACTCAGTCATTACGGTAGGTTGGTAGAGTACGAGACAACAGGGGAAGAGGAGGATGGAAGTTAGAAAGGGTCGTAGTCCCAGAAAAGGTTACTCAGTTAAGAAGTGTCGGAAACATCTTATTTCCATAGTACACTAAAAGTCTCCCCCCTCAAAGAAGAGATTAGACATTAGTCTCCTTTCATGGGACGAACTGGGTTTCTTAAGATTCCTAGTTATACTATACTTATAAAAACTCGGTCAGGTATGAAATAATTAAAAAACTCTTGATCTCTATTTTGTTAAACACAATCATCAATAATGGTATTAAATCAACTATTTGTGTTCGGTTCTTTTTATTCGTTTGGACATTCGTTTAATTAGACATTTCTGGATCCGGGGAGGGGGTTAGGTTTCGTTACGAAAGGTCTTACTCTCTTTTTTTCATTATTTCACTCGAAGAGGTCAGATGAAATAGAGTGTTAAATACTAGGAAGAAAATTAATAGTAAAAAAGGATAGTGTCACCAAAAAAATAAGAAAAGTCTTGTAAGTTTTAATGAATTATAAGAGACGTGTATATTAACAGAGTACATATAGAGAATACAATAGAAAGTAGAACTTTCTATGGTTTGGTAAGAAGTTTTGCGACGGACCCTACATAAGATGAACCAAACGTAATTCGTAAGAATAGACACCGTACTGGAGTGAAGTTTCAGTAACCAATTCGTTTAATAGGTTCGACAACTACTAGAACAGACAGTCAGTTAAGGTAAACTAGACTTGAAGTGTGGTGTTAGTACGTCAATGGGAGGATTTATAAGACTCAAAGGATAGTCTATAAAATTCATCCTTTCAGGAGGTTGAAAAAAACAAAACAGAAAAATCGAGAGTGTTCTCGACGGGATGAATAGGTATAAGAAGACTAGTCAATGTAATTGAGGAGGATGTTATCCTTTCAACTATAAACCGAAAGAAAATGACTCGGGATAAACATTGAGTCTAGGTAAAACTAACCTATTTACAAGTCTTTGGAGTAGAAAACTTTAGTCTCAACGTCTTCAACCACTGTGAAAAGATTGTGTTTTCTCTTCACAACTGTGACAATTTAGGAGAAAAGGTCCTGAATCTCGACATAAAACTTTCTTAACAATGTACTCCGGTATGCGTCTTTTTTTGAAGAAATACACGTTGATAATTTAATCGGTAATCCCCTTGAACGATATCTGGTTCTTCTTTGTGAGTTAGGATGTGTAAGGGGGTGCTTTAAAGACGATGAAAAGGAAGGTCGAGAGTTCGACGGTTCTCAGGTCTTCTCTTGGTTTACGGTAAACATGATCAACGACAATATCAAAGGTCCATTGAAACACTCTGAGTAGTAAAGACTTGTACTTTTATGTTACGGTTCTCAAAGTCTAGGTCACTAAAGACAAAGTTTGTATTCAAGGTAAAACTACTATTGTCCGTTTTCGAATCCGACTTTTTTATGAAAGCAAACAGTATTATTTTGAATCTTTACTTTGATATTAATTTGTTTGGTTCATTTTTAGTAAAGAAATATAAAAAATTTAACTCCATGTCAACTAAATGTTACAAAGTCCATATGTCGTTTCACTAAGTTGACATACGTGTATATATACGTAGATATATAAGAAAAGGTCTAAGAAAAGGTAAAATCGAATGACATTCTATAACTTATATTAGGGGACACGATATGTCAGCCAGGAATAACAAAATGTATGTCATTACACATATGATCATACATATGACATATGTCATACATTTGATATATGATATATACATATCATCTAGGTAAAATATATGTCATTACACATATGATCATACATATCATCACACATAGATAAATACGGAGAGGGGTGGGGAGAAAGGGAAACCTATTGGCATCAAACAAAAGATACAGAGACTCAGAGAAGACGAAACATTTATTCAATTAAACACAGTAAGAAAATCTAAGGTGTATAGTCACTATAGTACACCATACAAAGAAAGAGACAGACTAAATAAAGTGAATCATTCTATTAGAGATCCAGACAGGTAGAACGATATTTACCGTAATAAAGTAAGAAAAAGTGCCGACACGTTATAGATAACATGCATATATGGTGTAGAAGAAACAGGTAAGTAGACAGTTACCTGTAAATACACCGAAGGAACAGAACCGATGGTATTTATGACGAAGATTCTTGTAACCCCACGTATATAGAAAGGATAATTACAAAAACAGAAAAGACCTATATACGGGCCCTTACCCTAACGACCTAGGGTGACCATTGAGATAAAATGAAAAAGACCCTGGGAGGTATAACAAGAGGGATCGTTTGGTTCATTTGAAAATTGTAATCTTTATTTTGTGTAGCGAAGAGCCGGAAAACCGATTCTAGTTCGCATCTTTATTTTGTGTCTAAACTCTTAGTATTTGTGTGATGTGGTCTTAAAGTGTTTTTAGAGACTTCACAATTGTCCTTCCTGTATTTTCATTAACAAATGAATGATAAAATACAAAAGGATTAAACTGAAACCGTATTGTCTCTATAAAATATTACAGTAAAATGTAGTTTACCTTTATATTTAGGTTCACGAGTCTGACATTAACTCGTCGAAACTACTTGAAACTCAAGTAATTTCTTCAAACGAGAAAGTAATGTATCGATGTGAACGCGTGGTTTCTCCTTTTAAAGAAGATCAACATTGGATAGTCTTATAAATTTAAGAAGTCGGAGACGATAAGTTGTGTAGGTCTAAAAGTGATTTGCGTGCAAATACGGAAGGTAAGCCCTAGGAAAAACTCCTAGACATTGTCCTGGAATAAGGAATTAAAAGGTGTTGGTCCGGAACATAAGTCTTTATGACATCAGTAACCCCTACCTCCTTTCCATCTTTCTTTTCCTTGTATAATCTTTTCGTCCTTCACAAAGGCAGATGAAGTCGTAGTTTTCCCTTTCCTACTTTTAATTATGGTTAGTCACAAAGGACCTCCCTTAGTCTACTAAGGTATCCTAAAATTCTCGTGAGGGTTTCCAGATTAACTTGTCCTTTTGAGTGTGAACGACGGTTTTTCAGTCGTTTTACCAACAATTTGGGTGTTGGTCGAGCGTTTACGGTCGTTGTTATTAACAAATTGTCATTAGTAAACTGTCATGCGTACGTTGAGACCCCCCTTTTTTCTTGGAGGGTCTAGTTTAGAGAAAAAGGTAAACTCAAGGTATATTCAAAACGAAACTCAATGTTTCCTTACCCCAACATAAACAAGTAAAAAGTAAGGGAAGAGGACCCAAATCAGGGTCACTTTCTCGACACCCCGCCCCCACCCCCGACTAAGGTCTTCGAATTCCTTGGAGTCAAATTCCCGGTTGTCTTTCGGGAAACGACCAGCTCGAACACCACGGACCGAGGATCTTTTAGGAAAGGACGACCGTCCTTTCTTTGTTTCCCTCCTGGGCGTATCTTTCCGGAGTGGAGACAGGACGAAGTTTACAGGTGACACCTGCGGTCGGTCCACCTCGTTCTCTATTCTTGTCCTCTTTATGCTACGACCGGAGTAGACACTCCTGGGTCCGTTGTACCAGTCCTCCGGCCCAAACGGCAGACGTAGTGAAGACGAAGGTTCCGGTGGAGGAGGGCGACACACGAGAACAGGACACCAATTTTATTTGAGTAGAGATGATTCCACGACCGGGTCCTACCAGAATAAGAATCTCTTAGGTATAGAACTTCCCTTTAAGAAACTTTAGGATTAACTGAACTAGTGGGGTCAGGACTTCGTCAGATATTCGGTGGGACAGTGGAACTCGTTCGGTCGAAGAGACCCGAATACATAACTTCTAAATCCAGATTTCCTTGAAACCCTTAGGAAGATCGAAGATTTAAGAGAAAAGAGCCTGAAGGGACACCGGGTCACCACTTTTAAGGTGGAAGGGTACGCCCCTTGGGTCGAAACTAGGGACCAGACCCTTGATTCTAGGGTGAACGACACCCCGTTGATTTGGGTACGTGGTGTTGTCTCTACGAAGGTGCGGTGTCACTTCTCGGTTGTGTCTTCTTCTCCACTCTCCCTGGGGACCTGGCTGGTTACGGGCGCACGGGGATGTACGGGCCCGCGTCGCAGATGTAGGGCGGGGGTAGTGGCGGTACGGGTTCTCTTTCCAACTTTCATTACGATGTCCTCTAATTTCAGTTCCACTTTCTACTTGGTGTCTCTTCTAGACGTTTCAATAGACGATTTGGACAAGGAGGTTTCGGTCTTGGGTTCGGACGTTTCTGGGGACGTTTCTTCCCTCTCTTCCCTGGGTTTCCCTTTTTCTCCTTTCGACTACGAGCGTCCCTACTCGTATTGGGACGTCTTCCCCTCAACTATTTTGTCTGGTCCGTGTCTTTCGACTTCCACGACCTCTACGGTTCACCTCACACGTAAAAACAATTGACACATGAAGGCCACTGACATGTCGACCTTTAGGATAAAAAATACTTCAAAATATTTTTACGTCTTAAAAAATTCGATACAACAATCGTGTTTCTTATGAAGTAACAACAAAACCCCCAACCACCTCCCCATTCCTATGTACAGTGATTACCTCGTAGAGGTTTCGACCCAACTGTACCTCCCTCTTTGTAGAAAGGGTAGATCGAAACTCTCTGAAGAAGAACTAAGGGTCCTTCTTCCCTAAGGGACTACAACTGTATGTAATCGGTGGAGCCGTGTTTGCGGAACACTATACCTTTTCGATTTCAATCGAAAATACAGGAGAAGAGGGAGAGATGAAGTCGTATCTGAACTGAGGGGATTGGGGTCTCTGGACAGTCTTGGACTGGGGGGGGGGGTGGTTTTAACCAACGGTCATACAGTCCGTTAAACCTGAAAGGTCACAGTCGCGACTCTACCGTAAGGAGCTTTCTCGTCGCCAAGGAAAAAAATCTGACACCGAGGAACCTAACTATGGAGGGGGTAAACGTAAGGACAAAGGACTTTCCGTCCCAGTCGAACACTTTTCGACAAATTGTTGTACGTTTTACATTTGACAGTCGGGAGTGAGATTTGAAAAGGATAAGTCTCGTGGCGTGTTTCTGAAGTGACCCAAAATATCACCGAAAGACTAAAACCACCAGGTAACTTTTTCCCTCAAACTTTCAACATATGACAATTACTAACGGGTACAGGACGGACTTTAGGGTACTAACAAATACTTTTCATAGAAATTATCTCGATCTATGTTAAACCGAACCCCTTTTTTTCCGGGTCACGTCTGTTTAAAAAAAAAATTAAAACAAATTTAGTAGTTTTAAGAGAAAGGATTATGACGTTATAGTTAATCGACCCGTCTACTCTCCCTCCCGTCAAACCGTACTCCTTGGACTGCGGGACAAAGGACCGAAGATATTTAGACCTGTTGAGTAGCACTAACACATTCTACTGAACGACTGTGACTCAAAGTCTTATTCTATGCCTCATCGCCATTCTCCTCTTTGCCTCCTCTAAGTCATGAGACATGTAACAAATATCTAAAATTGAGCCTCACCTCTATCTTTTCACTTTCTGCTCTCTCTTTTTCAACCGAATTTTGAGTTGTAAGTCTTTTGATTCTAGTACCGTAGACCAGTGTAGTGAAGTACCGTTTATCTACCCCTTTGTTACCTTTGTTACTCTCTGAAGTAGAAACCCCGAGGTTTTAGTGACGTCTACCACTGACGTCAGTACTTTGATTTTCTCCGAACGAGGAACCTTCTTTTCGATACTGGTCGGATCTGTCGTATAATTTTTCGTCTCTGTAATAAAACGGTTGTTTCCAGGTAGATCAGTTCCGATACCAAAAAGGTCATCAGTAAGTAGCTACACTCTCAACCTGATATTTTCGACTCGTGGTTTCTTGACTACGAAAAGACACCACAACCTCTTCTGAGAACTCTCAAGGAACCTAACGATCCTCTAGATTGGTCAGGTAGGATTTCCTTTAGTCAGGACTTATAAGTAACCTTCCTGACTACGACTTCGACTTTGAGGTTATGAAATCGTTGGACTACGCTTCTTGACTGAACGATCTTTTCTGGGACTACGACCCTTTATAACCTCCGTCCTCCTCTTCCCCTACTGTCTCCCCCTCTACCAACCTACCGTAGTGACTGAGTTACCTGTACTCAAACTCATTCGAGGCCCTTAACCACTACCTGTCCCTTCGGACCCCACGACGTCAGGTACCCTAGTGTCTCAGTCTATATTGACTCGTTGACTTGACTGACTGACCTCTATACGGCAAACAGTCCTACTTCAAACACTCTTCGATAGTTATTACATTACTATGTTTAGTACGAAAAGAACAATTTGGATCCCAGAGTGAACACGGTCATAATTTTATTTTATTTATAATTTACGTGTCTTTTCATGAATGATGATAGTCTACGGGTGAGACCGGAGTGGAGCTCCCAGACCGAGGGGTACTTTATTTACAGTGGACCACACTTCCCTCCATGGGGTCAAAGTAAATCCTGGGTTTGATGACTGAATGAAGAACGGGTAAGTGGGATAGAAGAAGGGTCGGGTCCTCCAGGGTGTCCGTTTGTGACAAACTTAATACTAAAGTTACCCAACAACGAAAAAAAAAATGTTAAGGATAAGATAAATTAAGACACCGAGAACAAAGAAAAAGAAAGAGGGAGAGTCTACTTTTGTATAGGTGTGTTATTGGAGATTAATTTAATGACAAAATATTTTACATTTTTAGGTTTTTAGTCACCAAACCAAAAAAGTCTTTTTTTCACTACATGACCTTCAAAGATCTTGATCGAGACTGGTGTAGGGAAGTGGTTCATTACTAAGTACTTTAGTAAGGTAGAGAGACCCCAGTCTTAGTTTGGGAGATGTTTCAGAGAGGGTCGAGACCCAGTAGTACTTAAATTGGTAACGTTGTGACATATTGCAATAAATTTTTGTTTGGATTCATGATGTAGACTCCTAACGAAGTAGAGTAAGTTTCCTTGGGACCTAGGTTGATACCGAAATAAGTCGTGAACAAAAAAAAAAAAAAAAAAAAAAGAGGGGAGTTCCTTGGTAGACTGGACTCACTCTTCAGTCCCTAAAGACCCCCCCTCCGCCCCTCGATACGGTTCAGAACCAATGAGACGGACCCAAAAGAGATCGACGCCACGTACCCTAAAAGCAACACTACCGAAGAGAGCGACACCTCGTGCCCGAGATCCGTACGTGCGAAGTCGTCAACACCGAGTACCCGAGATCTCGAGTTCGAGTCGTCAACACCGTGTGCCCGAACCCCGAGGCACCGTACACCCTAGAGTCAAGGGACTGGTCCTAAGGTTGACCACAGGGGACGTAACGCTCCGTCTAAGAATTGATGACCTGGTGGGCCCCTCGGGGGGTGGGAATTATAACAAGAAGTAAAACGAGAGTCTCGAAGGGTCCACTGGCTTCACCATTCCTTGGGCGGACGGTTACGTCCTCTCCAGTCTCCACGTCAAAGCTAAGGACCTAGCCCTTCTGGGGGACGTTCTCCCGTGCCGGGGCGTGAGGTCTTAAGAACAGACTTCTTAGGGTGCCTGTCTCCTCGGACCTCCCGATGTCAGGTATCCCAACGTTTCTCAACCTGTGTTGACTTCACTGAATCGTACGTACGTATACATTTGATCATACAAAAAGACTTTGTTGATCGAAGGTAGGAAGAGATGTTAATCTTTACAGAGTCTAAAAGTTCTGTCATTTGAGGGTGGTTATGTCCCCCTCTTTTTGACGAAGAAAACAAGGGGAAGAGGAGTCGTGGATAGTCATCGAAGAAGATAGACCCCGTTCTAGATCCTCATCCCTACTTTAGAAGTGTATTTACTATTCCAGACTTTAAACTAGTAGAAAATAAACAAAAAGAGGAAGACTACCGTGAACAAAGACGGTAATAAACAACATTTTCACCCTTCTTAAGTTTCTTACCACGATAAAAGTCAATGATTAATTAGATGATTCTTTGAATTCTCGTAAGAAGGGAAGACTCTTTTCCTCCGGAATATGTCGACTGTTCCCAGAAAATAGAAATTTCCAGGTTTCCGATTTAGTAACAGGTAGAGGTTATCTCGACGACATGAAAATTTCTGAGTGATTTCCGAAGGGTACCTTCTGACGGGTTTCCCCTTCAGGTCAGTGTCTCTTTTCAATTCGAACTACTTAAGGTTTAAATAGTAAAGTTCAGTAATTCTCTATTCGGGACCTTGCCAGCGGTGTGTACCCGGTGTTTCCCCACGGAGAGTAGACAAGGTTAGTTTATATGTTTATAATATCGGTGTATCGGTCTCTTAGTGGGTACAAAGAGATGCACAATAAATGTAGGAGACTCGTTGGCATGTGTTAGAGAGTGGTCCAAAGATTCGATTTCACAACGACTGGTGTTAAAATTTAACAGTAGAGTACCATGTCGTAAATACCAATCTGTTCAAATACACCCAAGGTACATCCTCAATACAAAGGTATCTGAAATAAAAAAATTAATTAAATAAAACCCGACATGACCCAGAAACGTCGGAAAGAGATCAACACCGTTAGTCCCCGATGAGAGAACAACATCTCGTGTTGGAGAACTGTAAGTCTAAAGTCATCAACCCCGTGTGTCCAAATCAAGGAGGCTCCGTACCGTATACACTAGAAGGGTCTGGTCCCTAGTTTGGACACAGGGGACGTGACTGTCCGTCTAAGAATAGGTGGACAAATTATGTTTATACCTCATTATATTTGTTGGAATTTAAGTAGTTGATTAAGGTCTTTACTTTTTTTTTTTTTAGAGCCCATAAAAGTAGACACCTTGGGATCTGTCACAACTGTCGTATCATTGTTTTGTCGGTTTTGTCGTTCTTTTTCCATTTCAAGTCTTTTGGATTTAAAAGTTACTAAAAAAAACAGATTTTTACTATCATTATTTGTTAAAAATTTTTGGTTGTCGACGTTTTATTCCGTATTGTTCCGTATTGTTCCGTAATATATGACTGTTACATATAAAATTTACCGTATTAAGTAACACCTTATCGAGACATTGTAAATTAAACGAATTAAACGAAAAGTTACATAGATTCATTAATACCACCAAAAAATTTTTACATGTTTAAGAATTATAATGGGGAAATTTACCATCTGGGATTAAGGGGGAGGAACTTACTCACTGAGAGAAGATTGTCTTATTCCGTCTCCACTGCTACACAATAAAATTCTGGTACCGTGAAATTCCTGTACACCGAAGACGAAGAAGGAGAACCTAGTCGGAGTGACCCCCTTCAGTCGGAGGCAAAACGTTACTAAGGGTTCGGGACGTCTCCCAGGTGTACCAGTCCTTAACTCCGCCGGACGTCAGTTTCTGGTCGTGGTTAAACGCTCGGGACCCTCGAAGGAACCTATCGAAGTACAGGTCAAGTGGAAGTCTATTGAGGTCGGAACCAGTTGTAGAAATAGTACTGGAGTACTCTCTGGGACCCGACTTGGTAATGGATTCGATCAGGACCTAGGACTGAGTACCTTTCTCCCATTCTATTGGAGATTTAATTCGTCGATTTAAATCCCAATTCGAGACATCGTTATCTATTGATTATGTCTTATAAACTTGGTAAAGATGTATCTGAAGAAAGTGTATATGCCATACAATGATAGAGTTTGTAATAATTAAACGGGCAACAGTTTGGGGAGAGTTGTCTTATATTCGACGTACTTTCGTCTTTAAAAGATAAAACACGACAGGTAAATGTCACTTTTTGTCACGTACCGTGTCTCACCCAGGAGTTATCTATAAAGAACTCACGTGTCAAGTAAACTACTTAAACAGTATTAGAGATAGGCTACTTCTCACGTCCTAATTTTTTTTTTTACAAAAGTTGACGACAAAGTAGTCATCATTTGAATTGACACTCGAAGGGTTAAATCAAACCCTTCCACCACGTCACCATTTCTTAGGCGAACGGTTACTTCGTCTGCGTCCTCTGCACTCAAGTTAGGGACCCAGTCCTTCTAGGGGACCTCCTCCCGTACCGTTGGGTGAGGTCGCAAGAACAGACCTTTTAATGTACCTGTCTTCTCGGAACGCTCCATGTCGGGTACCCCAGAGTTTCTCAGTCTGTGCTGACTCTTTGTCTTGTGCGTGTGTTTGTGTGATTTATTTATAGTCGTTTCCACGATTTACCATTGTTATAAATATGATTTATACCTTATTGGAAAGATTACAAGTCTATTAAAAATAAAATATCCGTATTATAGACACTTCAAATAGACAACTGTTTTCCTTGTCCGAGTTGACCTCTATTTAAGATATTAGAAAGGTGTATTACAATTGGTTGTTTATTCATACTCTTCTCTGAAATTATTTCTTTGTTTGCTTTTGGTTTTATCATTGTGTGTACGTGTGGTGTGGGATCTTAGGTCACACCCTCTTACCCGATTTTCAAGAGGTTCAGTACACTAATTGAGATAACTATTGAACTTTTCCGACTCTCCGACATTGTACTCATGTTACACCATTCAGAAGAGTCTTGGTTTTATTTATCATGTCACAAGTAAAAGTTGTTAATGTTTCGTCGACGAAAGGACTCAAATGATGTCTGAGTCTATCCAGGTAACCAAAAGAGGTAAAGTTGTCGAAAGGATAAACGTAGATTTCTGGGTAGATCAGTTAGATTAATAAAAGGTGAACACAGGTCGATTTAGAAAGAGATAATTTAATTGAGAAATAATTTCAACATATTAAAGAGACACGAGAAGGTACCGTGAGTAACACGGTAAAATGAAAAAAATATGAGCCATCTGTATTTTCTCTACGAATCATTTACTGATACGATATAAAAATGGGAAGTCCAGATTCTGTCGAAATTTTTCAGACACGAAATAGAACAGTAATTAAGTACTTCCTCCACTCATAGATGGTGGTCGGGGATGACGAGGTTCATTAAATAATTTACTTTATTCTAAAAAAATTAATTTATTAGAAAAGATTCTCCTTTATTTTGGGTAAGGGACTTTACAATGACATTATCTGCCCTAATAGTGTGATCAGAAGACAATCCGTTAACGTCTTTAACGTATAACTAATTAAGTTAAAGGACTGACTTAATACATTGTCTTTACCTTTAATACCTTCGAACCGTTATAGTTTTTATGTATTTGTGGTGAGGTCATAAGAATGAACCATTTAGGGTACCTGTCTCCTCGGACCACCCGATATCAGGTATCCCAACGTTTCTCAGTCTGTACTGATTTCGCTGAATCGTTCGTCGTTTTACGCTTATATTCATAGATCTTTAGGAGAAATTCTATTTATTCATTGTATATCAGTAGCCAAAAATCCACTAGACCATAACCGTTTTTCTGTACCTAATCGTCAGACTCCTGACCATACAGGTTCATGTGCTCACTGACCCGAGACAGTGATTAATCGACACCTTAGAGAGACGGAAATAACTGTTTATCCTTAGATAGTATTCTCTTGGTGGGATTACTAATTTACGATTTCCACGAAGTATTTGGTATTTCGTGACGTGTTTGTAGTCAGAGAACGAGGTCTCGGATGGTACTCTGGACTGTGTCTCGACCTTAAGTTTTAAGTGTCTCGATTTACTCATTGACTACTCGACACACTAGAGTCTGTTGTTTTTAGAGAAGAGGAGGAGACGAAGGAGGAGGAGGAGGAAACTATAGTGACAGTGGGAACAAGTGACCTGATGTCAGTATGACAGGAAAAAGGACAGAAGGATTTGTCGTTGGACTGACGACGGAGTCCCGGAAACGTGGACGACAAAGGAGACGGACCTAGTGAGAAGGGGTCGAGAAACGCACCGGTAGGGTAAGAGTAGTCAGTCCAGAATTCGGTTTACAGCAAAGAAGTCTTCGAAAGAGAATGGTGGGACTGAGTACAAGGAGAGGACAGTAAGTGGGTTATATATAAGGACAAAATAAAAGAGATGGACAACTGAATAATGTGAGAGGAAGTATCTTACTTTCTGTGAGATAAGCTCTCTTTTTTTTTTATGTATTTGTAAAGTCCTCTTTTGAAATTACGGCCCAGAACATACTCAACAAACTCGATTTTGGTTTAACAGAATGTGTAGAACTTTATTTGTTAGAATCTTTTATTTCTCTTTCTCTTGTCTCTTTTTACCATCGTGTGTTCAGTTAATCAATGTACCTTTCATTGATTTATTACTCTGAAGACGAAATTATCTTTTTATTGTCAACTAAGAGATAATTAATAACCACGGTCTCCTTTATTGATTTTAGTAAAATACTAGAACACAACCCTTCTTCTCCCCCACTCGACTCCCCACACACCCATTGGTCTCACCAAGGACCTGCCCAGACCAGTCCTCTGTTGGTGTAGAGAGACAACCAGTTAATCAAACCTTTACGTCTGTGGTTATTTGTAGTACTCGGTCCACCTTTGTCGAGAGTTTATTAGTATTATAATTCCCCTTCCTTTTATTACCATTTCTGTCTTATTCTACTATTTTATGTTGTAGTGTTCACTAGACTACATACTTGTGATGATAGATATGTATCGAGTACCTGTCTCCTTGGACCACCCAATCACGGGTACCCCAGAGTTTTTCGACCTGTGTTGACTTGCCCGTGTGTGTACGTGTGTGTGTGTGTGTGTGTGTGTGTGTCGGTATTTTATCTATTGATTGTTCCTGGGTAACGTATCGTGTCCCTTGAGATGAGTTATGAGACATTACTGGATATACCTTTTTCTGAGAATTTTTTTCACCTACATACATATACATATCGACTAAGTGAAACGATATGTCATCTTTGATTGTGTAACATTTGGTTGATATGAGGTTATTATAAAAAAAAATTCATTGGGCTTGAACCGGAGGAGCGAAAGGAGGGGGTGGGGTACTCACGACAGAAAGAGGGAGTAGTAGGTGTAAGGGTCTACCATGGCGAGTCGGAGGACACACGGTCCGGGACACAACCGGACCCGTGGGTCGTCAGTTGGTTTGTTTGTTTTTAGAGACATAAGAACCCCGAACGAGAAATTACGCCTCCTTTGTTTGATGTATTTTATGTATCCTTTTTTATACAGATATATCCTATTAAGTTACAATAAAAAAGTGTAATTTGTTTATGGAAAGTTACTTTAAAAATTTACCCCACGTCCCCTTTAGACACTATAACTGGATGTATTAATGGGAACGGTGTCTTAATAGGAAGGGTTTCTTGATTCTTGAAGTCATAGACACAGGGTCGGTAGGAGTAGTACCCCACTCCCGACGAGGGGCCCCTCGCAATCAAGGAACCGTGTCTCGTCCGAGGAAATCGGTCTCTCTTGGACGGTCGGCTCCCTCCATCTACGACCGCCCTCGAGTATCTGGGTCGAACACGACCTTACCGTTTCCGGCCTCCTTTTCCACCCCGTCTCAAACCATATCAAATATTAATGTATAACCTCTTCCTTTACCGTTGGGTGAGGTCATGAGAACGGACCTTTTAGGGTACCTGTCTCTTCGGATCATCCGATGTCAAACACCCCAGTGTTTCTCAGCCTGTACTGACTCACTGAAGTGAAATATTAATGTATACGATGTAATGTCTCACGTAACGAGTACCCGTGTAATGGGTGACCCGGGGACACCAGAAGGAGACATATCCAGACCCTGGAAGGAGACGATTCTCCTGGACCGGTGTACCTTGGATATCTGGGAAGACCCGGTACGAGGTACCTTAGGGTCCTAAAGACAGACCATTCCTGTTTAGTACAGGAAGTTTGTTTTTCGTTCTACCTTCAGGATTAGGGGTCATGGTGTCCTACACGGGAGTAAGCCTCTGACATAAATGTTTCTACTCAATTTTACTACAGTAATCTATAAACGTACAAACAAAATAAACAAACCGACACGACACACCGTACGTCCTAGAATCAAGGGAATGGTCCCTGACTCGGGTACGGGAACGTTACCTTCGTGGTTCAGAATCGATGGTCCCTTTATTGGTTTTACTGTAGGAATCTGACCTGAGATGTGATTATGCTGACCACGAGAATAAATTTTTTTTTTTTTTTTGTGTCCTTTAAACTCATGTCTTCGTTTGGGTTCATCTCGTCTCTACTACGTTTCTGTGGGTCCCTATTCTGCCGGTAGATGTTAGGTCCTCCTCCCCGGAGGGTTGGGAGTCTTCCTTGGTTAAAACGGTTGTAGAACTGAGTCTGAGGGTCGGAGGTCTTGATGCTCCGTTTTTCAAACACAACAAACTCGGTGGGTCATGGGTTGCATGGGTTTACCAGGAAACAATATGTCGGAAAATCAAATCCTTTTACACACTTTCAGTGAGTCAACACAGGCTGAGAAACGTTGGGGTACCCGATATATAAGGTACCTTAAGAGGTTCGGTCTTATGACCTCACCCATCGGAAAGGGAAGAGGTCCCCTAGAAGGGTTGGGTCTCTAATTTGGGTCCAGAGGGTGTAACGTCCGCCTAAGAAATGGTCGACTCGGTGTTCCCTTCGGGAATCCTTTTATTATGGCGGGGTTATCTGGGTTCAGACGCCGGTCACGGACACGTTTCGAGAAGGAGCTCAGGTAGAAGGGTTCACACCTCTCCAACGGTCGTGCGAGGTAGTTCAAGATTCCACCCGATACACGTCCCCCACCTCTATTTCAAACCCATAGGTGTGCGAGTGTCGTAATCGGACATCTACTGTCACTTTGTTTCGGTTGGGAGTCTCTAAGGGCCTCGTTAATCTAAAGTCGAGAAAGAAAAAAAAAAGTTCCCTAGATTAGTGTTTTGATCTAAGTTTATTGTTAAGACAAGAGTTATAATTAATAATATATATTAAATTCTCGTTACCTGTTCCCGTCTTTGGTATTATCTTCGTGAATCCGATTTATCCTAGACAACACCCAACTTTGCACAGACGGATTTTCTATGTAACTTCAGGATTGGGGACCGTGGAACTTACACTGAAATGAACCCTTGACCCAGAAACGTCTACAGTAGTTCAATTCTACTCCAGTAATCCCGCCCGAGATTAAGTTATACTGACAACAGGAAAATTCCATTCTTCTGTGTCTCTCTGCCTCTGTATGTGGTCCTTCTTCTAGTACATTGTTACCTCGACCTCCAACCTCACTGTGTCTGTCTTCGGTTCCCTGAGTTCCCGACGACCGTTTGCAGTCTTCGATCTTCTTCGTTCCTTCCTAAGAGGGGACGTCCAAAGTCTCTCTCGTACCGGGACGGTCGTGTAACTAAAGTCTGAAGATCGAATTCTCATTTCATTCCGTTATTGAAAGATAAAATTCGGTGAGTTGCCAACACCACCAAATCAGTAATTCAGCATAGACTGAAAAACGTTGGGATACCTGACATCGGACCGTCCGAGGAGACAGGTACCGTAAAGGGTCCGTCCTTACGACCTCACCCAACGGTAAAGGAAGAGGTCCCCTAGAAGGGTTGGGTCCTTGACTTGGGTCAGAGGATGTAACGTCCGTCTAAGAAATGGGTAACTCGATCATGAAGCATGAAAACAAAGTCGTCGGGACATTTGATTGTCTTCTTAGAAAGTACCCAGTAGTAAAATGGATTATCCTTTACCGGTTGGTCGTTTTACTTTTTTTAACGGTCTCAAGGGTGTTGTGTTCGTTCTGATCTTGAGTCTCTCAAAGACTGAGAAAAAGATCAGAACATACTTGAAGAACGGAGGTTAAGTTCGTATTCTTAAGTAAGTAAGTGAGTGAAGTGTTTATAAATAATTCGTGGATGGTTCACTGTCGGTAATTATATCTGTTCCTGTACGTGACCAGGTCTTTTTTTTAAAAAAAAGGGTACGGCACACATATTCGCGAGACCTTTTATCTACTACTAATTATGTCTATTAGTCAAGTCAAGTCAAGTCAACGAGTCATCACAAGTTGAGAAACGCTGGGGTACTTAGCGTCGTACGGTCCGGAGGGACAGGTAGTGGTCGAGGGCCTCAAGTGAGTCTGAGTGCAGGTAGCTCAGTCACTACGGTAGGCCGGTAGAGTAGGAGCCAGCAGGGGAAGAGGAGGACGGGGGTTAGGGAGGGTCGTAGTCTCAGAAAAGGTTACTCAGTTGAGAAGTGTACTCCACCGGTTTCATGACCTCGAAGTCGAAATCGTAGTAAGGAAGGTTTCTTGTGGGTCCCGACTAGAGGAAATCTTACCTGACCAACCTAGAGGAACGTCAGGTTCCCTGAGAGTTCTCAGAAGAGGTTGTGGTGTCAGGTTTTCGTAATTAAGAAGTCATGAGTCGAAAGAAGTGTCAGGTTGAGAGTGTAGGTATGTACTGGTGACCTTTTTAGATCGGAACTGATCTGTCTGGAAACAACCGTTTCATTACAGAGACGAAAACTTATATGATAGATCCAACCAGCATTGAAAGGAAGGTTCCTCATTCGCAGAAAATTAAAGTACCGACGTCAGTGGTAGACGTCACTAAGACCTCGGGGTTTTTTATTTCAGACTGTGACAAAGGTGACAAAGGGGTAGATAAAGGGTACTTCACTACCCTGGTCTACGGTACTAGAAGTAAAAGACTTACAACTCGAAATTCGGTTGAAAAAGTGAGAGGTGAAAGTGAAAGTAGTTCTCTGAAAAATCAAGGAGAAGTGAAAGACGGTATTCCCACCACAGTAGACGTATAGACTCCAATACCTATAAAGAGGGTCGTTAGAACTAAGGTCGAACACGAAGAAGGTCGGGTCGCAAAGAGTACTACATGAGACGTATATTCAATTTATTCGTCCCACTGTTATATGTCGGAACTGCATGAGGAAAAGGATAAACCTTGGTCAGACAACAAGGTACAGGTCGAGATTGACAACGAAGGACCGGACGTATGTCTAAAGAGTTCTCCGTCCAGTCCACCAGACCATAAGGGTAGAGAAAGTCTTAAAAGGTGTCAAAGAACACTGGGTGTGTCAGTTTCCGAAACCGTACCAGTTCTTTCGTCTTTATTTACAAAAAGGCCTTGAGAGAAGAAAAAAACTACTAGGTCGCCTACAACCGTTAAACTAGAAACCAAGGAGACGGAAAAGATTTTGGTCGAACTTATAGACCTGCAAGTGTCAAGTGTATAACGACTTCGGACCGAACCTCTTAAAACTCGTAATGAAATGGTCGTACACTCTACTCACGTTAATGCGCCATCAAACTCGTAAGAAACCGCAACGGAAAGAAACCCTAACCTTACTTTTGACTGGAAAAGGTCAGGACACCGGTGACGACTCAAAAGGTTTAAACGACCGTATAACTCACGTCGTGAAAGAAAGAAAAAAAAAATTGCAGGATTTAACAAATAATCCATTCTTGAAATGTTTGTAGTGGATGTAATCGCCATCGCCGCCTCGACCTCTCATAACGCGGAAGAGGTGCGACGTACTGCTGTCGGTGGGTGTCACACCACCGTGAACACCGGGAACGGGTCCGGCGCCGAGAAACACGGGCGTCTACGGTCGGGGGCGAAGAGGGACGCGAACACCCGACCAAACCACTAGGTGACCCACAGTCCCAAAGAAGCCTATCAAAATACCTTACCTAGTTAGTCCTATTGGAGTTTCTTAAACATGTATCTTAGAAGTGGTTGGGTCATCCTTAAGTCCTGGGAGTCCGGGGGTGTCACCGCCGGTCCCGCGAGAAGACGTTGGCTGACGTCCGAAGCAGCTCGTTTGAACTCGACTAACTGTGGTACCACCTGTCCGAACGGAATCCACCGTGGGAATCCTTGACCCGCAAACGCCGGGGGCGCCGCGTGTGCCTAGGCCGTATACTGTATCGAAACAAACCGGAACATTGGGTCAGACGCGCGGAACAGCTCGGCCCACCCCGCGCCCCGCGCCACGTCGCGGCTCTCGACCGCCATGACAGTCGTCGCGTGGGCGTCGTCCTTCGCGTAGTGTAGGCTGACGAAGAAGGAGGTGTCGAGGACCTACATGAGTACTCGCGGGAACAGCCGAGTGGGACTACCGACGGCGGACTGCCTTTCCTTACTTAGAAAACTCACGTCGTGAAAGTGTCGTAGTAGAAAGTTCTAAACTTTATCGAGTTGACCTTAAGGTAGTGGAAGTGATCGAAACAAGCATCACTACGAAAGATTCCGGGTGAACTGAAGTGTAAGGTCCTTACGTTTTAATCCTTCAGTTCTTTGTGGACCTCATTGTCCGTTTAAACCGGAACCTTACGCCTTACTTCGTCCCGTTTCCGATTATCTCAAAACGGTTCTTTTACGTAACGAGTATCGTTTGTGGGAGACGGGTGTTGTGTTCTCTTCTGAGATGTGTACCTGTAGTGGTCTACCAGTTGTGGTTTTAGTCTAACTAATATAAGAAACGTCGGTTTCTACCTCTTCGAGATATGTCAGTTGTCTTGGTTCTGGTCCTCGACTGACACCGAGTCTAGTACTTGAGGAATAACGGTTTAAGTCTGAGTTTAACTTGTTTCATCCCTTTTGGTGATCTGGTAAGTCCATACTGGAGTTAGTTTAGAGAATACTAATATGTCACCTTCACTCTTTATCTAAATTCCCTGATCTAAATTCCCCGGACTACTTGATACCTGCCTCCAAGGACTACAATATGTCCTCTGTCCCTAGTTCTGGTAGGGGTACCTTTTCTTTACGTTTTTTCGTTTTACCGACAGACCCCTCCGGAATGTTTGTCGACACTTTTCTTCTCTTCGCTTTTCGTTTCCTCTTTTCGTTTCTATATTCGTAGACTTACGTCTCAAGGTTTCTTATCGTTCTTTCTGAAGGAGTCACTAGTTACGTTTCTTTATCTCCTTTTGTTGTCTTATCCTTTCTGATCTCTAGAGAAATTCTTTTAATCTCTATGGTTCCCTTGTAAAGTACGTTTCTAACCGAGTTATTTCCTGTCTTTACCATACCTGGATTGTCTTCGTCTTCTATAATTCTTCTCCAACGTTCTTATGTGTCTTCTTGACATGTTTTTTCTAGAAGTTCTGGTTCTATTAGTGTTGCCACACTAGTGAGTTATACCCATTATTAGTATTATTTTTTTGTTAATGTTCTTTTACATCGTTTATATATATGTTTAAGTCATAAGACCATTCCCTTTGTTTTTACTTTCTTACTTTCGTTTTTTAATTGTTATTATTTTATCAAAGTGTTTTACTTTTTTAACTTCTTCCTATAATTCAGGTTATAAGAACGTGGGTAAAACGACTTTTAATTCAATCTGATTTGACAATATTTAAATGTTACTGTTCTGGACTTCAGAAGTTGTCCTTCACTAAAAGTGGGGGTCTCCTGTAAACCATTTTGGACCTCTATGAACACTAGTAGCACCGGTTCCCCCACGGTACCGTGGGCCGTCCAACCTGGTTCCCTCGACGACTTGTGGACTGTTACGAGTCTTGTCGGGGGCCGTTGTAACTTAATCAATAGGTGAGTTTTACAGTCACCACGAGTCCGACTCTTTGACTTGATGTGATTTTATTTCCGATATAAAGAGTAAAGTATGAATTATTTAGGAAGACAGAAGGGTTATTAAAGTATCGATAATAAAATATGTACATAGACCTGACCCACTTGAGTGTTGTCAACGATGGTTCTAAGACCGTTTGAGATTATTCGTCGTGGGAAATATCCCACGACAGAGTTGGTTTCGGTAGAGACGATCCCTTGTGGTACATAAAGTGAACATAGTCCTTAGACGAAGAGTGTATTTAGACACGTAATAAGTCTATCCGTGCCAGTCTAAACAATCCGTGGTTCTTGATCGTCTACTTCGAATCTGTGAACACTTCACTGGTAGTTCCTCGGTTGGGTTTTTGTACCTACACTTCTTACGTCTTTTATTAGTATATCTATAATCCAATTCATTCTTACGTAATTACGTCATGTCCTTACTTGTATGTGCCTCCCTGAAGGGACCACCAGGTCACCAATTCTTAGGTGGAACGTTACGTTCCTCCGTTCAAGTTGGGGACCAATCCCTTGATTCTAGGATGTACGACGCCTCGTTGATTCGAACCCGTGACGTTGATGACTCGGACGAGCGGTGTTGATCTCTCAAACACGTAGTGTTGTTTCTAAGACGTACGACGTTGATTCTGGGTTACGTCGGCTTATTTATATATTTAAATATATATATATATATATATATATATATATATATGTATGTGGCTTAGTTTTAGTCTCCTCGCCCTTGAATGTTTAAATCGGATCAACTCGTCTTATTAGTCCTTTAATTTTCAAATGATTTTTATCTACCGAGGTTTAGGGTATGTTCTTACTGTCCCGTCTTACTTCGTGTTAGTTCGTATCGTGTCCGTTTTCCGTTCAAGTCTGACGAACGGACTCTCGATCTCTAAGACGGAGTCTCAATTCGTTGGGACCTGACTTCTCGGTCCGGGTCGAATTCACACTGGTTCCTGTCCTCACTTTGTATTCCACATACCAATACGTACTTGTTATAATTCGTATTTCTATTCTTCTACATCAGGTTTGACTATCTTATTAGATCTTAAAAAATTCGTTAATAAATAAATAAATAAAAACAAAAACAGACACGACCCAGAAACAACGACCCATCCGAAAAGAGATCAACGTCACTCACCCCCGATGAAAGATCAACGCCACACTCCCGAAGAGAATAACACCTCGTACCCTAGGTCCCAAGTACCCGAGTCATCAACGTCAAGTTCTCGAGGTCTCGTGTTTAAGTTATCCACACTGTGGGTCCGAACCGGCGAGACGTCGTGCGGCCTAAAAGAACCTGGACCCTAGCTTGGGATCGAAGGGTGTAACTGTCTATCTAAGAAATGGTGACTCGGTGGTCCCTTCGGGTTAGATCTGAAAAATTGTTCAGAAGTTACTCGACTAGTACATAACAGATTACTTTGAAGTCTTAGTGGGTTATTTTCCTTTTAATTTATTACGAATCATTGAAAGGGTTTTATTCGGAAACTAAGTATTTCACTACTACTACTACTAATCGTTATACATTTTGTTTACGAAGCTACCCGGTTCTTATTCTATAATAAAAATGAAAGAGTAAATTATGTCATCAGAATACTACACCTATGATAGTCATTGAAGTTGAACGTCCAATTTTTTGAACCATTCTTTGTCCAGTTCATTAATCAGATTCAACACACCCGAAGGACCATCGAGTCTGCCAATTCTTAGACGGACATTATGTCCTCTAGTTCCAAACTAGGGACCCAATTCTTATAGGGGACCTCTTCCTCTACTACCGTTGGGTGAGGTCATAAGAACGAACCTTTTAGGGTATCTGTCTCCTCGGACCACTCGATGACAGGTACCCCAGCGTTTCTCAGCCTACACCGACTCGTTGATTGTGAAAGTGAAAGTGTGAGACACACCCATTATTTACCGTCTGATTCCAAGATTTAACTTCCTCTAGTTTTGTCAGTTAGGATTTCCTTTAGTCAGGACTTATAAGTAACGTTCCTGACTACGACTTCGACTATGAGGTTATAAAACCGGTGGACAACGTTTCTTGACTGAGTAACCTTTTCTGGTACTAAGACCCTTTCTAACTTCCGTCCTCCTCTTCCCCTACTGTCTCCTATTCTACCAACCCACCGTAGTGACTGAGATACTTGTACTCAAACCCGTTCGAGACCCTCGACCACTTCCTGTCCCTTCGGACCGCACGACGTTAGGTACCCCGACGTTTATCACCCTGTACTGACTCACTGACCTGACTTGACTTGACTTCCAAGATTTAATTTAGAAAGACTAAGATTTCCAAAACAACAAAAAAGGAAAACAATAATCAATGTAGAAAATTAACTCTTTGATAATGTACGTTGACCAATTTTTTACCACCCTTGAAGGGACCACCCGGTCACCATTTTTCAGACGAAAGTGACGTCCCCCGTGTCTAAGTTAGGGACCAGTCCCTTGTTTCTAGGGGCGGCGTGGGGGGTACGGAGTACCGTACCTGTTTTTTTTTAAAATTATTTTTTATTTAGTACTTGGTATTTACCCTCCTAACACACACACACACACACACGCACGCACACGTGTGTGCACGTGTGTGTGTGTGTGAGTCAGTACAAGTTGAGAAACTTTGGAGTACCTGACATCGGCCGGTCCGACGAGACGGGTACCTTAAAGGGATCGTTCTTATAACCTCGTACAGTGGTATAGGATGACGTCCCCTAAAAGGACTGGATCCCTGACTTGAACACAGAGGCACCTAAGAAGTGGTGACACGGTGGACCCTTCAGGTATTTACCCTCCATTAGTAAGAAAAGATGAGATTCTAAGACAAGGGATCAGTAGTGTGGTTTTTATTCGTGATAAGGATCGAAAAATATATAAGAAGATCTTTCAGATATTTTCATAGAGAAGGAGTGAGAAATAAAAATTGTGTTTCCCTTCGTGTGTCACGAGACGTGGAATATTTCGTTAAAAAGAATTGGTAACATAATACAACAAATGACGGTTCGTAATCCTAGAAGACTATCGTACATTTAATACTTTAAGTGGTTTTTTTTTTTTTTTTCCTTTAGAGTTTACGTCAGTACCTTTCCATGGGATGTTCGTGTGGACACCTATCGATTGTAAAACCTCCCCAAAAAATGCCTTTGACATGGATAATCTTTATCGGAGAATCCAAGAAGATTCGGAATAGTACCACCAACTCACATCGACAATAGTCTCACACCAAACCTCCGATAGTACCAGGGTTCTGAGAGGACCACAAGGTATTTCAGTTTGGTAAAAGTATTATTTTGTTTCAATAAACCCGAAAAACGTCATCTTAAAAGGTCTCCGATGTACTACACACTATAACGTTGTTTAGTTTCGTCTTCGTCTTAGTCTATACTCTTAAGTTGTCAGAAGAAAGAAATTAAATAAATAAAAATTAACTTCCTATTAACGAAATGTCATAGTTGACGGAAGATAATTTCGTCTATCACTTCAGTAAACGGTCTTACATTTTGTTACGGTAAGAGTGTTTAAGAAAACCAGACCATATAAAAAAATAATTTTTTATTACAACGAAGTGAATTGTAATAGTAGTGATGAAATTTACTTAATATTTGTTTATATAGTGTTAAAAGAGTCAAAATTAAAGGTAATACCCATTTGTAACCACTAGAAGGACTGAAGGGACCACCAGGTCACCGATTTTAAGGAACGAGCGTTACGTCCCTCAGACCCAAGTTAGTGACCAACCCTTTTATCTAAAGTATACGGTGTTGTTTCTAACTTCTAAGACACACGACGTTGATTCTGTATCGTATTGGCTTATTTATTTATTTTTATAATTATTTGAATAAAAAATTAATCATTAAGTCAGTGTCAGCACAGGTTGAGAAACGCTGGGGGTACTTAGCGTCATACGGTCCGGAGGGACAGGTAGTGGTTGAGGGCCTCAAGTGAGTTTGAGTGTAGGTAGTCCAGCCACTACGGTAGGTCGGTAGAGTAGGAGACAGCAGGGGAAGAGGAGGACGGGGGTTAGGGAGGGTCGTAGTCTCAGAAAAGGTTACTCAGTTGAGAAGAGTACTCCACCAGTTTCATGACCTCAAAGTCGAAATCGTAGTAATGAAGACTTCTTTAGGGTCCCGATTAGAGGAAGTCTTACCTGACAAACCTAGAGGAACGTCAGGTTCCCTGAGAGTTCTCAGAAAAGGTCGTGGTGTCAAGTTTTCATAGGTAAGAAGCCACAAGTCGAAAGAAGTGTCAGGTTGAGAGTGTAGGTATTTGCTGGTGACCTTTTTGGTATCGGAACTGATCTGCCTGGAAACAACCGTTTCATTACAGAGACGAAAACTTATACGACAGATCCAACCAGTATTGAAAAGAAGGTTCCTCATTCACAGAAAATTAAAGTACCGACGTTAGTGGTAGACGTCACTAAAACTTCGGGGGGTTATATTTTAGACTGTGATAAAGGTGACAAAGGGGTAGATAAAGGGTACTTGACTACCCTGGTCTACGGTACTAGAAGCAAAAGACTTACAACTCGAAATTCGGTTGATGAGAGAAGAAAGTGAAAGTAGTTCTCCGAAAAATCAAGGAGAAGTGAAAGACGGTATTCCCACCACAGTAGACGTATAGACTCCACTAACTCTAAAGAGGGCCGTTAGAACTAAGGTCGAACACTAAGTAGGTCGGGTCGTAAAGAATACTACATGAGACGTATATTCAATTTATTTGTCCCACTGTGATATGTCGGAACTGTATGAGGAAAAGGATAAACCTTGGTCAGACAACAAGGTACAGGTCAAGATTGACAACGAAGGACCGGACGTATGTCTAAAGAGTTCTCCGTCCAGTCCACCAGACCATAAGGGTAGAGAAAGTCTAAAAAGGTGTCAAATAACACTGGGTGTGTCAGTTTCCGAAACCGTATCAGTTATTTCGTCTTTATCTACAAAAAGACCTTGAGAGAACGAAAAAGTTACTAGGTCGTCTACAACCGTTAAACTAGAAACCAAGGAGACGGAAAAGATTTTGGTCGAACTTGTAGTCCTTCAAGTGCCAAGTGTATAACGACTTCGGACCGAACCTCTTAAAACTCGTAATGAAATGATCGTACACTCTACTCACGTTAACACACCATCAAACTCGTAAGAAACCGTAACGGAAAGAAACCCTAACCTTACTTTTGACGGGAAAAGGTCAGGACACCGGTGACGACTCAAAAGGTTTAAACGACCGTATAACCCACGTCGTGAAAGTGTCGTAGTAGAAAGTCCTAAATTTTATCGAGTTGACCTTAAGGCAGTCAAGGTGATCGAAACAAGTATCACTACGAAAGATTCCGGTTGAACTGAAGTGTAAGGTCCTACAGACCGAGATCCACTTAGGGTATTTTTTGGTGTATTTTTCTAGGGTTCTGATTTCTCAAACTCTTAGTGACTAAACCAGTAAATCTCTGGACGATCATGGAATATTCATTGTATTTGGAGAGAGTTGAACATCTTTTTAGTAGACTTGTACTTTAAGTCTTCCGTTCGTATTTTTCGTTCTCTTTTCAGGTATCCTCATTGATAAGGGGTCGACGCTTCTCACCCGACTCTTATAAAACGATAGATTTTTGTTGTCTAAAAAATTTAGAGTAAATTTTTAATTTACTTGAAAAAAAGAATAAAATCTTAATCTTTTCTCATCCTAATCGTTCCTTCGTCAAGTCATAAATTATTCGATACCGTCTTACAAAATATGTACCTTCTTCCAAAGGATTCTACTGAGTATCTATGTTGTCCGGTCTACAGTCGTGCCAACTCGTAAAAATGCCAAGGAAGTTTAAGTCTTCCTATTTGTCTTACACTATTGTACTAAGTTTACTTTTGACATCCTTTGTTAAAGGTTTTTATCCCATCAGAAAAAAAGTACAAAAGTTTTAACACAATTATTAGGAACGACTCTACTTTTTCACCCGAGCGGAAGGTTCCCGGGTCAAAGGGAAAAACTACCAAGAAGAGACTGACGTGTCTCTACTTTAACTTGACTCCGGTCCTGTTGTTTTCCCCTCCCCCCTTCTGTCCTTAAAGGAAGAGTCCAGAGGAGGTGGAAGGGAAAAGGAAGGGACGCGGGGTGTCGTAGAGAAGATTCGGGGGGTGAAGTACTCGGTCCCAAGACCGAGGTGGTGGTCGATCGATGTCCTACCGAGGAGAGACTCAGAGTTTACTTAACAAATTTTTATCCATATTAACTTTAAAGAAAAAAAAAAAAACATTTATAGTATTAAAAAAATCATGAAAAAGAGACCGTATTCTACTACGAGGTCTACGTAAAAAATTTTAAATAAATAAATAAAATAAATAATAAAAAAATTAAAAATAAAAATGAAATAAAATGAAATGTTATGACATAACCAAAACGGTATGTAACTGTACTTAGATGGTGTCCACATGTACTCAAGGGTTTGTACTTGGGGGGAGAGTGGAGGGAGGGGTATTGTAGAGAGACCCAGTAGGGGCACGTGGTCGGGGTTCGTACGACATAGGACGTAACCTGTATCTGACCGCTAAGCTAAGAATGTACTATCACATGTACAAAGTTACGGTAAGAGGGTTTAGTAGGGTGGGAGAGGGAGAGGGAGACTAAGGTTTTCAGACGAGATGTGTAGACACAGAGAAAACGATAGAGCGTATGTCCCAATAGTAACGGTAGAAAGATTTAAGGTATATATACACAATCATATGACATAACCACAAAAAGAAAGACCGAATGAAGTGAGACATATTAGTCGAGGTCAAAGTAGGTAGAGTAGTCTTGACTAAATTTACATAAGAAAAATTGCCGACTCATTATGAGGTAACACATATACATGGTGTCGAAAGAATAGGTAAGTAGACGACTACCTGTAGATCCAACAAAGGTACAGGACCGATAATATTTGTCACGACACTACTTGTAACCCCATGTACACAGAGAAAGTTAAGTCCAAAGGAACCACACACACGGGTCGTCACCCTAACGACCCAGTATTCCGTTAAGATAAACGTTAAAAAATTCCTTAGAGGTGTGACATGAGGTATCACCGACCTGATCAAACGTAAGGGTGGTTGTCACATCCTCCCAAGGGAAAAGAGGTGTGGGAGAGGTCGTAAATAACGAACGTCTAAAAACCTAACGTCTGTAAGACTGACCACACTTCACCATTGAGTAACACCAAAACTAAACGTAAAGAGATTATTACTCACTCCAACTCGTAGAAAAGTACACAAACAATCGGTAGGCATACAGAAGCATCCGTTTTGTGAGAGGCTGTATTTAGTGTCGTCCTAGGAGATACTGGGTGGAGGGTCTTAAGACCTTTATTTTCGTTTTTATTTGTTTACCCTAGATTAATTTTAATTTTCGAAGACGTGTTGTTTCCTTTTATATTCGTTCCACTTTTCTGTCGGAAGACTTACCCTCTTTTATTATCGTTTACTTCGTTGACTGTTTGTTGATTAGAGTTTTTATATGTTCGTTGAATACGTCGAGTTAAGGTCTTTTTATTTGTTGGGTTAGTTTTTTACCCCGTTTATTGATTTATCTGTAAAGAGGTTTCTTCTGTATGCCTACTGATTAACTTTAAAGAATTCTCTCATCTGAAATAAAAGAACCCGAGGTTTTAGTGACGTCTGTCACTAACGTCGGTACTTTGATTTCTGCGAACCGAGGAACCTTCTTTTCGATACTGTTCGGAAGTCAAGTCAAGTCAGTGAGTCAGTACTGGCTGAGAAACGTTGGGGTACCTGACGTCGTGTGGTCCGAAAGGACAGGTAGTGGTTGAGGGTCTCGAACGAGTATGTTTTCGTCTCTGTAGTGAAACGGCTGTTTCCATGTAGAGGAGTTTCGATACCAAAAAGGTCCTCAGTATATGCCTACACTCTCAATCTAGTATCTCTTCCGACTTACGGTTTCTTGACTACGAAAGTTTGACACCACGACCTCTTCTGACAACTCTCAGGGAACCTGTCGTTTCTCTAGTTTGGTCAGTTAGGATTTCCTTTAGTTAGGACTTACAAGTAACCTTCCTAACTACGACTTCGACTTCGAGGTTATGAAACCGATGTAGAAACCGCTTCTCGACTGAGTAACCTTTTCTGGTACTACGACCCTTTCTAACTCCCGTCCTCCTCTTCTCCCGTTGTCTCCTACTCTACTAACCTACCGTAGCGACTGAGTTACCTGTACTTAAACTGGTTTGGGACCCACTCTCACCTGTCCCTTCGGACCGGACGACGTCAGGTGCCCCAGATGATTTGTTGTTGTCGGTTCTGTCCATCTTGAATTTACAAGAGTACCTCCTTTTTCTTTCTATTTATACATTTCACTATTTGAACAATTAATTGGTTTACCCCCTTAGGAAAGTGTTATAATACAACGACAAATTAGTGATTCAGCATAGACTGAGACGCTGAGGTACCTGGTATCGGGTGGTCCAAAGAGACAGGTACCCTAAAGGGTCCGTTCTTATGACCTCACTCGACTGCAAAGGAAGAGGTCCCCGAGAAAGGTTGAGCTCCTAAGTGGGACGTAGAGGACGTGACCATCCGTCTAAGAAATGGTGACTCGGTGGACCCTTCAGGAGTGTTATATATTTTCATATAGTTTAATAACTCTACGTACCAAATTTATAGAATGTTAAAATATACAGACAATATGGAGTTATTTCAACTGTAAACAATTTAATAAAAATTTACCCTTGTTGTCAATACGAATAGACTTTTGTGACAAAAATATTAAGGTCTGGGTTAACCGTACAATAATGACGTAACCGGGTTTTTTCAACAAACCCAAAAAGGTATTGTAAGATCCCCCTTTACCTGTTTGAAAAACCGATTGGGTGACAGTAATTGGAGGAATATAAGTTAGATGACATCTTATAAGTGTCATCCGTACGTTCCACCCCCACAGGCTCTATGAGATAGTCAGGACTACTCTCGACCCACTCTTCAGACACCGAAACCCAGACCCACCCCCTACCACAACTCGTCTCCCAATTATTCCACGAACACTCCTAAGACCCCTAAGTTCCTAAGACCCTTCGGTCCGAAGTTAGAGTCACCCGGGAGAATAAGGATATACTGACAGGAACTTGAAGTCGAAGGAAGGGATAATGTAGTCTGACAATGAAAGAATGAGTGGGAAAATACTACCTAATAATAGAAGACCGAGTGGGTGGTATCTCAGGTGTCCTGAGCATGAGTGAGGAACCAAAGCCCCAGTCCTCCTCACCACATTCCCGGGGGATCATTACCCATCACGTCGTCCTACCTCCTCCGACCCCCTCCCAGGCTCACACGTCCGTCCTACAACCGCGACCCCTCTGTCTTCCCTACGACATCTTCCGTTCCCCAGGGTTCATGAGACACTCATTTGCGACAACCTCAACCACGACTACTACTGTTTTTCCTTACCGTCCAAAATGCCTCTTGTAAGACCTGACTAATGTTTATGTGGTTTCTTCGTTAATTTTTGGAGACGAAAAAATTAATTTTTTTAATAATAGTATCATTAAATATGTTCTACGATTGGTAGCGACGAACGAATGGTAGACAGAGACGCCACTAACACAGAGAACGACCCGTATACGTTCGAGTGGACACAACAAAAGAAACTGTTATCTCGAATCGACGTAGACCCACAAGTGTCCAGTGGTACGCCACACCAGTAGCCAAGGGCCAGGACTCGTTCTGTTACTTCCGGTATTTTGTGGTTTACTCGGACGTCCCACCAGTGTCTCCGTCGGCACACACACACACACACACACACACACACACACACACACACATGGGGAATAAGAGACACAGAAGGTAGAGAGGGAAAATAACTGGACGAAATCAAACTTCTTCTCTTTTCCAACCGTTCAGGACTTCTGAACGGGTGTTATTGACACAGAGCCCATCACTAAATTCTCAAGAAAATTACCATCGTCGTTTGATTTTGTAAGTCTGTTTTCCAGGAACACACTCAAAAGTCGATATTTTCTTAAACCTCTCTGACAGGACTAAAATACAAGGAATAAACAAAACGTTAAAAAGTACGATAACTTTATTTACTGATTAACCGTGTTTTATTTAAAATGGAGAAAATCCTCCATATATGAATGTTACTGGAATGATAAAAAACATTTAGTAGAAGGTCCTTCTTTTTTTTTTGTCACTACTCTTTATAAGAGGGGGATTATTACATAATTTGTACAATTTTCGGTTCCTCTCTACGTTTTTATTTATTTTAGATCGGGACTAAAGTCTTAAATAATGTTGTATCATGGTCCCAGTTTGTCGGCGCCTAAGACATTAATACTATAGTCCTCTATGACACCGGAAAAGGGTAAATCGTTACGTGATCCTTCGACGTCTTGTTTTTCGAATACAAAAGTAATTTCGAAATCCAATTTTTTTTTCTTCTCCTCCCGTTTGTTACGAATTAATGTTATACACTAGTTTTAGACGACTTGTCTAAATCGTTATTAGTACTATTAAAAAATTCGTGATTTAGGACATAATTCTTCGAGTAGTCACTTTACTCTCCCAAAACTAAACAAAATATCACAGATAAACAGTTAAACAAAAATCAAAAATTTATGATTTAAGGAAGGGGTCGGTGTGTAAGGGACTACGGTAATAGTTCATGCCACCTGAGTGAAATGATTGATGTCGTAAATCTAGTGTCGTTTCTAACGTTCTCTGTGTCCAAACTAGGGACCCAGACCTTACAGGGGACCTCATCCTTTACCGTTGGACGAGGTCATAAGAACGGATCTCTTGGGGTACCTGGCTCCTCGGACAACCCGATGTCAGGTACGCCAGCGTTTCTCAGCCCGTGTGGACTCTGTGTGTGTTCGTTTCGTCTTCGACTCTAAAAGCACTAACTCAGTCCATGTTTGGAACTTGTATTACACTCTCAAATACCCTTTCGTTTGGACTCTGAGTCTTACGAATGTCCCCGGTCTCTCTAAGTCCGTGTGACCGTTCTTCACTAGTACTCGCCTCGATCCGGACATGTTGGACATAGGACCATCGTCACTCCTATCCCCAAACCCTTTGACTCTTTACTGATTGATATGGTTTGTCGAAATCATTTTCAAAGAGGTTAAAAAAGGGTAACGTCGATAAGTCCAGACGTGGAGGACCCTAGTATGTTCCTGGGGTCTCTGGTCGTAAGTATCGAGAGCTCATACTTCGGAGAAGACCGAGAATTGCACACTGACCTCTTGGTCTTTCCCCCTTTTGATGATCCTAGATAAAACAATATCTCATTTAACTTAAATAAATTTTAGAATCTTTTCTTCCTCTCTTTCTTTCGAGGATCGATGTCATATACTGTTCTTTATCAGGGAACTTTCACTGAGTCAGCACAGACTGAGATATGTCAGGTACCTTAAGAGGTCCGGTCTTATGACCTCACCCATCGGAAAGGGAAGAGATCCCCGAGAAGGGTTGGGTCCCTAGCTTGGGTCCAGAGGACGTAACGTTCGCCTAAGAAATGGTCGACTCGGTGTTCCCTTCGGGTTCCTATGACCTTACCCATTGGATAGGGAAGAGGTCCCCTAGAAGGGTTGGGTCCTTGACTTGACTCCAGAGGACGTAATGTCCGCCTAAGAAATAGTTGACTCGGTAGTCCCTTCGGGGACATAAGTAATAATAATTAAATTGTACATATTCTATGATGGTTTTTGTAAAATTAAGTCACATAAGAAAAGAAATTAATTTACATTTTTATCCGTGTTCCCTGACGTGTCTGATGCACTTAAAAGTAGTGTGTTTCTAACAATGATTAGTCTAGAAACAGACGAGACATTTCTTAATCAAAACGAAATATGTCTCTTCGGTGTGACTCGGAGACGATATCTCTGCCGTTTGTGACCGTAAGGTCATAATTGGCTTGTCACCATCTTTACGGAGGTGATAAATTTGTCTTTCGTCTAACAACTATGAACCACGGAAGTGGTTTTTGATCCTGATCTTTTTCTCTGAGTGTAGGGTATGTATGTATATTATAAAAAATCCATACTATCACTGTTGGCATTTGTTAATCCATCTGTAACATACGAACATCATTACAAGAATTGTTATTGCTGAAAATGAAATCGATAAAGGTTGTTACGTGAGAACTTTTTGACACAACTAATTTTTGAGTCGGTACTAAGAAAATGTTTTTCAAGGATTACAGTCAGACGATTCTTATTCTCACACGGTGGAACGTCGACGGTGAGAGAAGAGGGGTCCTAAGAGAAGAGAGAATTCCTACAGTAGCTCTGTAGAGGACCAAATTTGTCGGTCCAACTCTCGTGGGTTTGATCGTCTGGACCGTTACTAAGGTAAACGGAGGTACAAAACCTTCACAGACATCTCGTAGAGTTAGAAGACTCTTTCAAACGTTTTACACGGTTGAGATCGAGAGGTTGATGTCCCCTAGACAAATTTTTACACGTATATAAATAAATGAATCGACGTGGTCGAGGACCAACACCGAGTGTCCTAGAAGTTAGAAGTAGCGTCGTGCATCTTAAAGGAAAAAGAAACAAAACCGAACATCCTAGATCAAGGAACTGGTCCCTAGTTTGGACCCGGAGGACGTAACCCTTACACCTCAGAATCGGGGACCTGGTGGTCCCTTCAGGGGTTGATATGCACTAGAATGTTGTCGACGTCTTCAAAACCCCACGAAACACGACTAATTACAAGGTTCAAACTAACAATAATCGCTCTCAGCCATTTAGACTCCTTTCTTAGCTAACCGAATACCGGATCAGAGGATAGAGATAAAACAAAAGGGTATTCCATAGTGTAAAGACTTTACACTTAAGAAAGTATAGAAGACCTTGAGACCTTATTCCCCTTGAAATCTAGTTCTTTCCGTGTTGGACGATGATACTAGTGTTGATCGTCTTGATTTTCCTAGATGCCTCAGGGTCTCAGTTTCGGGGACGGGTTCGATAGTAGTCCCCGTCCCCTTTTGTGAGGGCGACTTGTGTGAAATGTCTTCTCCTTTTGTTTCGGGATAAAACCTTAAATACGACACGAGTCACATAAGTAAAAGTAACAAGAAAAGAGAAAAAAGACCGGAATGACACTCCGAACACCCTAGAATTAAGGGACTGGTCACTGACCTGGAGTCGGGAGCCGTCAGTTTCATGACTCAGGATTGGTGACCTGGTGGTCCCTTAAGGGAAGTAACAAAAATTATCTTCGTTTATCCGGTCCGTATTTTAATTTAAAAGAGTACTACCGGTTTAACACAGGTGAACTTTATGTATCCTTAATTGCAGGGGTATGTGTTATAAAACCTCTTTATTTAAGTTAAGTTTTGCTGAGAGGAATTACGGTTTCGGACCCTTGTTTCAATCCGATTTGATTTCACAAACCGATTCCAACACGTAAGAGAAATGTACAAGAGGAGTCCGAATCCAGAGAAAGAACCAAAAATCCCTAGAGAAAAATTGATCCCACTGCGAAGGAGTACCAGAACTTCGGTCTCTGGCGTAGAATAAGTAGATGCCTCTACTGCGAGCAAAATATACCGCGTTTCGCAATACGTTAGTTAAGAATGATTGAAAAATAATTTATTTAAAGAAATCAGTCAAAATTTTACTTAAATAAATAAAAATTATACAAAAGAACTCCCGAACAGTCAGTTTTTAGCATACACGACAATAATAGGGTAAAGTGTCGACTCCTTTGACTCCGAGTTTCTCCGACTTATTATTTTCATTCCAGGGTGTCCTTCTCAACACGGACTTAAGTGTCACTACGTCCCATTGAGGTCTCCGACACGAGAATTATTGAAATGACATACGGATAAAAGATGCCCAAACGAGATAATTTTTATGTAACTCAAGGACGGTACACGGTTTGAGACAGCGTCTACAATCTCTGTCTCGTCCGGACCTGACAATGCCTCGAATGGGAGGTCCCACCTCTCAAGTTTTCTTATGCCCTTCTTCCCCCTCCCTCTCTCTCCTCACCTCGAGGGGTCAGTGTGTCCTTGAGGCACAAATTCGTGAATACCTTCACGGTCTGACAAAAGGTTTCACCGACGTAGTGAAACGTAGGGAAGTTGTTTGATACATCCAAGGTTAAAGAAATGTAGAAGCGGTCGTAAACAATAATAGACTGAAGGTTTTTTATTGGTATTACTTGGAGTAAAAATTTGACTATATAAATGAAGACTTTGTTTTAGTGTCTATCACAGTGTTTAGTGGGTCTAACACCCCAACCCCCCCCCCGCCCCTCCCTTGAAGAGACCACCAGGTCACCGACTCTGAGGTGCGAAGGTGATATTCCCCGTGTCCAAGTTAAGGATCAGCCCTTTGTTTCTAGGGTGTACGAAGTGTCACGTCGGTTTTTTATCTCTTTTCTTTCCTTCCTTCTTTCTTTCTTTAAGAACTTAAGGCCTCGGGACCAATTCGGCCAGTGGCAACGTCTCGAAGAGACACGATACGCCCCGATGCGAGGGGTCGTGAACCACAAGTCCTCCGGGTGGTAGAAGACGCCCGTCCAAAGGGTCTACCAGAGATTTCCTAGTTAGTCCGATGAAAAGTTGTGTTCTGGGAAAGAGTGTGTTGAAGGAGGGACGACTCAGACACTTTTTGGTTCATTTTGTGACGGATAATATGTCGGTTGTCTTTCGGTTGACTCTTCATACCCAAGCAAAAGAAAGAAAGGAAACGTAAACATAAAATATTCCCAGTATAGAGTAATCCTGTTTTCGTCTAGTTCTCACATAAGCTGGAAATGGTCTTTTTCGTTCAGTGGAGCCGAATGTAGTCTGAACTCCAACAAAAATTTCTGTATTTTTTACTTAATAAAATATGACCCCCACATAAAAAAATGTGGATGTTCACATTGAAAATGGAAAATTTTCTGTACAAGGTTGAGAACCCTTATAAAATTTTCGATCGGATTCTGTCACAAATTTGTCACACAGGCAAATCGTTAATGTAATGTATACCATGTTTTACATTATAGATTTTGGAGTCGTATCGTTGGAGTCGGGTGTATATGAGGACGTTCTTCTACGACGTTAAACATTATCCGTGTTTTTGAATCATGTGTAAACCTGAAGGGGTAAAGAAAAACAATACTAATTTCTTGACGGTTTGAGTCATCTTGTTGGTTGTCATAAACATGATTTTCAACTCTTTCTTCACTTCACCCTAATTTTGGTACTGAAGTACGAGAAAATTGCGACTTTTTTTGTAGTTATTTTACATTGACTTTTAAGAATGGGAGTCTTAAGAAATCTATCTTCAATGTATTTTAAGAATAAAGGACCAAAAAGTGAAGTGCGAAACTAGAATATTGACAAAAAAGTCACCCTTGAGGGTGACTGAGGTTAAATTTATTTATGCCAAACAATACTCGAGCCGAAGGAACCGGTCCGTGGTGACCCTTCGCACACGAGTCATGGATATCATGTCAGTCAGGAAGGTCTTAAAAGAAAACGATCAATGTATTTTGTAGAGTGTGAGGAAACGGATGTGGTAAATACTGAAAGTTTTATTATGATATAAGTTTAGTATGACTTATATTGAACATAGAAAGTAAACTTCTGGAGTGGTTTGAATTAAAAAAAGAGTATGCTTATTTTAGAGAGGGACGGGAACAAAAGGTTCACGGTACTTACATATTTGAAAACAAACAACTCTTTCAATTCCATTCTTCCAATTCTTAAAAAGTACGTCGTAGATATTACCTTTTCTAGGGTTTTTTCTTATATATACATATATATTTTGACTTAGTGAAACGACATGTGAACTTTCGTTATGTTGTGATATTTGATTGATATGAAGTTACATTTTTGACCGATTTGTCTTCTTTTTTTTACTGTGACTGAAGTCGTCCCGTAACCCCTCGAAAAACGGAACTGCCTTTTTAGAATTGTGGAACGGAAACCACCACTAATGTACGTACTTATGTAAACAGTGTCGAGTGATAAAGGAATTCTAAGTACGTAAGGTGACGTATATTTAATGTGGAATTACTTCAACTAAAAAATTTTTTCTTACGAAAACACGTCCCTTCCTGGAAATTTTAATAGAGATTCGGTGATCAAAAGTTTTACACCAAGAGTCTGTTGGACGTTTGGATAGTCTTTCCGTTTAGGAGCACGGAGTGGACCTGGATATCTTAGTCTTCGAACCCTTGACTCGGATGTGTTGATGAAAACTTGTATAGGAGGTCGACTATGTACCATTTCGAAGTTTAGTGACTAAATCCGATCGGAAAAACAAAAACAAAAACAAAAAAAATTGTTAACTCCGTAGATTCGGATTTTAGTAATTACAGTTTTAACCCTAAGTTAAGGTTTAGAGAACGTCCGAAGTTCCACACTTTGTATCGTTCCGTTTAGAGTAGACGTAAAGGGGGACTATTGACGAATCAATCGAGGGAAACCAAGTCTCAACACTCAAGGTTTTTCCGACCTGAGTCGTTTCTCTTAAGTCACCATTAACGAAAGTTTTAGGACGGGTCGGGAGGAATAAGGGGGATGGAGATGAATGTACTAAACAACCGATTATTTGTCTTGTAACTTAGACCTCCGGACTCAAGTTTGGACCGAGGTAGAGATGGTGATTTTCGACTTGTGGAAGTCTGTTTAGTGGAGGAAGAAGACGAAAGTAGAAACATTTTTATCCTCGTAACATAATCTAGTATAATCTTAATTTCTAAGAGGTATGGAGTCTTAAAGTACTAAGAGAGTAGACCCGAAGGTTTAAAAGAGGGGTAGTAGTACGAACTTCCCCCTTTTTTTATAGATAAAGGACCACTGGTCTTTTAGATTTAGGGGTTACGAAAATAAAGTATGAATGGGAGGTAGGACTGTCTTACACCAGGTGACCTCTTCCCTTACCGTTCGGTGAAGTCATAAGAACGGAACTCTTGGGGTACTTGTCATACTTTTCCGTTTTACTATCCTATGACTTTCTCCTTGAGGGGTCCAGTAATCCACGGGTTATACGATGACCTCTAGTCACCTTTTTATTGAGGTCTTTCTTACTTCCTTACTTCGGTTTCGTTTTTGTTACGGGTCAACACCTACACTGACCACTATCTTCGTTCTAGGTTACGACATTTCTCGTTACAACGTATCCTTGAACCTTACAGTCCAGGTACTTAGTTCCGTTTAACCTTCACCAGTTTGTTCTCTACCGTTCCCACTTGCAGCTGTAAGATCCTTACTCGCTTTATTTTACCTGACCTTACCCACTTAAATTGAGTCTACTGGTAATATAGATGATGACACCCGTCCTTAGGGAGTCTTCTTTACCTCATCGGTAGTACCAATTGTTTTCTCAGGATTTACGTCATGAACCTACGTCAAAGCTTTTGTTGTCTTACTAGAGACAAGCAGAGGTTCTGTTTGGTAAGTTATAGTGCCATTAGGTTCAGATACGGGGTTGGTCATTACGACTTCTTCGACTTCAACTTGTCAAAATACTTCTGGATGTTCTGGAAAATCTTGATTGTGGGTTTTTTCTACAGGAAAAGTAATATCCCCTGACCTTACGTTTTCATCCTTCAGTTCTTTGTGGACCTCATTGTCCGTTTAAACCGGAACCTTACGCCTTACTTCGTCCCGTTTCTGATTATCTCAAAACGGTTCTTGTACGTGACGAGTATCGTTTGTGGGAGACGGGTGTTATGTTCTGAGATGTGTACCTGTAGTGGTCTACCAATTGTGGTTTTAGTCTAACTAATATAAGAAACGTCGGTTTCTACCTCTTCGAGATATGTCAGTTGTTTTTGTTCTGGTCCTGGACTGACACCGAGTCTAGTACTTGAGGAATAATGGTTTAAGTCTGACTTTAACTTCTTTCATGCCTTTTGGCGATCTGGTAAGTCCATACTGGAGTTAGTTTAGTGAATACTAATATGTCACCTTCACTCTTTATCTAAATTCCCGGATCTAGACTATCTGTCTCACGGACTACTTGATACCTTACTCCAAGCACTGTAACATGTCCTCTGTCCCTAGTTCTGGTAGGGGTACCTTTTCTTTATGTTTTTTCGTTTTACCGACAGACCCCTCCGGAATGTTTATCGACACTTTTCTTCTCTTCGCTTTTCGTTTCCTCTTTTCGTTTCTATATTCGTAGACTTACGTCTCAAGGTTTCTTATCGTTCTTCTCTATTCTTTCGGAAGAAGTCACTAGTCACGTTTCTTTATCTCCTTTTCTTGTCTTACCCTTTCTGATCTCTAGAGAAATTCTTTTAATCTCTAGGGTTCCCTTGTAAAGTGCCCTTCTACCCGAGCTATTTCCTGTCTTTACCATACCTGGATTGTCTTCGTCTTCTATAATTCTTCTCCATCGTTCTTATGTGCCTTCTCGACATGTTTTTTCTAGAAGTGTTGGGTCTATTAGTACTACTACACTAGTAAGTAGATCTCGGTCTGTACAACCTTACGATTCAGTTCACCCAGAATCCTTCGTAGTGATGCTTGTTTCGATCCCCTCCACTACCTTAAGGTCAACTCTATAAAGTCTAGGACTTTCTACTACGACACTTTCACGACGTGAGTTATACGGTCGTTTAAAGTTTTTGATTAGTCACCGGCGTCCTGACCTTTTCCAGTCAAAAGTAAGGTTAGGGTTTCTTTCCGTTACGGTTTCTTACGAGTTTGATGGTGTGTTAACGTGAGTAGAGTGTACGATCATTTCATTACGAGTTTTAAGAGGTTCGGTCCGAAACCGTTATGTACTAGGCACTTGAAGGACTACAAGTTCGACCTAAATCTTTTCCGTCTCCTTGGTCTCTAGTTTAACGGTTGTAGGCGACCTAGCAGCTTTTTCGTTCTCTCAAGGTCTTTTTACAGATAAAGACGAAAGAACTGATACGGTTTCGGAAACTGACACACCTAGTGTTCTTTGACACCTTTTAAGACTCTCTCTACCCTTATGGTCTGGTGGACTGGACGGAGAACTCTTTAGACATACGTCCAGTCCTTCGTTGTCAATCTCGACCTGTACCTTGTTGTCTGACCAAGGTTTATCCTTTTCCTCATGCAGTTCCGACATATAACAGTGGGACTAATAAATTGAAGATACGTCTCATGTAGTACTCTTTGCGACCTGACCTTCTTTGTGTTCGACCTTAGTTCTAACGACCCTCTTTATAGTTAGTGGAGTCTATACGTCTACTGTGGTGGGAATCCCGTCTTTCATTTCTCCTTGATATTTCGGAGAACTACTTTCACTTTCTCCTCTCGTTTTTTCAACCGAATTTCGAGTTGTAAGTCTTTTACTTCTAGTACCGTAGGTCAGGGTAGTGAAGTACCGTTTGTCTACCCCTTTGCCACCTTTGTCACAGTCTGAAATACAAAAACCCGAGGTTTTAGTGACGTCCACCACTGACGTCGGTACTTTAATTTTCTGTGAATGATGAACCTTCTTTTCAATACTAGTTGGATCTATCGTAGAAGTTTTCGTCTCTATAATGAAAGGGCTGATTCCAGGCAGATGAGTTCCGATACCAAAAAGGACACCAGTACATACCTACACTCTCAACCTGACACTTCTTCCGACTCGTGGCTTCGTAACTACGCAAACTTGACACCACAACCTCTTCTGAGAACTCTCAGGGAACCTGACGTTTCTCTAGGTTGGTCAGGTAAGACTTCCTCTAGTTGGGACCCTAAAGAAGCCTTCCTTACTACGATTTCGACTTTGAGGTCATGAAACCGGTGAAGTACGCTTCTCAACTGAGTAACCTTTTCTGAGACTACGACCCTCCCTAACCCCCGTCGTCCTCTTTCCCTGTTGGCTCCTACTCTACCGACCTACCGTAGTGACTGAGCTACCTGCACTCAGACTCATTTGAGGCCCTCTACCACTACCTGTCCCTCCGGACCGCACGACGCTAAGTACCCCAGCGTTTCTCAGCGTGTGCTGACTCGCTGACTTGACTTGACTTGACTTGAGGTAAGATTCGGATACAAGAGATTTTATTGTTTATATGACCCCTTAAGGGACCGTCCGGTCACCAGTCTTGACGTATGAGACTACCGCCCTGTACCCAAACTAGAGACGAGACCCTTAAGGGTGTTCGACACACCACGTCGGTTTTTTTAATTTTTTTTTTGATTATACGACAGTAACAAGTTTACAGTTTCATGTAAAACAACACTAGTGATTTCGTCTTAAATTTCAGATTTAATATTTTAGTAGTTCTCTTTTGCTAACGGGTTTTCGTTACCGATAAAATTGAAAAGGTTCTCACCTTTAAATTGAACGTAGCTTTAAGTCAGCTTATATTATAAACGTAGCAAAGTTGACTCTTAAACTGATATCAGGTTTCTGGCGTTCTTTTAAAATTTTTATGAATTTCGTTTATCACAATATTATATTTAATTTCGTAACCATTAACCGTTTCAGTTGACGAAAAGTCAAACGAGTACACCACCGTATACAAATGTCTGCACTATAAGTCACATATCTACGACAAATAATATACACAAATCAACGAGTCAGTACAAACTGAGAAGCACTGGGAAACCTGACATCGGGTGGTCCGACGAAATAGGTTCGTTAAAAGGTCCGTTCTTATGACCTCACCGAACGACAAGGGAAGAGGTTCCCTAGAAGGGTGGGGTGCCTAGCTTGGACACGAAGAAACAGAGAACGTGACGTCCTCCTAAGAAGTAGGTGACTCGGTGACTCCTTCGGGCTACGATAAGATAAGGATGTCTTCTGTTGTACGTTGAAGTCAATTTTGACTTCTCCTTATCAGGTCTTTCACCTCGGTGGACCGGACGGTCCTCAGTGTCGTGGTCACCTCCCCAGACCTACCACGTTCCTAACGTTAATGTAACTAGAGACTAGTCTATAAGTTTGGTTGTAGACTTTATAACTACATTCGAAGAATCTGAATTATAGTCCTTCGGAGTAATTATTTGGGGTACGTCACAGAAAGGTAGAGAAGAGTACTGAGAGACTTATTATCGGTAAATTGTCCTTTTCCAGTGAAAGATTCTTTTCAGTTTCTGTCGATGAACACACTTCTAGCAGGAAGATGACTAGTCGTTATCTATACACACACACACACACACACACACACACACACAATCAGTGAGTCAGTTCAGTTTGAGAAACTCTGGGGTATTTGGTATCGGGAGGTCCGGGGAGACAGGTGCCTTAAGAGGTCTGTTCATATGACCTCACACAACGGTAAAGGAAGTGATTCCCTAGAAGGGTCCCTGACTTGGGTCCCTAACTTAGGTCCAATAGACGTAACACCCGTCTAAGAAATGACAAACTCGGTGGTCCATTCAGGGTCGTTATCTATGACGAAGGATTGAATTTACGTTCAGATTTCGGTATTTATATAAGACCTAAAAATTAAAGACACATTCTTTTGAAAAAATTCCTATTCTTGGAATTGTCAATCGATGGTTTTATTTCTACGACGATTGAAGGTTTGATTTAAACTTTCATTCACTCTTTTTCCTTCTCTTTCTTTTTATTGTCATGAAGTCCTTTAAAGTGTCCAATAAAGTAATTTTGTTCGTTGTCGTCAAATATCTTTTCTTTGTAACACTTTAGTCATAGTGTTTCCTAATTTGACTGAAGAAAATAATTGTCGATGTACTTTTATGAACATATAAAATAAAAAATATATTTCTTTTATTCTGTACGTTTTCTTCAAATTAAGGGGATTACTGAAGTCTCTGTCACCTGTAATCCTTTTATTTTCGTATCATAAAATTACCACTTTAATGGATAAAAACAACTCGTTCCTTTTGATCAATGTTTCTTTTTATCGTGTTTCAAATTCATTAAAAAATCCTATCCTCATAATATCTGTATAAGATACGAAAGTTTAATACAAAAATTTACCGTTTTTCCTTTTTTCTTACTTGACCCATAAATCTAGGTAGTTTTTTATAATATTCACCTAGAACGTGGTATATTTAACATATCGTTTTGTAATTCATAGTTACCGATAAGGAGTCCAAGAATGACCTACATTGGTTTAGGGTATCGAGAAGGGTCCATCGAGTCGTCATTTCTTAGACGGAGGTTACGTCCTCTGAACCCAACCTGGGGACCCACCCCTTATACAGGACCTTCTCCTTTACCGTTCGGTGAGGTCATAAGAACGAACCTTTTAAGGTACTTGTCTCCTCGGACCGTCCGATGTCAAGTTTCCCATCTTTTCTCAGTCTGTGTTAACTCGCTGACTAGTCCGTACTGCGTGTATACCTACCCTGCCTCTTCATTTGCCCGTACCGGTGGCAGTCGTAGTGGTTCCGGTAGGAAAGGTTCCATTCCAGGACAAAGGTCGATTCTCAGAAGTCCAACCTGGTCTGAGCCCAGCCGAACCCCCTACTCGTCCCTCGGGGAGGGTTTGTGCAGGGTCCGGTCGAGAGAACCCATGACGAAAGGACAGTTCAGTACTAACATTATATTGAAGACAACAAGAACCTTAGTCGTGTCTCTCTGAAGTGAAAACCTATGTTGACAACCGAATTTTTTTATGAAGGTCCCTTTTTTATAGTGACTTGGTGTCTCGTCGTTCTTGGAATCGTTGGAATCGTCAAGGACTGGGGGCGGGAACCGGAGGAGGGGTCGTCGAAAGATTTACAATAGTAAGAGGAGGACCGGGGCAGGACGAGGAGGGAGGTCCGGGAGTGAGAGTCTCTTCAGGGAGTTCACCAAGAGGTCCTGTTATGACAAGTATCCCCTTCTTCGGGAAGTCGAAGGAGACGCGACAAAGTCGTAGAAAGAGGGGTACACATGTTAGATGACCGATGAACAGACGAGACGACGGTCCGTAACACGGTTCGGGAATCGTGAACTTTCTCTAAATTAGGGTTCCCATTAAGAGACTAGATGTTTTTTTTCTGAGTCTCTTCAAGTCCTTAAGTGGTCTCAAAGAAGTAAGTACATAGGGAGGAGATTCAAATTTTTCTTCGTAGGGTAACAACTATCGAAGACACAACGTATTAACGTTAAACGATCTCGAAGGGACCACCGAGTCTACCATTTCGTAGACGGACGTTACGTCCTCTGGACCCAAGCTCGGGACCCAACCCTTCTAGAGGACCTCTTTACCATTGGGTGAGATCATAAGAACGGACCTCTTAGGGTCCCTGCCTCTTCGGACCATCCGATGTCAGGTACCTCAACGTTTCTCAGCCTGTGTTGTCTCGCTGAAGTCAAGTGAAGAAGTTCTCTCATCTAATCTTTACAAGAGTAGTCTTGGGCGTGGGGGCGTTATTCATTTATTCACTCCACTACCGACACAATTGAGGTAGCCCCCCTATAGAAAGTGGTATATATGTGGATAGCTTAGTAGTGTAACATGTGAACTTCTTGGAATGAATATAAAAAGTAATATATGGAGTTGTTTCGATCACCAGCCCCACCCCTCCAAAAAATTTATTTTATTTTGTCCTGAAGGGACTAATTCTTTGAGTCCCCTGTACCTAAGCTAGGGACGAGGCCCGTCTCAGGCTCCTCGTTGATTCAGGTCCACGGTGTTGAGGACGTACGACGTTCGCAGGTGTACGATGTAGACGACTTCGGGCGGACGGATCTCGGACACGAGGCGTTGCTTCTTCGGTACCGTTGTTCGGGTCTGTGGTTTTGGTCTCTCATCGGGGACGAGTGACGTTGATCTCTTTTGGACACGAGTCGTAGTTTCTGGGTCTACCGCCTTTTATTTATTTTAATATCCTTTTTTTATTTATTTGGTTTCGTAGAGATAATGTGTGTGTGTGTGTGTGTGTGTGGACACTTACGGGTGGGTACGGAGGGTGGAGGAGACCCCCGAAATAGTTAATAAGGTAGGAGGACACTCTTATTTAAAATTACACAGTTGAACTGATACGACTCCCTACGGGTGTATCGACCCTTTTGCAATAAAGACCTACAGACACACACTCCGACTAAGAAGTTGTCATGAACGACGACGATTCAGTGAAGTCAGCACAAGCTGAGACACGTTGGGGCACGCTGGGGTATTTCCCGTCGGGTGGTCCGAGGGGGCAGGGACCCTAAGAGGTCAGTTCTTGTGACCTCACCGAACGGTAAAGGAAGAGGTTACACACTTTCGTTTTTCACTTTCACTTCAGCGAGTCAGTACAGGTTAAGAAATGCTGGGATACCCGACGTCGGATGGTCCGAGGAGGTAGATACCCTAAAAGGTCCGTTCTCATGACCTCACCGAACGGTAACGGAAGAGCCTTGTCATGAACTTAGACACGTTTCTCCTTTCTGTGCGTGTAGGCACACTCCTGCCGTGGGAGTCGGAGGGTCCCCGGGGATCTCTTGTCTTCGCCTTCCTTCCCACTTAGGCGAGTGACGGTGGGAGTCGTGTAGTCGAGACGACCAAGAGGTCGGAAGGCCGAGGTCCGGAATTTGGTCGGGCACCCGACCCTGTCTTGGGGTGGAGACTGAAGGGGGCCAGAGGACTACCGGAAGGTAGGGTTTTACAGGATTTACGGTGGTGAACCGTTGTAGGACCACGGGTTTTAGACCCGGACCAGGTCCGGCCCGTGAGTCCGGAGTGGGTAGTACGGGCGGAGGACTCCCAAGAGTGACGGCGCAGAGGACAGGGTTATAACCCCCTTTGTGTGACTGACTTTGGTGGGTGGGACCGGCCCGTGGTGTCATTGGTAAGTACACTCAATAAAATGCTATCCTCCTAGATCATTCCTCGTACCTTGATTTTTCGGTCGTGGTGGGGGTTTCTCAAGTCCTTTCCAGTTTTCCTCTGTGGTGCACAGGATGGTGGAGGGTCTTGGAGACCGACCTTAGATAGAACAGACTCGTTCCACACACGGTGGTCCTTCCTGAGACTCAGTCTCACTATTCAGTCTTTGTCGTTGGGCCTTTGATTAGGACACATACGTACGATTCAGCGAAGTGACCACAGGCTGAGACACACTGGGATACCTGACTTCGGACCGTCCGAGGAGACAGTCACCCTAAGAGGTCCGTTCTTGCGACCTCACCCAACGGTACGGGAGGAGGTCCTCTAGAAGGACTGGATTTCTAGCTTGGGTACAGAGACTGTAGAGGACGTAACCATCCGTCCAAGAAATGGTGGCCGTGGTGAATCCTTTGGGTTCTTACGTTCGGTGTACCGACTCGTCAGGGGGACCCAAGGGAATGGCACAATGAGAGACGGGTCCAGAAGGAAGGGTCACTTCAGGCAACGAAACCGTCGTGGGTACAGAGGTGCCTATTAAGTAAAGGCTCAATCTGTTCTCGGGGGAGAACCCGGGACCTTCGCCAGGGGGATGGACGTTATGGTTGTCTGAGAAAGGTAATTGTCGGTTGTTCCCTTTTGTTAGGTAGGAGATAAAGTTTGGACGTCAGTAAAGGGTGACTTTAATTTTGTTTTCGGTTTGTGAAACAAAACTGATCGGTTCCCACTCGACTGGGACGGACACAAAAGTGGAGGGGAGGACGTCGGGACGAGGACGAACAGGAAGGAAGAGAAGGTGGGTGGAGGGGCAGTGAGGGTTGGGGGAGGGGGCTGAGGGACCGACGAGTGGACCCACGGACCCTCGACGAGGAGGGGGAGTAGGGCCGGATCCGTAGGTGTCCCCAGGACCGGAGACCTGTTTCCCGAGGAGAGGGTGTAGTGGTCGGAACATCCGACAAATATTGGAAGGGGTTTAGACTTTTACAAAAGTGTACAAGTCTCGTACACAGACAGAGGGGTTGATCTTACCCCGGGGATTCCTGTCCCAAAACGACAAGACGAGGTACAGGGGAGTGGGTCGTTGTCATAGACTGTGTCTTTTCGATCAGGTATTTATAAATAACCTTTTTAGTATAAGCTAGGTAACGGAATACGAGAGTCAAATGTGTGTACGAGAACAAAGAAAAGGCTTCTGTAAGACGGAGGGTTATACGTAAGGTGTCCAGGGGTGAAGAAAGGACGAACGTACGATTCAGTGAAGTCAGCACAGGTTGAGAAATACTGGGGTACTTGACATCGGACGGTCCGAGGAGACAGGTACCCTAAGAGGTCCGTTCTTATGACCTCACCCGACGGTGAGGGAAGAGGTCCCCTAGAAGGGCTGGGGCCCTAGTTAGTGTGCAGAGAAATACAGACGACGTCACCATTCGCCCGAGAGACGTTGATCGCGGCGGATTCTTCGGGTCACGAAAGGACGTAAAGTGGGGTTTAACAGAATTTCCTTCAAGAAGGGAAGGTCGGTCCGGAATCGACGACACCGAAATGGGGCTAGGGTAGTGAAACAATTTTGACGTGCTTCCTCTTCTCCCACAGTCTCCTACTCCACCGACCCACCGTAGTGGTTACGTTACGTGTACTTCAACCCGTTTAAGGCCCTCTACCCCTCCCTGTCCCTCCGGACCGCACGACGTCCTAGCGTTTCCCAGTCTGTGCCGACCTGCTGACTTGTTGTCTTGAAGGACCCCCGTTTTAGGTCACTGGAGAGGGTTTGACCGTTCGGCGGTTGCTGAAACGTCGAAAACAGAAAAGTAGAAACATAGGGGCCTCGGGTTAAGGTGCGGTCCGTGTCCTTCTCGTGAATTAACAACAACGTAATTAATTATTGATTAATCGATTGAACTGGGCCCAACAGTGTCTGGTTAAGGACTTCGACAGAGAAGGAGCGGAAGGTGCTGAAACAGATCGAAAGAGGGTTGACTTGTGAAATGCTCGTTGTAAGAAGAAAGAGTCAGAAAAAAGACCAACAGAGGAGGTGGTAGTTACGTATAAGAAGAATGAACAGGCTTTACCTCAAAATTAGTACCAAGGTCAAAGTTTAGGTAAGATTAGAGCTCACACAATCGTCGTCGGAGTGGGTCAGTTAGTGTGTCTAAACCTCGGAGTCTTGTAACGGGAACCAAGAGAGGTCTGAAACATTTTGTAAGCTTCGTGTTCTTTCCCTCCCCCTTACTCTTTCCCCTTGACTCTTAATATGTAGGATGAAATATGGCATGAGAAGAAAGACGAAATGTTTATGGTTGTCACTCACCTGATAAAGTGTGCAAGGTTACCCCTACACGTCTTTCTTTACATTAAAGAAATGTAACCAGAAAAAGTATTCAGACCAATTATTTTTTTATTTAAGTCAATTACAAGTGTAGACAATTTTCGTATCGAGTCACGTCATTAACTTTATCGTGCATATCCCTTACGGTTCAGAGAGAAACCTTTTCTATGAATTCTACGGACGGGCAGAGGGCGAAGAAAGAACTTCACAAAGATCCACTTGTCTTCGTCTCCATACCCTACCTCCACAGAGACTCTAAACCCCTCTACGACCCTAAGGGGCTAGGTGTGTCGTAGTAGGTCTCAAGAAGGCGTAGGGTCCACAACCACCCTGGGCACCAACCCAGGAGACCCGGACCGGTCTTGGTCTGCACCGATGGGAGTGGAGCAAGATCCGAGGACGGCCGGCGGAAGAGACTTGCTCACGGGACCCCAGGGTCGGGGTGTCGTCCAACCGGACAACGCGGAGTCGTGGGGTTCGACTGAATCGAAGTAGGAGTGTGTTTTTCCTCCGACTTGGGGTTTTTCATGGGTGGGACTACATAAAAAAGTTCCGGTATGTGGTGTCACCGACACCGTTATCGAGGGGTTGAACGGGAGTTACATTGGGTGATTAAAATACCCAGGGGTGGGAGAGTCTCCCCGAAGGAACCACCGAGTCTACCATTTCTTAGGAGGACGTTACGTCCTCTGGACCCAAACTAGGGACCCAACCCTTCTAGGGGACGTCTTCCCTTACCGATGGGTGAGGTCAAACTCTCAAGGTACCTGTCTCCTCGGACCGTCCGATGTCAGGTACCCCAACGTTTCTCGACCTGTACTGACTCGTTGATTGTAAAGACGAAAATGGGAGAGTCTCCGAACCCTGACTGTAGACAGAGAGGAGGGAGAGGAATGGGAAGTGTGTTTGTGAGAGCCCGAGGGAAGAGGAGGGGTACGAGGGGCCCCGGTCTTTTGTCGACCTGAAAGGAGCATGAAACGGGGGTAGGACAGGAGGAGAAAGACTGAGGTAGATGTCAACTCCTTCCTTAGAGAGGAGATGTGACACCCTCTTAAGACATTCGAGTAAAGAGGTTCGAATCAATCAACAACCATACGATTTTTTTTTTTTTTTCCGTAATTTTCTTAAACCTTTTATAAAAGAGTTCTATCGGACCGTTCAGACTATATTTAATTTCGACTACTTCGTTTGAATTAGACCGGTCGATTTCCTTAAAACTAACTAGGATTTCCGTTATACTTCTCGGTGACTGACAATATTTGTACTAATATAAAAGAAAGTTTCCAGTGAAACCGACGTTACATCTTTCGTCTAATCTACGATCACAAAAGGTCTAAAACATGGGTACTGTGAGTACCTTTTATCATTATGATATTCCGTGTTACTCCCTTGTCTTTCTCCAGTGAGACCCGGGAGGGTACTCTCGACTTCCCTACTTGTGTGGACCTCAGGTAAGTACCAATGTGTGACTATTTCGTCCTTCATGTTCAAACCTTCCAACTTTCGGTCAATTTTCTGTTAATGGTATACTAGGTCGTCAGGGTAAGGACCCGTATATAAGACTCTTTTGAGTTTAAACGTTTCTATGTCCATGGGGATACAAGTATCGTCGTGATAAACGTTATTGGTTCTGTACCTTTGTTTGATTTATAGGTAACTGTCTACTTACCTATTTCTTCTATACCATGTATATATGTTACCTTATAATGTGTCGGTATTTTTTCTTACTTTATTACGGTAAACGTCGTTGTACCTATCTCGATCTGTACTAGTATGATTCACTTCATTCAGTTTGTCTCTTTCTGTTTATGGTATATTATGGTTTATGTACCCTTGGATTTTTTCACTACGTTAACTTGGAGAAATATTTTAATTTTGTCTGAGTGTCGGTATCTTTTGTTTGAATACCAATGGTTTCCCCTTTCCTGTCCTCCCTATTTAATCCTCAAACCCTAATCGTCTACGTTTGTTGACATATATTCGATTTATTTGTTGTTCCAGGGTGACATACCGTATTTCTCAATGTAAGTTATAGAACATTATTTTATACTACTTTTTCGTAGACTTTTTTTATATATAGTATATACATACTTATTTATATACACACAATCAGCAAGTCAGTACGGGCTGAGAAACGTTGGGGTACCTGACGTTAGGTGGTCCAAGGACACAGGTACTCTAAAAGGTCCGTTCCTATGACCCCACCCAGCGGTAAAGGAAGAGGTCTCCTAGAAATATAATAACAACAATAAGTCATCAATTCAGTACAGATTAAGAAACGTTGGGGTACTTGACATCGGACGGTCCGAGGAGACAGGTACCCCTAAAGGGTCCGTTTTTATGCTCTCACCTAACGGTAAAGGAAGAGGTCTCCTAGAAGGACCTAGTTCCCAGTTTTGACACAGAGGACGTAACCGTCCACAGTTGGTATGCCGAAGGGAGTCACCATTTCTTAATATGTATATATACCCGAAGGGACCTCCGAGTCTACCATTTCTTAGACAGACGTTACACCCTTTGGACCCAAACTAGGGCCCAACCTTTCTAGGGGACCTCCTTCCGTATCGTAGGCTGGGGTCATAAGGACGGACCTCTTAGGGGTACCTGTCTCCTCACACCGCCCGACGTCAGGTACCCCAGTGTTTCTCAGTCTGTCCTGACTCGGTGATTCGTGTCGTGTATGCATATACGACTTATATATATATATGAGCCGCATATATATACACGACACGAATATGTGTATATATACATATATACGACTCAGTGATACAACGTGTGGACTTTGATTCCGTTAACCTTGTTAAGTACGTTCTCTATTAGTAAACTCAAAGTCTGTCAAAGTTTCATTTTGTTTGTTCTTTAAGTCATGAGAGTATTCACCTACGTTCTCAACCTTCTCTTTGAATCTAAAGATTTACTTTAAATTGTCAAGTATGTGGTTTTACCGAAGATTGTCGTATATTAGAATCCGATAATCTGTCGTTACCTGTCCTAATCACCTCTGCTACTCCTTTCCCCCCTTTTTCTCTCTCTTTATTACTATATTTGTCATCGACAAATACCGTCACTACTATACCCTATTTTACTTACCTAGACTTCCTATGATAATTATGATAATCATGATAATCATGATTAATCATGATAATTATGGTAATCATGATAATTAATAATCTACCTCCCGGAGGGACCACCGAGTCTCCATCTCAAACGGACGTAACGTCCTCTCCGTCCAAGTTAAGAGCCCATCCCTTCTAGGGGACCTCCTCTTTTACCGTTGGGTAAGGTTATAAGAGCGGACCTTTTAGGGTGCCTGTCTCTTCGGACCACCCAGTATTAGGTACCCCCAACTTTCTCGATCTGTGCTGAATCGACGATTTGGTGGTGGTGGTTAATCTAATATTTTTCTGTAACACAGACTAACTTGTCGATTTATTTTTACCGTGGTTAATTACCTCCAGTCCTCAAAGGTTTTGTTACCTCTCGTACAACAACAAGAGCGTTTCAGAATTCATTTCTTCCATAATTAATGATACTTCGTTTCCTCAACGACGATTGTTTCTGGTATCTCCAGTACAATGGGTTGAACAGGTATAACATTTATTATTCTAAAGAATAACAAATGACTCCTGGAGGATGAAAAATCCGTTACCGAACCAACGTGTTGTCCATAGTACCGTAATTAAGTGTCCTTTGAGATACTCCATCAACAAAAATAAATTCTCCGTCACCTTAGGGACTCTCTAAGGTTCCCATTGAACGGACCTGCTGAGTCTTTAAATAAGGGTCTCGGTTCCAAGTCTGGACTGGAGAGACGGTAGGTTTGGTGAGTAACCAGGGGAATAGGATGTACTAAATAAAAATCTTCAACGTTTAGATGTATGCAAAATAGTGAAGATTTTACGAGTGTAAAAGACGTATTTCAGTATCTCTGTCAAGTTTCACTCGGTCCTATTCTGGGTCTCAAGACGGACGGGAAGTTCAAAGACAGGACCGGGACACGGAAAAGGAAGGACTCGTTTTTCCTTGCAACCTTTTTAACTCTGTCAAAACAAACACTGTGTACCTCTGAGTTGTAAATTGGGTGTCGGTGTGTTAACAGAGATCTGGGAGGGGTGCCGGCAGCACGATGGTACGGTTCCGAGAGACGTCTCTGAGTCCTCAAGACCCGTAGTCGGTGGGGGAAAACAGTGTCTTAGGACAAATCGCCACAACTCACAGTCTCCATTTCTTACCCCTTTCCACCCGGTGAAGGTTAAAAGGGGGTTAGGTCAAGTGTATCTCTGTTGACGAAGAAACTCAGGTCAAGATCTTCAGGATCTTAGACTGATCCATTTCTTAGACGGACGTCACGTCCTCTGGACCCAAGGTAGGGACCCAACCCTTCTAGGGGACCTCTTCCTTTACCGTTGGGTGAGGTCATAGGAACGGACCTTTTAGAGTACCTGTGTCCTTGGACCACCCGACGTCAGGTACCCCAGCGTTTCTCAGCCCGTGCTGACTCGTTGATTGTGTGTGATCCTTCAGGTCAGACCCCTTCCTCTCCCAACCGACGTGGTGCACCGTCCGTACGGTCTAGGATCAAGGGGCTGGTCCCTTGGTTAGACACGGAGACGTCACCTTCGAGTCTCAGAATTGGTGATCTAGTGGACCCTTTAGGTCCTTCGGATCAAACTTCTGAAACTTTTACTAGACGTAAATTAAACTAAATTTGGACTGTAGAAAGGGAGAGTACCACTTTCTGTGTTCTATTACGAGGGGAAATATTTCTACGTTCCACATGATGTGTACACCGGTTTACGGGTTTCATCTTATTACAGTGAAGAGACAAGTTGGATTGGTACGGGATCGGGTTCCCTTACTGAGGAAGATGAGTACTATTTCAGTGTCAAAACGTGGACTCAATTCGATACAAGTAGACTATACTAAAGTGAAAACTTGGTACTGTAAAGAATTACGGAATGTAAGTACGGTTGAAGTCCCCGAATTACTACATACAACAACCACATTTGTTTACGGTTCGAATCGTGGTCGTGACAGCTTAAGGAATCTATGGAGTCGTGTTAATTCTCTTGATTTAACGTTCCATTAATGTATCGGACCTAATTACGCATTAGAACCTCGGGTCATTATGGGTGGCGTCCGTTCGTCCTTTTGAGGCAAAACAATGACACCACCTCACTCTTCAGTCTCCCCAGTCTCCAGCGACTAGACTTGTCCGACGTCACTCCTCAACCACAAAACCATTGTCCTGTAGATTGTGAGGACTTAAGAAGTCGACGTCGACCTTGCGGGACCCTTTGGGTAAGGTAAGTTCCGTGTTATGTCTTTCCCAAAAAGGTTGTCTTCTCTTCTCTGTTCGTAGGTATATTTTGAATTTGACCGTTGACAAGGATATTGAGAGTGATGAATAAAAGACCCCTTCTCTTTCCTAAAAAAGATAAACAGAAAGAAAGTATACCTGTTTTTTTTTTTTTTCGAGATGTTTATAAACGATAGGGACTGGTCCATGTTCCTACCGTTTAGGCTCATTTTTAAACCAATGTTACAAGACTACCTTCACAAAAGGTAAAACGATGTACATTACTGAGATATCTCCTGTCCAATTTATTTGGTGTAAGGGGTGTAAATTTTCGTCTCAACTCCCTGAAGGGACCACCGGGTCACAGATGTTCCGTCCCCTGGTTCAAAGTTAGGGACCAGTCCCTTGATCTAGGGTATCCGACGTTGATTTCTAGGATGTACTACGTCGATTCTGGGTCACGTCGGTTTATTTAATTAAATTTTTTTTTTTTTTTTTTCGTCCCAACTACACTCCCTCTTTTGCTAATGGTCGAACAGTCGATAGGTCTTATTGACAGACCTTTAAATGGAAAAACACGGGGTAATCTTGAAAATCCTCGGACCCCTTCTTTCACAGGTGTCTGACCATCCAATGCTCACCTGTCCGGGTGCCCACTGGACGTCACTCACACAAGGTCTCCGACTGGTCGAGAGCACTCGAACGGGAGACACACCGTGAGACACACCAGTGGGACTGGTGTGGACCGTACCGGTTTACCCCATTAGAACCTTTCACGACGGAGGAAGACCTACGAAGTCCCCTGACCCACACCCCCCGTCCACAGAGGGAGTTAAGTGGGTTCGAGGGACGTAGGAGGACACGAGTCCCAGATCGATGTTGGGTCCTACTCGTTAGTACCTTTACTGGGCTCTTGAGTCTGAAAGTCTGCACCTCTTTTCCGTAAAACTTTAGGACCCTGTTCAAATTTCGGTTTGTACACGACGCGAGTCGGTGAAGTCAGTACAGACTTAGAAACACTGGGGTACCTGATGTCGGACGGTCCGAGGAGACAGGTACCCTAAAAGGTCCGTTCTTGTGACCTCTCCCAACGGTAAAGGAAGAGGACCCCTAGAAGGGTTGGATCCCTAGCTTGAACGTCGGGGACACCGAGGACATAACGTCCGTCTTAGAAATCGTGACTCGGTGGTACCTTCCAGTTTTCAGTCTGGGTCAAGTGTATAAGTGGTGGTGTTCGACGTCCGTTCTTGGTTCCTTTGTACAGTCCTCTGACCAAAACAGGAAAAGGCTAAAGGAATAAATGGTCGAAGTGACGTGACTACTAATATTAATAAATAAGGAAGCACTGACGATCCATCGAGGACGAATAGAGGGGTTCAAGTGGAGAACGAGACCCGTGTGACGAGAACAAGTCAGTGATTCAGTTGAGAAACGCTGGGGTATCTGACGTCGTGCGGTCCGAAGGGACAGGTAGTGGTAGAGGGTCTCAAACGAGTTTGAGTACAGGTAACTCAGTTACTACGAAAAGGGTCGTAGTTCTAGAAAAGGTTACTCAGTCAAGAAGTATAGTCCACCGGTTTCCTAACCTTGAAGTCGAAGTCGTAGCCAGGAAAGTCAGTCCCAACTAAAGGAACTCCTGACTGATCAAGCTAGAGGAGCGTTCCCGTATACCTTGACGAACGTTTAAGGGTTCGTGAGAGGAGAAGGGGAAGGACAGGGGTCCCGTAGGAGTGAACAAGTCGAGACTTTAATCGCCAGTGAGAGACGGTGGTTCTGTCCCCGTGTAGTGAGGATGCAGAAGGAAGTCACGAGACACGAAGTACCTAGTTGGTGCAAGTTAATGTGCAGAAAGACAGCACACTGTTTTTCGAGGTACTTATAGTCCCTGTCTGCTTTTTCTACAGGAAAAGTAATATCCCCTGACCTTACGTTTTCATCCTTCAGTTCTTTGTGGACCTCATTGTCCGTTTAAACCGGACTCTCATCCCGTTTCCGATTATCTCAAAACGGTTCTTGTACGTGACGAGTATCGTTTGTGAGAGAAGGTTGTTGTGATCTCTTCTGAGATTAGTACCTGTAGTGATCTACCAGTTATCGTTTTAGTCTGACTAATATAAGAAACATCGGTTTCTACCTCTTCGAGATATGTCAGTCGTTTTGGTTCTGGTCCTCGACTGACACCGAGTTTAGTACTTGAGGAATAACGGTTTAAGTTTGAATTTAACTTCTTTCATACCTTTTGGTGATCTGGTAAGTCCATACTGGATTTAATTTAGGGAAAGATAATATGTCACCTTCACTCTTTATCTAAGTTCCCTAATCTAGACTATGTGGCTCATGGACTTCTTGATACCTGTCTCCAACCACTGTAACATGTCCTCTGTCCCTAGTTCTGGTAGGGGTCCTTTTTCTTTACGTTTTTCCGTTTTACCGACAGACTCTTCCGGAATGTTTATCGACACTTTTTTTCTCTTTACTTTTCGTTTCCTCTTTTCCTTTCTATATGGGTAAACTTACGTCTCAAGGTTTCTTATCGTTCCTCTCTATTCTAGTCACGTTTCTTTATTTCCTTTTGTTATCTTACTCTTTTTGATCTCTAGAGAAGTTCTTTTAATCTCTATGGTTCCCTTGTGAAGTACGTTTCTACTCGTGTTATTTCCTGTCTTTACCATACCCGGATTGTCTTCGTCTTCTATAATTCTTCTCAACCGTTTTTATGTGTCTTCTTGATATGTTTTTTCTAGAAGTGTTGGGTCTATTAGTGCTACCATACTAGTGAGTGAATCTCGGTCTGTAGGAGCTTACGCTTCAGTTCACCCGGAATCCTTCGTAGTGATACTTGTTTCGATCCCCTCCACTACCTTAAGGTCAACTCTATAAAGTTTAGGACTTTCTACTACGACACTTTCACGACGTGAGTTATACGGTCGTTCAAACCTTTTGAGTCGTCACCGGTGTCCTGACCTTTTCCAGTCAAAAGTAAGGTTAGGGTTTCTTTCCGTTACGGTTTCTTACGAGTTTGATGGCGTGTTAACGTGAGTAGAATGTGTGATCATTTCATTACGAGTTTTAAGAGGTTCGGTCTGAAGTTGTTATGCACTTGACACTTGAAGGTCTACAAGTTCGACCTAAATCTTTTCCGTCTCCTTGGTCTATAGTTTAACGGTTGTTGGGAACCTAGTATATTTTTCGTTCCCTCAAGGACTTTTTGTAGATGAAGACGAAATAACTGATACAGTTTCGGAAACTCACACACCTAGTGTTGTTTTACACCTTTTAAGACTTTCTCTACCCTCATGGTCTGGTGGACTGGACGGAGAACTCTTTAGACATACGTCCGGTTCTTCGTTGTCAATCTTGACCTGTACCTTGTTGTCTGATCAAGGTTTAACCCTTTCCTCTTGCAGTCCCGACTTATAACAGTGGGACGAATAAATTGAATGTGCGTCTCATGGTCTACTCTTTACGTCCCGACCTACTTCGTGTTCGACCTTAGTTCTAACGAGCCTCTTTATATTTAGTGGAGTCTATACGTCTACTGTGGTGGGAATACCGTCTTTCACTTCTTCTTGATTTCTCAGAGAACTACTTTCACTTTCTCCTCTCACTTTTTCAACCGGATTTTAAGTTGTAAATCTTTTGGTTCTAGTACCGTAGTCAGGGTAGTGAAGTACCCGTTTATCTACTCCTTTGTCATCTTTGTCACTGTCTGAAATAAACCCCCGTCCACCACCCCCCCACCGAGGTTCTAGTGACGTCTACCACTGACGTCGGTACTTTAATTTTCTGCAAATAAGGAACCTTCTTTTTGATACTGGTTGGATCTGTCGTATAATTTTTCGTCTCTGTGATGAAATGGTTGTTTCCAGGTAGATCAGTTTCGATACCAAAAAGGCCATCAGTACATACCTACACGACTCGTACCTTCTTAACTACGAAAACTTGACACCATAACCTCTTCTAAAAATCAGGACATCTGGCGTTCTAGTTTGGTCAGTTAGGATTTTCCTTTAGTCAGGACTTGTAACTTTCTTGTCTACGTCTTCGACTTTGAGGTTAAGAAACCGGTAGACTACGTTTCTTGACTGAGTAAACTTTTCAGGAACTACGACCCTTTCCAACTTCCACCCTTCTCTTCCCCTCCTGTCTCCTACTCTACCAACCTACCGTAGTGACTGAGTTACCTGTACTCAAACCCATTCGAGGCCCTCAACCACTACCTGTACCTTCGGACCGTACGACGTCAGATACCCCAGTGTTTCTCAACCTGTACTGACTCGTTGACTTGACTTGACCTAACTATATATATATATATATTTCTCACAAACGGAAACACGCACTAGTCTACTTCAAGAAGGAACACTAGACGTCAAACGTCTACTGTACTCGTACCGGACACCCAGTTCTGGTGGTTACAGGGGACACGACTTTCACCACTTTTGTTTTAAGAGTTCGAGAAGAGACCTTTTCTTCCATAGTGAGGGGTAACAAGATCTCCTCCTTCTGTAATTCCTCGCAGACCAGAGTGTTTATCGATGTTCTCAAAGGTTGTGTCTTAGGAGAGGGGAGGAGGAGTGGAGAGATAGAGAGAGACAGAGAAGGGTATGGAATAGAGACGGGACCTATTTCGTCTCTAATTCTCTTTGTCCTTGTTGGTGGTCTTTGTTACTTGAACGTAGGACGGTTGAAGGGTCCCTTTCGGTAGAAGAACAGAACCAGGACCAAACACAGGGCGTATCTCGGAGAACGCCGAACCCAGTGCACGAAGGGACGTAAATGACGACTCAAGAGTCAAAAGATTCATTAAGTGGGGAGAGGAAGGTAAGGGTGGGGTAGGGAACGCAAGTGACAAGAGAGTTATCAATCATATTGATAACTAACCAGGAGATTAAAGGAAAGGGGAGAGGAAAGAAATAAAGAAGGAAAAAAAAGGAAAAGGAAGACAAAAAATAGGGTCACAGAAAAAATGAAACCCCTTCAAAAGAGTTGGAGTAAAAAGAATGGAAGATAAATTAAAAAATCCCTACGGTAGAAACAAAATTATGGGTCCTCAGAGAAAGAATAAGAGACTTACTATGAAAAAAATTTTCAAGAGAGACAAAATATTCTTGAAACAGAGAGTAGGAGAGACTCATATAATTGACTGTCACTAAACAAATAAAGAAACGAACAAAAGTACAAAGGAAGACGAGAAAAAGGTTCAACGGAAATAAAATCTAGTGAGGACGTAGAATTTCTGACAGGAGTCTACGGACCGGTAGGGACCGAAAGACAAGTATAAACCCGTATTTTGTGAGTTTACGGAGACTTTCCAAGGCTTGCAACGACCTGAATGTTTTTCCCGTTAACGTTATCAATTAAAATATACAGTTGAACCGACCCGGTACCCCACGGGGTTATAAACCAGTCAATAATAAGACACATAAAGAATTTCCACAGAACCGTACACCAATTGTAAATTTACCCATTTTACTCATTTCGTCTGACGGGAGGGAGTACACCCACCCGTAGTGACTTAGTCGACTTCCGGACGAATCTTGTTTTTCGACTGGAATGAGTCTTATTCCTCTAAAGAGGACGGACTGATGAAAGTTCCCCCACGTAACAAAAGAAGCTTGAAGTTCCTCAGAAGTCGGAGTTTGACTTCGTAATGAAGAAGAAAATTTTCACAAAGTTGGTCAAAGGGTTGGTAGTCTCAGATTGGCGTCGGGGTAGGTCGTGGAGACGAAAGTCCAACGACTACGGAGTGTAAGGACTCTGAAAGACCCCAGGACGGCACTGTCAACCGAACAACGACTAACCGACGGAGGATGGTGGGGACCGTCCATGAATCTCAAGTCGGAAGAGACCAGACTCAGTAAATGTTGAACAGGTAAGCGTCAAGTCAAAGGTTTTAGTCAATCTTAGTAAATGACAATGGAGAAAAGCAGAAAGATAAACCAAAACGTGAAATTTAAAAAAAAGAAATGATAATAAAATCACCCCAAAACTTTTTTTCGTCTCTACTTTTGTACATAATTAGAAGATACAACTTCGTCTTAAGTGTCCCAGTATTAGTGTATGTCTTCTAACAGGTACGTGACGATTAACTCATACCCCAAAGAAAACCCCCCCTACTTTATAAGAGTCTAACTAACACCAATACGAACGTGTTGAGACATTTGTATGATTTTTGGTGACTTAAAATATGACATTTGTTCACTTAACATACCATAAATTTAATATAGAGATATTTCAGTAATGTCAATTTTTTTTTTTTCTTCCTTTCTGAAGGACACATCGATTTCAGGAGTTATTACTGTTCTTCGTTTCGACGTATGTGGTGTAAGTTTGTACCTAGTACCTGCTCGCTTGCCTAATCACTTAGATATTCTTTTCAAATTACGTTTTGGAAAAGATTTTAGGTAACATTAAGGATTCCTTTCGTGTTATTCCGTAGACATATAAAACACTGACCTTATGTTCTGCTTTTGGACCCAAACTTTTATGCTCGAGTTTGTTGTTTACTTTAGTCCACTAAGTCGTTATTTAAGTTAAGTAGCTAAATTTTTTATATTTTGACTCCCACGAACTCACCCAAGTGAAATCGACGGACACAGAATTTGTCGACAGTTTTATCGTAAACCCCCACCCATGAAAAAGACTATTTGCAATAACTTACTATAAAAATCTTGAAAGATATATACGGTCGCCAATCCAAACACTCCCCTTCGTAGAACATTAGACTCCTGTACAGTTTTGGTCTTCCGTTCAAATAAAGTATAAAGACGTAGTCAATTTAACAACGGTCCTTCATCTACTCGCAGGTCCTTTTAAAGTTAGTCCATGGTCTTTGGATGTCCCTATCGAAACCCAAAGTCATTGGTAAAACACCTATGTTACTCCCCTTTACCGGGTTATCTTCTTATTGTAGACCTCACCAGACTTACGTACTGAGATCTGGACCAGTCAAATTTACAGTGGTCTTCCTACTATCATAGTAAAATTTTATGCAAAGATAACTTCACGGTTTACCCCAACCTGTGTTATAATAAGATACACCGTACCTTGTAAACGAGAGGATTGTAGGACCTTTCACTATAAATGAAAAACCAAACACAAAAATACTGACCGACTATGATACAAGAAACACCCGGTTTTGGAGTAGAGGGTTCTTTGTTTTGTCCTAGGGGGTTTGGGTCGTGATTTATCCGGTCGACCGGGACTCAGATCACCTTTACTTGACTCTCTCCGAGTGTTCTGGACCGAAGGTCGGCCACCGTATAAGTGGTGTCTACACTCGAATGGCACCAGTATTCCAGAGACTGGAACTCAGAGGAGGAAACAATTTGTAAACCTTGGGTCCCATTCCAGTTCCTCGGTGTCTTATTCCAGACGTGTACACTAGACAGTTCTTGTGTCACAATCTTCACACTCAATAGTAAAATCCACCTGTCCTTATACCATACATCCTCTTTTTTCTGTCCCGATCTTTGTCACCCTGGACGGGTTATTTTTTTTAGAGTGGAGATTAGGTTTGTTAAAATTCCATTTTCCCTATGAACCTGTATAAAGAACCCTTTTAAGAACTACGGACTAACGAAAATTTACAGAAAACCGGGACTAAGAGAGTGTGGTGAAGTCTGTGTGTGTATGTCTCCAAGGGGTTTACGTCCCCGGAGTACAACAACAAGTCGACGGTTCAGAATAGGTTGAGTAACGCTGGGTACCTGACGTCGTGTGGTCCGAAGGGACAGGTAGTGGTCGAGGGCCTCAGACGGGTTCAAGTACAGGTAACTTAGTCACTATGGTAGGTTGGTAGAGTAGGAGACAGTGGGGGAAGAGGAGGACGGGAGTTAGAAAGGGTCGTAGTCCCAGAAAAGGTTACTCAGTAGAGAAGCGTAGTCCACCGGTTTCATAACCTCGAAGTCGAAGTCGTAGTCAGGAAGGTTACTCATAAGTTCCAACTAAAGGAAATTTTAACTGACTAAACTAGAGGAACGACTCTCTTCAAAGAGTTCTAAGAAGAAATTTTCTACCATTGCTACTGGGATATACGCTCTGTCGTTTTCTCTATGTCTACATTTTTTGTCAGAAAACCTGAGGTACCCTCTTCCGTTCCCACCCTACTAAACTCTCTTATCGTAACTTTGTACATATAATAGTATACACTTTATCTAATGGTCAGGTTCAAGTTACGTACTCTGTCCCACGAGTCCCGACCACGTGACCCTACTGGGATTCCCTACCTTATCCCTCCCTCCACCCTCCCCCCAAGTCTTACCCCTTGTATACATGTGGGTACCGACTAAGTACACTTACATACCGTTTTTGGTGGTGTTGTAACATTTCATTAATCGGAGGTCAATTTTATTTAAAAAATTTTTTCTCAGAAATCGTGGTGTCAAACTTCAAACGGTCTATCAGGTGTGTTTTTGGGATTAGAAATGTCTACAAAACTACTACCGACGTTGTTCGTTCAGTTGAATGTCTTTTACGACATCCTACATTAAAATAAATGGGTCAAGACTTGTCGGACTGTGATGGGTGTGACATATAGGAGACTCCTTGGTTCCCCTAAGAACAAACGACTCTCAAATCCATGGAGTCAGTACACTCTTTCCCGACGAACTCAGTTGTCCACACCACCCGTCCTATAGTTCCCTCCCCCGAAGGGTTCGGATCCCGAGTACCGATGACTCAAAACCTAATCCGAGTTCCACTGACCAAAACTTCAGACGTCTTTGTGTCTTTTACAAACGAGATAACTAATATTAGTATCAGTTGGTTCTTGATATAAATTAAACATAAATTATTGATTTTGGATTATGTAAGTTGTCACCCTCTTTACAAAGTAACTAACTTGACCGGGGAACTATTATAGGTAATCCTTTATCCTCTTTATTACCGTAGTAATATAAGACATAAACCACGTCCTCAGCACCTACTCAGTCAGTGTGATATCTACCAAGTACCTTATGTCCACTAGTTCCCCTGGGGGGGTCTCCGGGGAACTAAATCTCGTGGCCACGGGAGGACCCTCTTAGTCCGTCGGACTCACGTTACAACCACGTCCCTCCCACCCTCTCTTCCTCTAGTCTTCTTCCTCTGTTTAGCGTGGTATTTTATAATTATTATTATAATCTCTATAATTGTTAAAATAACTATTTATTACAGTATTATTATAATTATTGTATATGACTAAACAATAATTATTGTTCATCTTCAACTGAATCACCGATTCTGAGGTGTGAGGGTCACGTCCCTCGGACCCAAGTTAGGGACCAGCCCCTTGCTCTAGGGTATCCGACGTTGACTCTGGGTCTCGTCGGTTTATTTATTTGGACACACACAAGAAGTTTCTCAAATCTTTCCTTAATGTAAAAATTTTTTAATTTCTATTGTTTACTCGACAGACCTATGACTGAGATCAGGAAGTGATAATTTCGAGTCAGAGGGTGACGGAAGAAACGGCGGAAGGGTGCTAACGATGGAAATTGAACTTGTTCTGAAGATGTTCTATTTTTACAGTCCTTGTCCCTGTACCCTAAAGAGTGGGCCACAATAAACCCTCCAAGGAAATTGGGAGAAACCTTATAATATCCTGACAGATCTTTTTCTGGCACACCTGAGTGTAGGGTAGAAGGAGTAAAGGTGAATAATAAGTCTATGAGTACTCGTTCAGTGAATTGAGTGAGTTCGAAGTAAAAGAAGTAGATATTTGTCCTCAGACGTGTAATATTACGAGTAGAATCTCCCCACACACACACACACATGTAATTTACTATATATTGGGTAATCTGTTCATGAGTCATGTACAATTCTCAATAATAACAGGAAAAAGAAAAAACTCAATAATAACAAGAACGGGAATGATTACCCGAAACATAATTCCCTAATAAAAAAGTCCTTTTTTTTTAGTCTCACAAGTCCCTCTCAATGCCAAAAGTTTAAATTTCTGTTCATAGAATAAACTCCCGAATAATCGGATAAATCTCGAAGGGGCCACCGAGTCTACCATTTCTTAGACGGACGTTATGACCTTTGAGTCAAAGCTAGGGACACAGTCCTTCTATGGGACCCCCTTCTGTATCGTTGGGTGAGGTCATAAAAACGTACCTCTTAGGGTACCTGTCTCCTCAGACCACCCGATGTCAGGTACCCCAGCTTTTCTCAACCTGTACTGACTCTCTCTGATCATGAAAGTGAAAGTAGGATAAATTTTTCCGCCCCTTAAGTTGTACTCGAAACAGTTCTCTCGAGACATAGAGTCTGTTAGTCGAAAAACAAGTGACAATTCAAGTCATTTTCATGTGTTTCAGGAATCTCTGGACTATTATTAATTCTTAAAAGTGTCCGAAGAAGGATTTCGAGGAAAATTACTGACTGAGTTATAAACCCACCAGAAAGTTGACCGACGAAAACAACAAAATTTAGAAGAGATCAAGAGTCAGACCTTATTTACCCTCTTTAAAGATTTAGTCTTGTAAGGAATGTGGTCAACAGGAAGAAAGGATAAGACTAAAGTTATCACTCTACAATAATTAGATCTGTTTGGAAGATCGTTGACTTATGACAAAGTTTTAGACGAATAAATATAAAAAGGACCTTGAAAGACGTCGTGCGACGCAAAGCATCCTTTGTTGACAGAAGTCCCGAAAATAGTGGTTCTCCGTCAAATCGTGTCCCGTACCGCCTGGACCCACGTCCGTCTATTGAGGGGGCGTCCCTGGTCGGGCGTGTGCACAGGTCCCCGTAGGTGTCGGCATGGCAGTTCCGTCGTGACCACGAGTACCCGACTCTTGTGTGGTCCCACACCAGGTTCCCCTTTACTGGGGTCTCTGAGGTCTTTTCACAGAGAATCACTATTCTCTGGTCGGACAACGATCCTTCCTCAGGAGTCATAAAGGTGCTACACCATTGTAACCCATGAGAAGCATTTTACTCGAACCCAGGAAACTCTCTACACACGAAACCTTTTAAGACTGATTAGTCTGATAACTGAAAGGTGACTCTAAAGAGTAAAACCACCCTGAGGACACATTCTTTATACTAATTTTAGAACAGAACAAGACCCGAAACAAACGAATCTGGACTGGAAGTGTATAACCTGATTGTTTACTTTAGGTGTTAAAAAATTCTGGAAATCATGGAATGTCTCCGGTTCCTAAGTTCTCTTTTCCTTCTCATGTTTCTGATGAGAAGGATATAAGTCTTCCGACGACGACGACGATTCAGTGAAGTTAGCACAAGCTGAGACACACTGGGGTATCTGCCGTCGGGTGGTCCGAGGGGTCAGGGACTCTAAGAGGTCCGTTCTTGTGACCTCACCCAGCGGTAAAGGAAGAGGTCACGTACTTTCACTTTTCACTTTCACTTCAGCGAGGCAGGGAGTAGAGACTGAGAAGCGCTGGGGTACCGGACGTCGGATGGTCCGAGGAGGCAGGTACCCTAAGAGGTCCGTTCTCATGACCTCACCCCACGGTAGCGGAAGAGACATAAGTCTTCCGTTTGGAAGGGTTTACCTCTGGTTATGAGTAGTCTAAAAAAAAATTACAGATATCTACAACAAGCAAAAGTTAACTTAACTGACTAATTTTAAAGCGTGACACTAACGGGATGTGGGGACTCTTAGACCTCGTCATAAACTATTTTATTTTTTTAATTTACTCGGAGACGTCAAGAAAAAAAAAAAAAAAAACCTGCGTGGTGCACCATGTGGCATGGAATCAGGGGACTGAGCTTGGGCGTCACGGACGTCGCCTTCGTCTCAGGTTTGGTTACTTGGAGGTCCCTTCAGGAGCTCGGAGAAGTGAAGGTCGTCGCCGGACGACCGGGGTGGTGGCAGAGAAGGGGTGCGGTGTAAGATACGTAGGGTAGTCTTCGAACTTTAGTTGGAACCGCCTTCATCAAGGCGGTACCTTTATACGTAATACGACGTTTAGTTCCGAAGGACAAAGAGGTCTGTCGACCGATAATTGTAAATCTCCGTGTAGGGACCAACATCCGGAAGAGACATTTCGACTACGGTGCCCTTCGTACAGTTGACGTCACTCCGACACCTTTGTCGGCTTTGTTTCAACACATTCTACAGTTCCTAGTGAATCCTGCACCCTTAGTGGGAGACGTTATAGGCTCGACGGATGACTTGTTGGTGGTGGTCTCACTCCCAACCCAATAAAGAAGGGCAAGATACATACATACATATTCCCAAACAAAACAAAACAAAAATTTTCGGATTCGGAACAGAAGAAAAAAAAAAAATTATGTCTCTTAGACCGATCATAAAAAAAAATAAATAAATGAATAAATAAACCGACGTAGTCCAGAATCGACACCGTGGACCCTAGAAAGGAACAACACGAGTATAAGAGATCGACGTCGGGTGTCCGAGTCTCGTACGTCCGAATTAATCAACATCGTGTACCCGAATCAACGAGGTACTGTACACCTAGAATCAAGGGACTTGTTCCTAATTTGGGTGGAGGGCACGTAACGTCCCGTCTAAGAATTGGTCACCTGGTGACCTCTTCAGGGTTAGGAACAGGAAAATGTTAAAAAGAATAAACTAAAGTGTAGAACTTAAATCGAGTAAAAAGTTCTATGAAGTCATAAAATAAACCGAGCAATAAGACACTCCGTTGAACAATTAGTCGGATTCAACTTCGTAAACCATGGATATTTTGGGTCACATTTGTTTGTTCTAACGATTATAAGTACGTTTAAACTGTCTCAGTGAAGACTTAGTGACTGTGATTATAACTTCTCCTGGCACGGAACCAAACCCAAAAGGACTACGTTTCTAAACTCCCGTTTATCAAATTTTCTACTGGGTTCCTACGGGGTACCCCAGTGTTTCGTAGCCTGTACTAACTCTCTGACTCGTTGTTCCTGCGGTCTCATTCCTTCCGCCTCCCTTGCGGCACTTCTCCCGAAGGACTCGAGGAGGGGCGACACCTGCGTCGGGACGACCTCTGAGCCTCGTCGAGACCTCTTCCATGAGCGACAGGGAGACTTCTTCCCGTGGGACCGTGAATGGGGACTGAGGGAAGGACCCCGACCTCCCAACGGAGACCCGGCATTGAGAGGCCATGAAGGTCCGACACTCCGTTGAGGGGTGTGTCAAAGACTCTTTCGGACTACGTCTCTTTGTCCCCTGAGTCGGACGTCCACTTCACTTGGTCTCAGGTGCACGTGTCCTTAAGGCGAGGGAGGTGGGGTGGGGGTGGTGTCGATATCCGCCTCGACCCGTCTTCCCAACACCGTGTCGCATGGTCGTCACAGACGACGACTACCCTAACTTCCTCCGCAACCACTTAAGTCGTTTAGAATTAATTTATTAATTAATTAAGTTATTTAGAATTAAATTATTTAAATTAATTTAATAAATAAGTAACTAATCACTACCAAAACAGTGAGTCGACACAGGTTGAGAGACACTGGGGTATCTGACATCGGACGGTCTGAGGAGACAGGTACCCTAAAGGATCCGTTCTTATGACCTCACACAACGGCAAAGAAAAAGGTCAGAAAGAAAGGGTTGGGTCCCTAACTTGGGTCCGGAAGACGTAACGTCAACACAATTAACTAATCTAGTAGTTTATAAATGAGTCGTGGATGATAGAGGTCGTGTCAAAATTCCTGATGTCTACGTCGTCCTTTATTTTATTCAGGGAAGGGCACCATTCGAATCGTTAGCTCACTTCCTTCTGTCTGTAAAAAACATTCATTATTATATTGTAATATAGTCAGTCACTAAACACGATCCTTTTTGTTAAAAATTAAAATTTTTTCGTTTCCTAAGTCTCGACCACCTGAACCCCATCCCCGTCCCTCACAGTAAAATCTTTCTCACCAGTCCCTCCCGAGAACTTATTCCCTGTAAACTCGGCTTAGAACGTACTCTACTCTCCCCGTACGTTCGTGTCACACCACCTTCCACCGAAAGGTCCGTCTTCCTTGTCAGCCGTGTCTACGGACCTCAGTCCTGGTTCCGACCACACAATTTCTTGATCCCTGGTAATTCATGTTCTAAGTCCCGGTTTGTTTTCTTTCTACGAGGGACGAGTATATCTCGGATCTCAGATAACCCCCTTTCACTTTCAGTGAGTCAGGACAGGTTGAGAAACACTGGGGGTACCTGATATGTCAGGCACCTTAAGAGGTCCGGTCTTATAACTTCACCCAACAAAGGAAGAGACCCCCTAGAAGGGTTGGGTCCCTAACTTGGGTCCAGAGGGTGTAACGTCCACTTAAAAAATGGTCGATTCGGTATAACCCCCTCCGACGGTAATTGAATTCTTGTTACTGTGTCTACTTTAGTTTAAATACGTAACACCAGTTCTGTATTAGTCTGAACAAAAACTTACTAATGAGACCGATGACTTTCCTCCAGACTTCCCTCAGTCTTGTACCTCAGGCAGATGGTAAACTATGACAAGTACCATAAACACAAAGGAAGAGTGATAGTTATAATAGACCTGATTGATACCCACAAATCACTTTAAGTACTGTTAGACGAAGTATCATACGAAAGATCTTTGTCCAACCAAACCTTTTAAACTTTGGTGGACATAGGATAACAGGTCGGGACGTGTCTCTTTGATTTTCCTTAGACTCGAATTTGAGTTTCTATCATTACTAAAGGTTACAGTACGGTTTCTCATTGATTTCTAAGTTCTAGGTCCTACTATATCACTTTTCTTACATGAGAACCTAAATTTGGATGGATCTAAAGTTAAGGCCCAGATTAATGATACATCTAAATTTGTTTAACAACATGGGAGATTCGGAGTACCCATTTTCCCTCTATTATTACGGATGAGACCTTGTAATACCCGGAATTTAGTCTAGTACACATATTTTGTAGACTAACTGTTATCTCAGACCTTTACCTAATAATAATAAAATAATAACAACATAACTACCTTCGTAACGTTAAACATATGAAAAAAATTAGATTCGGTTTTTTTTCATAATTATATCGTGTGTGTCTTAACTTCAAATCGTTTGTTTATTTGATTTTCCTCGAACAATTCATCTAGACTGTTTGGTCAAATCAGGTTAATCGGATTCTGTGTATAAATGATAAGTACCCTTTGGCGACCCCCCATCACTCCTTCCCGATTGTCATCCTTCGTTTTCAGTTATCGTACAAATACTGAAGACCTTTTCGCGAAGAAAGGTCTAGAGAACAAACTCCTGTCCAGCTGACTGCTACTTTGGGTCTACAACTTCGGGGTCTGGATCCGCATTCTAAGATGTTCCAGGTCAGGGGTTTTCCCTTTATTTACGGAAAACTACTAGGTCGTTCTTTAAGAACAATCGTGTCCTTGTGTACGGACGGTAGACAATTCCCTCCGACAGTAGTGCAGGGACGGAGGGTGTGTCGCTCGTCCCGGTATTAGTAGAAAATGACCGGTCGACTCTAGTGTCCTCATTCGTACGGGAGAATCGGGGTCCTGACCGTGGTGGGACGTTCCATTCCTTAAGTGTCCCCACAGACCTAGAGGAAGTCCAACTGGTCAAACGCCATCGATGTTCCCTGACGGAGGTTGGGTCTCTACCTCCAGTCAGGACCCGTCTTCGAGGGTGTCATTACTTCCTTCGACCCATGGTGTACGTGGATAAAGAGACAGAGAACCCGTAACGAATTAGTGTAAATCTAATCTGGTATTCGTTACTGATATCTAGGTTTTCCCTGTACTTTTGACAAAAAAGTCAAAGTTATGAGACTTTTATAACTCTCGTTTTCAAATACCAACAAACTAGTCCTTGTCGTCGTTTTGCAATGTAAGTCTACACGACCGGTCGTCCGGTGTCTAAGAAAGTCTGGGACCTCAGAAAGTTCTCCGGGGATGGGATGAGTAGTAGTGACTGGTGTTGTCGTTACGTATGTACATACCACACACATCCGTGTACACGAACGTGTGTGACACCGAATGTTGAGTAAGACTGTATGTTAAGTAATATTAGGAATACAGTTGAGTACTCGTTTCAACAATAACAGGAGTAAAATCCCAACCTCAGTAACGCGGAGTCTTTTGTTAATTAACCAAAAGGGGGTCCTGGATATACTTGATCTAGAACCCAGTCCGTAAACTTGGAACCCGAAGATTGTTGTTCAAAGGAAAAACACCGATATGTAAGGTATCTCAACGTCTAGGGTATAAAGGGTAGTTGTCGGGGTGCCACCATAACGTCGATGAAGTGACGGACCTTGTAACCTAGATATTAGTAACGAATGCCAGATCAGATTCACACTAATTCATGTTACGGGTTCTCTGTCACTTCATCCACGCACACCATGGGTCGAAAGGAATCCCACCCCCTCCCCCTGTAGCACGTAAAATGTGCTCTGGTGTAGTCTCTCATTTGGTCTCTTAGTCAAGTTTGTTCGGTTCGTCAGTAGTTAGGTGTTAAGTTCAAACGGTCTAGATTCTTTAACACAAGACTTTCACCCTAGGGTCGGTTTGGTCATTAAGAAGTTTTTGGTTCCACTAGGCCCCGTTGACCCAAGACACTCTCTCCTCCGAAGAAGGAGAAAGTCCTTTCGTAGCACACCCAACTCGTTCTAATAAACTATTAGAGAAACTTAGATAATTATATAAACTTCGTTTGTAGTTTTGACCTAACCTGCGAGACCAGAAGCCGAAACCAATACGTGAAGAAGCCTCGGCACTAAAAAATTTGTACCTTAGAAAAAGTTTCTAAACCTTTCTTCGAAAATGAAGGTAAAACATTTGAGATTTTAGGAGTATTGGACAAAATGATCAATTATCCTTCATACACTACACCTTTAAGACAGAAATTTAAACTCCTTATACACCCTGAAGAAACCCCCAGGTAACCAATTCTTAAATGGAACGGTACGTCCTCTAAGTCCAAACTAGGGACCAACCCCTTGATTCTAGGGTGTACGGTGTCCCGTTGATTCGGACGTGTCACGTTGATCTCTTCTTTGGCCGCACGGTGTTACTTCTCGAGAACTCGACGTTACTTCTGGGTCGTGTCCGTTTTTTGTTTTTGTTTTTTTCTGTGTCTAACAACTAATTTTTATCGTTCTGGATTGATGTCACGACAGATACTCTTTTCGTGAAATTTACGATTTTTTTTTTTTTTTTTTGGACGGTTACGTCCGCTGTGACCAAACTAAGGACCAGACTATTCTAGGGTGTATGGGTCCTCGTCGATTTGGGTACACGGTGTCCACCGAGTCACCATTTCTTAGACGGACGATTACGTCCTCTGTATTCTCTGTGGCCACGTTAGGGACCCAGTCCTCCTAGGGGACCTCTTCTTTTGCCGTTGTGAAAGGTCATAAGAACGGACCCTTTAGAGAACCTGTCTCCTCGGACCACCCGATGTCAGGTACCCCACTGTCTCAACCTGTACTGAATCGCTGACTTGTTGTATTTCCACCTTAATATGTCATAAACACTGACCAAATAAAGTGAATCGTATTACAAGAGGTCCAACTAGGAACGACAGAGTATACAGTCCTAAAGAAGGAAGAAAGGAAAATCTAAAAGAACGTCACTGAATATTTAGTATCAAGGCCAGATGACACCTTAACAACGAATCAACGGTTGAGTTGTGACAAAGTTGAGGGAACAAAAGATGTGAACAAGATTACACTTGAGTAACTTTCAAAAGAACTTCAAGTAATCTTTTGAATGATTCTATATAAGTAAACATGAGTACATGTGTAGTAACCCTCTCGAAAGAAAGATATTTCTTTCTAAAGATAAATAGGATGGTTTTACAGGGTATAAATATGTCATTCAAGTCACAAAGATCTAACATAGATAATATCCACGATCTGTTTAATTACTACTTTGAAAATTGTTAGTATCGGACGTTAAACAGTAGACTATAAATAGACTTACCCTACTAAAATCATACCCATGTAAACTTCTACTTATCTGTAAAAGAAAACGACGAATGTTTTGAGTTTCTAATTCTTTGTTAACTTTCACATTACCCTATTTTCTTCGTAATAAACTTGATGTCATGAAAAATTTTACTCCTTCTAAAAAGTAGTCCTATATTTAAGAGATTTCCGTCCTTGGGGTAAGTAAGTTGTCTCTAAAGAACTCTCGGTAAAGTACTGTTTGGGTAAATTAACGAACCTCATTTTATTAAATTAAGATTTTGGTATTGAAAGTAAAAATAGATCAGATTACCAAACGGAAAAAAAAATACTGGAATGTGGAGAAAGGAGTTTCCTTTCGAGTGTATCTTGAGGTTATTTAGGTCATCCACATTCATTTTGACGAAGTAAACTCGTCCATGATATCCTAGGGTCTCGGGGTCTAGGAACACGGATGACGGGGGTAGGGTACGTCTCCAGAGATTATTCTCATGGGTGTCAGTGTAGTTCCGAAATATCACGTGTTAAACTTTTGGTAACTAGATGAATAGGGGATCAAATGTCTATTCCTTGACTCTTGATTTCTCTGTCTCCGGTTCTCTAAGTCGATAGGTTCCGGTTTGTCGTCTACTCATTACTTGTGTGGACCTTTTGTCAGAGACTACTGTCTCTGAGTACCCTAGTGTCTACATCGTCTAGGGCCCAGATTTCCCAAAGGTTGAAGTTTGGACCGGTTTTCCTTAGATTCAATATATATTCTTTCGTTCTTAAAAAAATTAATTTTTTTACTCGATAAAATATAAAACATACCGTATTGACCAATGAGTGAGAGTAAATGTCTAAAAACAGTATAAGTAGTTAATCTTGTAGATTATTTTTACACAGGTCGTTTCTCCAAACATTCTTGACTCAAAATTTTTTTGTTTCGACCATAAAGTAGAACTATATACTGAATAACCATCAATTTACATTGTAAAGACAAACCAAAGTCTCTTTTATATGGTCTAAACACCTAATATTCCTATCAACCTGTATAAAGGATAAACCTCCACACATTTTAAAATAGTTTTACACTTTCATTAAATTTTTTTAAAAACATACTATATTAATCTTTAAATGAAATTTTAGTAATGGTACACGACTTTGAACGAGACGTATCATTTGAAAATCATTTTAAATATAATACGTCCGTGCACTCGATCTTAACGTTAATATACATTAGCTGAAACGGTTACATTGACTTTACGCATCGGAATGACATATTAAATGTTTAGACATGTGTTAATCAAGACACACTAGAAAAACTAGAGAAAAATGTTACGATATGATGAGATTCAATACACTTTAGGTTCACGGATAATGATTCCAGTAAACATCGAATCATGTACAGAGACGGTGGGAATTATTTAGGTAGAGAAACGGTAAGACCGAGAACCAAGCTGACTAATGTGTTATCGAGATTCTCTCGGTTTGACCAAGAGACAAATCTTCTTTAATACAAGTAGTATTAATAGACGTGAAAATACATTAGGAGTTGTTGGTGGTGATAGTGTGTTTCGTAACTAATTTATAAAGAGACATACAAAGGATTTCTTTTCGAAATGTTCACGTATAAATGACGGAAGGTCTTTCATTATGGAATTTACCTTATATACAATTATTAGACGGACTTGAACAGTTATGATCGGTTTTGAAATTACGGAGATTAAATGTGAGTCTGATGAACTTTAAAATTTGTTGTTAAGGTCTTTTGGTTTTCGAAAAAACGGTACACACATATAGTGTCCCTTCCCTGAAGGTTGAGAGGACATTTTCAACTACAATATTGTTACATTTTCCTAATTTATTAATCTTGAAGTTAAAGAAATGGAATCGGTATGGGACTAGTCACCAAAGTCAAGGAGAATCATACCAGTAAAAACGTACCTCGGTAGATCCTGACCGGCCGAACAAGAACAAGTCAGTGATCCAGTGCAGGACGACAAAAACTGGGGTACCTGACATCGTACGGTCTGAAGGGACAGGAAGTGATAGAGGACTTCAAACGAGTTTGAGTACAGGTAACTCGGTCACTACGGTAGGTTGGTAGAGTAGGAGACAGCGGGGGAAGAGGAGGATGGGAGTTAAAAGGGGTCCTAGTCTCCGAAAAGGTTACTCAACCAAGAAACCTAGTCTACCGGTTTCATAACCTTGAAGTCAAAATCGTAGTCAGAAAGGTTACTTATAAGTCCTGATTAAAGGTAGTCCTAACTGACTAAACTAGAGGAACTTCAGGTTCCCTGAGAGTTCTCAGAAGAGGTCGTGGCGTTAAACTTTCGTAGTCAAGAAGTTTTGAGTCAGAAGAAATACCAGGTTGAGAGTGTAGGTATGTGTTCATGACCTTTTTGGTATTGAAATTGATCTGTCTTGAAACAACCGTTTCACTACAGAGACGAAAAATTATACGACAGTATCGAAAAGAAGGTTCCTCGTTCGCAGAAAATTAAAGTACTGACGTCAGTGACAAGTGTCACTAAAATCTCACGTTCTTTTATCAGACAGTGACAAAGGTAAAAAAGGCGTAGATAAACGGTACTCCACTACCCTGACCTACGGTACTGGAATCAAAAAACTTACAACTCGAAATACGGTCGAAAAAGTGAGAACAAAAAGTGGAAGTAGTTCTCCGAGAAATCAGGGAGAAACGAAAGACGGTAATCCTACCGGGACGTTATTTGGAAAGGGACGAAGTCACAAAGGGACGAGGGTACAAAGTCACACAGGAGTGACATACAGTCCGTGTACTTGAACCCAAACCATTGTTAGTCTGACGAATTGGAACAGAAGACGTTAGTCTTCAGTCCAATCTGATGGGACGACGACAACGACGACGATTCAGCGAAGTCAGCACAGGCTGAGATACTCTGGGGTATCTGCCGTCGGGTGGTCCGAGGGGGTAGGTACCCTAAAAGGTCCGTTCTCATGACCTCACCCCACAGTTACGGACGAAAGACGATTGGAAGATCATAGTAATTAAATCCTTTGTATAATATGTTTGAAGTTCAGGACTAAGAGTGGAAAACCTTATTAAATAAAAAATTCGAATGGTAAACTTGTGTATTATTGGCGATTCTAAAGCCTTTCAAATTTTTGATTTATATAAACTTGATTACTAATCAAAGATTAGTAAAGAGGAGGTCAGAAAAGTTTGGGGACGATGAACCCCATTGCATGAAGAAGTTTTTATTTCTACGACAGGTTGTTACAAGTCACCAAAGAGTCAGTTTTTCGTATGACCTTTTTATTTGGAACATGAGAGTAATTATCGTCAAACCTTCATTGTGAAGGATAAGTAATATAATGGTGGTAAAAGGAAATTTTACACGTCAATTTATACACAATAAAGAGTCAAGGTTCTTTTTTACCTTTGACTGTACTTTATTTGATTATCGATTTTTACTTAGGTTATAACACCCCAGTTGTTTCGGACACAATAAAACTAGACTACTATCGTGGTGACGTGAATTTAAGATACGTAGACGAAGATAGTTTATACAAGTGTATAAATGAGACTCCTTTACTCTTTCGTTTCGACCGAGTTCTCGTCAATTTCATTTGTCGTAACGTGGATGAGAGCCGCCCTTAGCAAACGTGTGGACAGAAAGGACCTTTACAAAGTTGACCAACAAAAGAGTCCAAGTACATGTTAAAATAATCCAAAACCTTTGTGGATGAGCCCCAGTCGACACGGTCGGTAATCTCTCTGTCTGTCTGTCTTTTGTAAGATATGATCTAAGTCAAAAGATCTCCGAACAAGTCATATGTAGTCTGTGTTTATATTTTGGAATATTGACAATGACTTAGGTTCGAGTATGACGAGGGGTGTACTAGTTGTGTGGTCATCTAGTTCTCTGTTCAACAACCCCGTTCTTTGTCATCGAAATAAGACTTTCGATCGTCTGTCTCTTCTACTATTTGATCACAGGGTTTCTTGGTATAAGGGACTCAATCTTAAATCCGAAGAGCAAGTAATTTTCCCATCCTCCACACCTGTCAACGACGTTCGTAGAACCACGACCATAAGAAACGAGAACGTCGACAGGCGTAACCAGACCAGTGTTACAAGCATATTTGGAGGTCGTTCTACCTCAATAAGGGACAAGACGTTGAATTAGAGACATATTTACCCTTTCACAATATGGAAATTTTCAGTCTTGGAACTCTTACCCGAAAGGACCTATAAAGTCCGATATCTGGTGTAAGAATTGGACATCCCTTTTGTTATCTTATATTTCCAGTCTCATTTTTATTTGTCTAAGTTATACCTCAGTCTAAACAAAAAGATATATATATTCTGTTGTGTATCCTTATCTCTCAACGTACTTACAATTCCTTCGTCTCTTTTCCTTAGGATTTCATTGATTCCCTCTTAATTCCTTTTCTTAATCCTTCCCGAAGGACCTTTGTCACTGGTGACTTACAAATTTCTCCTCCTTACTTCATCTTCTTTTCTGTCAGACATTTTTTCTTGTATCGTTGTTTTTCCTGACTCTCTATTTCTCGACAAGTTTCAGAGATTTTAGAAGATACACCCTGTGTCCCATGATGTTCTACAAATTATAACGATCTTAAACTTCACACTCAGTTCGTTCCTAACTCTCTATTTCGATCGCTCTATTCGTTCTGATTTCAGTATGTGTCGGAACGTGTGGTGGAACAAACCTTTTCCGATGTACAATCCTTTTCGACAAGTTATGTTACATTATTTTTGATTAATAGTACCTGAGTACTTTCGAATAGGTTCTGTGTCGGACAGTAAAATTATGGGTCCGTCCTATAATTTATATAAAAGTATAACTTTTAGAAACATTGAGAGTAGAGACACTACAACGGTAGATGAGAAAGTAAAGGTTTAAGATCGATGAATCTCGTCGACCGTAATCCGTTACCGTTGAAATTCTCACATCCCTTTCCTTCATGTTCGATAAAAAATTTTTTAACATTAATTTTTTAGTTATTTTCTTTATTGGTTTTCTCAGGTGAATTTAAAACGAAAGCCTTAACGTTTCTAGTACCATCTAAATCCTTCGAATTAACTTCCTTTCAGGATAAACAGGATTGGTTAAAAAAGAAGTTTATACCCTCCGACTTATACAACGGAAATACGTTCCTAAAGGAATATATATCGACACTACAAAGAGTCTAGTTTCCTTATTCCTTTCTAAGTGGGATTCGAGAATGTTCCTCATTAGTTAGGGACAGTGGTCATCGACTGAACCAGGAACTTTAGAGACTCATTAGGGACGGAAGGAAAGGAGTGGAGGTGACGGGTGAAGAGAGAGGTCGAGGTTCATTTCGTTCAGGTGGTCTACCTGACTCTAGATCGGCGGAACCAGACATACTTGTAACGAAATGAGGGGTCGTGTGTCTTTCCCACTGGACCCGAGTAGTTAAAGATGAAAATCTTTCAGTTTCTCAGAAGATCCTCCCACTGGTCCTTGTCAGGATCAAATAAAGAGACGACAGTTGTATCTATGGTTAGTTATCACCGAAAAGATTGAGAGTTATAATAGAGACCTATTATTTAATGTACCAATGGGACGAAGTTAGTTAAAGACATCCGCGAGTCGGAGACGAAGACTCGAAGAGAGAGTAAATAAGGTGTGTTGTCGACTATCCTACTTTAAGGTGCTTAAGAACACTTTGTATTAAACTCGTCACGGAAAAGACCTCTTCCTTTACCGTTGGGTGAGGTCATGAGAACGGATCTTTTAGGGTACCTGCCTCTTCGGACCACAGATACCTCAGTGTTTCTCAGTCTGTACTGACTCGCTGAAGTGAAAGTGAAATCTAAATACCAGTTTTCGAACTAGATATTAAGTGTGTAAGGTTCTTGGAAGTCTAGTTAATATCTTAATACAAATTATTTGTATTTAGGAACGACGTCAGGTGACTTTTTATTTGCCCATTAAAAAAAGTTTGTATTCCTTCCGGATGGAGGATACAATCCGTCTCTACTAGTTCTTTCGGATTCGTTTCTCAAATCTCTTTCGTCTGGGTTCTCCTCCGGAAAGCTTCACGGCGAGTATTCCTTTACCGTAAACCAGTACCACATCCAGAAGGCTAGACCACTAGTGGACACTCGACTCACCCGTCGAAAAAGTTTTATTACAAAAGGTATATGAGAGACCAGTAAACCTTTTCGAAGCAGTCGTCTCAAAGACTAGGAAACCGAAGGAGAGGGATTGAAAAATGTGTTAGAAAAGTATTTGACCACAAAGTAAGCAAAGTAAAAAATATTTGTTAGAACAACGCGATATTAACTGTATCTTGTCTGACGTACACGAATTTAGTATACTAAATTAATCAAAACTCCATACAAACGAGGATAGTCCTACTACTTGTAGGAGTAACGGGGGGGTTTTATAGGAGGGTGAGGAGTCATTAAGGAGGGTGGTGGGGAGGGTGTGGGGTTGAACGTAGGGGTCCGTAGCGAATTTTTCATTATCGTTATTCGGTCTGAAGTGGTAAAAAGGACATTGATACCCTCGGACCCTCGGGAAAGTTAAACCGAAGAATCCTGACTTGATGTTCTTACAAGTTTCAGAGGAATTCTCTGAAACCGAATTTTTGTTTTGTTTTCTTTGTTTTTTAAAAATTTTTCACTAAGAAACGTTTGAGAAAATTAACGAAATAGATTTGGAAGACTGCAAGATTCCGAAAAACGATTAGGTACAAGTTAAATGTGTTGTTAGACGAATCAACAGACCGTACGAAGTGGAAGTTTTTGTTTATTTTATGTTCTTTTAAGGTTCCTTCGCTTTTTGCTTTTTGCATAGACCGGGCAAATCGTTCGCAGTCCCCCCCTTTTCATAAACGAAATCGAATTTCGGTAATTTTCGTAAGAAAGGATACCTTTTCCCTTACGGTCCTTGTCGATCTGTGAGTTTACCAGGTTCAAAAACAATTTTTCACTCTCTACCGTAACGATTTCCTTTATGGGTGAGTCTGTTATCGTTATTCGGTCTGAAGCGGTAAAAAGGTCATTGATACCCTCGGACCCTCGGGAAAGTGAAACCGAATAATCCTGACTTGATGTTGATAGAAGTTTCAGAGGAGTTCGAGGTTCAAAATCACACAACACTGGATAAGTCCTTATAAAAACAGGGTTTTCCCGAGTCAACCGAGTCTAAATGGGACTTACCCTTCTTCATAAGTCACGAGAGGATGGACCAAGGGGGAGTATCTCAGAGACAGAAGACAATGTCATGTCGAGAAGGTCTTACGACTGACTAACTTTGTCTTTTACTTAGATAATTTTAAAAAGGTTCATAATCGACTTCCCTACCTCTTGATACAATATCTTCACTAGGGTCCTCTTTTGTAAGGTGGGTCCCGTTGGGCACTGTGCCAGAGAACGTCGTTGGTGACTCAGTGTCTCTCTTGGAGCCTAGGGTTCCAGAGGCATTGACGCGGTGGTCTAGGGCCAAGTCAAAGGATCAGACCACAGAGTGTCGGAAAAGTACGGTGCCGGGATGTCTTTTAACATAAAAATGCCACGGACCCCATGTTGTTCCTACGACATCGGTCTCCATTGTACAGGTCCTCGAAACTGTGAAGGTTTCTGACTCCTTGATGGAGCCCGAAGGATACTGGAGAAGTGTTAGATAGCGAAACGGTGTCGTACCACCAACTCTTCGAGACGAGATCCATCTACACAGACGAACCAACTCGTATCCAGTATAAGGGATCCACGTTTCCTCAGACCCTTTCACTCACAGTTGACAGCAGAAAATGAAGATATTATCCCCGTCCAAGAGTGTTTGACTCCTTAAGGAGATTATCTACGTTCGCCACTTCCCCACCCGTCCCTACCCTGTACAACGGGTTTTGGATAAGCACATGTGTATCGATAAAGTCACCTGGGACGGAACTGGTTACCACGGTAAACTGTCCCCCGTGGGACGAACCCGAATCTCTGTACTGAAGTTCTCCCAAATTATGGAGTACTAGTGCTCTAGACCGACGGAGGGACCTCGATGAGTTTTATCGTCGGGACCTAAATCACTCGGGAAAGGAAGTTCCAATATTACGGTTCGCCGTCTGATATTTCCTTTACGGGGGTACCTGGGTCCAAGACCTCGGGAACGAAATCTCTCAGGACAAGACCGGACAAAGATCGGTGTGGGGAAGACAAGTCTGTGTCCTCACGTGTGTGTGTGTGTTCTGTTTCTGTTTGTTTTTGTAAACTAAAGTGGACTCGTGGGAACTTATACAGGTTGTGCTTCGGGTCTCTTTAAATTGACCTTCAGAGACGCCAAGTTTCAGCGGAAAGTTCTAAGGTAAGTATGTTTCGTTACAAGGGTTACAGACGGTAAGTTCAAGGTGTAAGTAAGGTGTACCTTACGTGGGACTCCTGTAAACCGGGTCACTGGAGGCGAGTAACCTACTACCCAGTGGTGGAAGGTTGGGACTGAAAGGAACTTTGTGGTAGATAAAGGAGATGTGACTCTAAGACCGTGTCTTGTGGGGGGGGCGGGGCAGTGGGTATGTTCTAGGGTGGGGGTGTGTACGGTGCCTTTTCTTACCTCAGGCCAGAATCATACCAAGGAACTTCTTACCGACGTAGTATGTGGTCCGTAGCACGGTAGTCGAGGAAGAGCTTCTTGACGGACGATGTGGGTAAGGAGTGTGACGTGAGACAGGACGAAATTCATGAGATTGATATAAAGAAAGCCGGTGTGACGCACTGAACACCCTAGAATGAATGAATGGACTGGTCTCTAACTTGGACCTGGGAGTCGTCACTCTCGTATGTCAGGATTGGTGACCTGGTGGTCCCTTAAGGGTGTCAGGAGTTTGAAGGTTGAAAAGTTTACATAGGATAAAGGTGGGAAACTAAATTGTGGCTCACGACGGGAAGACCCGAAGGGTCGACCGTGTCAACCATTTCTTAGGGGAACGTCGTCTACGTTCTCTGTGTCCAAACTAGGGACCTAGTCCTCTAGGAACCTCATCCTTTACCGTTAGATGAGGTCATAAGAACGGAGTCAGGAGTCCCAGTGTCGCTGATGTGTGTGTGTGATAGGAAGACCTATGTAGGAACCGTAGAGTTATAAATTTTAGTCTCAAGTATGGTCGATGAGAAGAGACTGGTGGGAGATGTCTGGGGGACTAGTTATCGTCGGGAGAAGGTAGGGAGGGACCACCTTCGCATAAAGAGGTCACATTGGGTCTGGTCCTCCGTCCATGGTTGGTGGTCGGGAGTGAGAAGGGATCCGTGTTTTGACTAGTAAACAGATTTTGTCCTTTTAACAAGGACGTTTTGACATCTCTTAGTTTTGGGAGACTCAGTGTCGACACGACTTGTGAAAAGTATGGTTTGAAATTTTATAGGGTAATCTGTGTATCGAATGTGTTTAAGTGGAAAGTTTATATTCGACAGTGTTACTTCAAGTGTCTTTGTTGTCAGGTCCCTTTTACAGTAATAGACGTCGACTTCCAGAATTAGACTGACCGCTACTCACTTTAATAGGTGTTTCTCATTAAGAGGTCTCTTCCGGAGATCACTGGACTCAATTCGTCGGTTTCTCAGTAAAAAGGGGGGGACCATCTCTTCGATTTAGATTTTTCAGGTTAGTAACTACTACTTCCCGTACCGAGAAGACTCGCTATGGGTTTCCCTAAGTTCCAATTATCTCAATTTGTTTGACGGGGGGTCCTAGTAGTAAAGAGACGAAAAGTTGACTTCAGAAGACTTTCGACGGTCAGTAAGAATAGATCCTTGAGTTTAAGAGGACATTGTGTTTCCGGTGGACTTTCGGTACCTCCGAAACCGGTCTAGCTATTTTGACTTCGAGAAACTACAATAGGTCTCCGCCCGTGGAGGAGCGGGAAGGGCGAAACAAGCGCGGTAGTTGGGACGAACGCCAAAGCGGGGAGGAGAGGAGGATAACTTTGGGGTCGAGAAGAAGTTCCGGGTCGAGTCTAAGGCGTGATAAGCCGTCACTAAAAGAGTGTCGACACCCAAGACTCTCCCGAGCGGCGGGGACGGCGATTAAACCATAGAGAGGACCTAGCACAATACAACGACTGAAAGTTACTTCAGTTTAAAGAGGAAGGTAAAGTAAAGAAAGCTTGAGACCATAGAGAACCGTCAGTCGAGAGAAACAAGTCACTATAGTTCTATCAATCACGAAGTATTTGATTAAAACGACATATATAGTACATATACACCTTAAATTTTGTACTATGTTTACTCGAATAGACACTTTGTCTTTGTCTGAGTGTCGGTACCTCTTAACTGAACACCAACGGTCCCCCTTCCCCAACGTCCTCTCCCCACCTACCCCTCAAACTCTAATCGTCCACGTTTGGCAATATACATCCTATCTATTTGATGTTCCAGGATAATATATCGTGTCCCCTGATATAAGTTATAGAACAATATATAGGACTATCTTTTCTTATACTTTTTCTTATGCATATATATGTTGACTTCGTGAAACGACATGTGGTCTTTGACTGTCATGTAACATTTAGTCGAGATAAAGTCAAAAATTTTTAAGTAAAACTAACTAACCTTATCTCATAATTGTTGTATATCCGACTAAAGATTTATATAGTTTAAAAATAGTCCTAAAAATATTTCAAAGTCCTGTTCCTAAATTCGGCTACTCGAAGTTTCGTCATGTTCTCGGAGTTCATAGTTTCTTTCTAAGTTTAGAGATACTAGTTATCTCGTATATCTGTATTTCGTCTTTACCTATGTCCGTAAACTCTTTCTAAAACTCTTTATTCTAAACTTTATTTAACCAAACAAGTTTAGAATGAGAACGCAAACCTTCCCGGAGTATTATACAACCAGTCAACCTTGTAGGAGTTAGGACCCAGACCGACTTGACCCTGTCCTTAATTCGGTTTCGTCAGACTCGTCCACATCTGCCTGTTTTTGAGATTGACACCAGGTGTTCTTGGGTCCCAGACTTGTGGTTCAAGTTCAAAGTTCTAATTAGGTCTCTTACCTTTTCGTCCTCCTCCTTTCTTACAGTACATAACTTATCAAATTCCGTTGACAAAGTTTTAATATCGACAATTGGTCGACATTTTAAGACGACTTGGAGAGATAATACCACGGACCGCGGTACTGAACCGTTATCTTCACCTCTTAACTACATTGGCATATTCTGACCCGTTACTAAGAATTCACAATTGTGAGTTTCTTCATCTTTTGACAGAAATGACCAGGAGTGTAAGAGGGGTAGACACTCATATAAGGTAGTAAGTACATAAAGGATACGTCGGTCTTGAGAGAAAAAGGAACCACATAGAGGTCTCATGTCAAATCACGGACCTTGTATCCTCCGGGAGTCAATATTATACAAATCGAGGTTGGGATTTGAATCGACGGAACAAGTGTCAACATACAAGTCGTGGACTTTGTCACGGACTGAGTATCATCTGAACTATTTATAAGGAACTTACTTACTCTTACTTACTTAACCACTTACTTACGAACGGGCACACGGTCTGGAGGAGATCCTACCCCTTGTGTACTGAAAAGAGATCATCCAATTTCCTTAAGTTATTAACAGTATATAGAATACCTACTCTACCTATATAGTAATTTATCTCCACTTACACTTTATTGGCGACTCAGTAGATTCTGGTTTACGGGGGTCTACTAGATCCAGATCGCAGTATTTGTTAATTTCTTTTCTGATGCGTCAGTAGTCGAGTGTCGGCTGTAAGTGTCAGTTGTTATGAGAAATTATATGACCTGTTAGTTTAAAATCAGTGTCTTTCCGACCCGATCAGCAGTATCGAGTGAGAGCGTTATACTTACTCTTGGTTTGTGAAGAGTCATTGTTTGTCTACGGTACTCAGTCCAACTATTGGTGGGGGGCGAGGTTCCTGGAGGTCTAGTTGAGATTTTTGTGAATGTGAAGAGAAGTGTAGACATAGTGACCACTTTTAATTGAAGGTTGGGTCAAATAGGGAACTGTATCTGTTGTCGGTAATTGGAGTGGAAGTCGTGTGCACACACGTGTATACGAGTACGTGTGTAAGTGTGTACACACGTACGTGTGTGTGGTCACACAGGGGACTTCCGTCAGTTCATCACGAAGAGACTTTTTTGTCGTCGAATTCCCGATGACTTAATTCTAGATGGTCAATTAATGAATGAATAATTGAGTAAGGGAAAAGAAAGAAGTAAGTAATTTGGTAATAACTCAGGGAAGAGAACAGTTTATATAAAGATCTATCACCTCGTCTAAGATTCTATTTTAATTCTATGTAAGGAAGAGAAGTTCCTCTGACGTTAGTTAACCCTCTTTCTCTGTTAGTTTTTGAGTGACACCTCACCCTAGACACTAGTGTGTCTCCTGTCCTTGGGTGAAAAAGACTCCCGTACGGGACACCCTCCGCGAAAAGACTCCCATATAGTAAGTAAGAATGTTGTTTGATTACTCCGTCCATTATAATATAAGTAAAAGGTTCAAAGTTTTTCCTTTGAAACTTCTCATAAACAAGTATCAGTGTGTCTGTGGTCCTAAGTCTTGGTCCTATTATCTTGGTCCTAAGATTAAATCAACATAAATTGAGTTTTAGACTATGGACCTCATGACCCCGTACCGGAGTGACTCGTCTACTTCGAAATTAGTTTGTAACTTTCTACTTTTAAGTAAGTGGTCCTTCCTGAACACTAAACCGCTCCCCTGTCAGGTTACATCCTTGACGTACAGACCCCGGAGGTTCCTCCTCCTGATCAATGCCAGGTCGTTTATCTGTTTCCTAGCCCATTTTCTAACGTGAAGTAGACCCAGTGGAGGTATGTCCTCCTTCCTTGGAAGGACCAAGGAATACCTCCAATAATAAGACCTGGTTTATATGGCAGAGTAGGACGTATTGCTTAGACTTAAACGTTCGAGTACTCGTACCGATCGGGTTCCTTAAGACAATGGGAGGGAAGCGACAGTCGAATCTACACAAATAAAAAGTAGTGATGGAGATTGAGTAATTGGAGTGACCCTCCTTAAGTTCGAGTAGTTTCCTCGTAATGGTTATAAATGCAGTCAAAACTTTGAATTAAAGAGTCGCACTTCCTCCTTTGTTATGACGACACCTTACAAAAGTAAAGTACTCGTGTCTTAAAGATTTTAACGAAGAGCAAACCCGACACCAATATCTCTAGCGGGACAAAAAGGTTTGTTATTTGTGAAGGAGCCTGAAGAACTTATTCTTCCATTTATTATTACTCAGATTGTTTAAAGTAACATTACTAGGTATAAAATTTTGAGTAACATCTGTCATACATTATGTAGGATCCACTTTATTCTAGCTACTCCTTTTACTACTGAGTGGACTGTCAGGTCAAGGGGAGATAGGGGTAGGGTCTCCGACCAGGTAGAGGTCGATGAAAGGTGAATGTCAAACCCACAACTACCTCGGACGTTACCGGACATAGTAAGGACGTGAAAATAAGTCGATAGAGAGAAGTATCTGACATTCGGGGGACTCCCGTCCCAGAAGGGGGACAATGGTGGTCGTAGACAGTATTACGGACTATGTGTCATCCTAGGACCTTAAAAAATTATAAATAAATGAACCGTCCTGGTCGAGAATCAACACCGTAGTAGCTAGAAACAACACCGTACGTCCTAGAAAGTTAGCGACGTATGTCTTAGAACTCAATATCGTACGTTTGAGCTCAACACGGCACACCCGAGAGCAAGGGACTGGTTCGTAGCTTGGACCCAGGGGACAAGACTGTCATACCTCAGTCGGTGACCTGGTGGTCCCTTCACTCAGGGTCTAGGACATTAAAAAGAATAATTTACTAAGTCATTGAATAGGGGTTCGTAGAGAAGATGGTAAACGACCACAAACTGTTTTTCAATACAATCATTGTTTAGCCTTCTTAGGATATATCATTAATTAAATCCAGTTGGAGGTTCTCCTTTTTCAGTCAAAACTAATTCCCTCTTACTTTCTTGTTTGACATTCTGTACTGATGCGGACTAAAGGTAGAGGGAGACGAAAAATGGCGTAATACTTATTGTGGCAGGAAACAGAGACTGGGACCTCAAAGTACAGAAGACGGCAAATGGATGTTTTGACACTGTCCGATTGAATGATTGAACACCCTCCCTATTGTGGAGTCTGGGTAGTATCAAGAACTGCGATCAACCCTCGTCTCCGTCTTCCTCTACCGGCTATGAGTCACTTCACTTACTGGCATGACTAAAGGAATCACCGGAAACGTAAAATAGAAAAACATTTAATTAAATAACTAAAATTAACTTCCAATTAATGAAATGTTATAACACCACCAAAAACGGTATGTAACTGTACTTAGTTGGTACCCGCATGTACACAGGGTGTAGGACTTCGGGGAGGATGAAGGGAGGGGTAGGGTAGGGAGTCCCAGAAGGGTCACGTGGTCGGGACTCGTGGGACAGAGTACGTAGCTTGGACCTGACCACTAGATAAAGTGTATACCATTATATGTACAAAGTTGCCATAAGAGAGTTTAGTAGGATGAGAGCGGAAGAGGGTGTCTCAGGTTTTCAGACAAGAAATGTAGACACAGAGAAAACGACAGAGTGTATATCCCACTAGTAATGGTAGAAAGATTTAAGGTATATATACGCAATTATATGATATAACCACAAAAAGAAAGACTGAATGAAGTGAGACATATTATACCGGAACCGTAAAATTTGTCCCCGATCGACTTCTCTCTAGTAAGAATAATTGGAATTTTTTTTTTTTTCAGTTTATTACTTTAACGATAGTCCGAAGGGACCACCGAGTCGCCATTTCTTGGATGGACGGTTACGTCCTCTTACACCCAAGTTAGGGACTCAGGTTTTCTAGGGGACCTTTTCCTTACCGTTGGGTGAGGTCATAACACGGACCCTTTAGGACACCTGTCTCCTTATACCACCCCATGTCTGGTACCTTAACGTTTTCACAACCGTGTTGAATCGTTGATTTCTTGTTGACATGTAATCCATCCATCTACCGTCTTTGAGAGGTCACCGGAGGAGGAAAGACCTCCTTCTCCCAACAAACTCGTAGGGAGCCCACATCCGTATTGGAGTACGTCTAACTTATCTGATCAACAGTATATTCAGTGGATTGGGACTCGACCTACAGAGGGGTGACGAGTGGATGAGATAGACCTCTCTTAGGTGTGGGACGGAGCTTCCACTCCGGGAATCGAAGTCAGAAGGAGAACGTCGACGGACCGAGTCTCGGATCTCCGACGTCCTGTCTTTTTGTTTCGGCTCCTTCAGGACACGAAAGACGCAGTGGAAAGACCCAGGGTGTCGGCGACGATTTACCGTTTTATCACGAGGAAGGTCGGAGAGAGGGAAGGGATGTGCACAGGGAGGGGCGAAGTCGGTCTCGGCCCGTCCATCCCGACGTCTCACCACGAGGGAGGGGGTCGGGGACGGAGGACGATTTAAGGAGTAGACCCGGTGCAACTTAACGTCAACAAAAGGGTAGAGACAAAGGAATGGTTCAACAATCGAGAATTCCTGAGGTAAAATGAATGAAGAAGAGTCATTTCGAATCATGTCGTAAAGCGAACCCGTTCCGAGAGACACTGTACCTGACGTAGTGGTGTCTAGACCAGAAATGACGAAACTTAGACACCGGTACGACGTGTCGAACACCCTAAAATCAAGGGGCTGACCCCAAGCTTGGCACGAGGGAGGGGGGACGGGGCGGGGCGAGGATGTTGTGTGTGTGTGTGGGTCGTCGCTTTTGTGTCCTCAGCATTGGTGACCTGGTGGTCCCTTAAGGGTTCGATCAAATGGTACTGTTGATGACTCAAATGTCCTTATTTGGAAGGCTCTTTTGTGACTTTTCTTGTAGGCATTATCGTAAACGTTCTTTACGTAATCGTCTGTAAGTAGTCTCTTTTCTCTCCGATGTCGACAGGCCTTTTCGGACTTCTTCAGACACTTCCCGACCTCATCTTCTTTCAATGAAACGGAAAAGGGATTTTACTTCGGTTCTCGGTTGACCGTGAACTGTCACTCTGGAGGGTCTGCGGAGGAAGGAAAGCCGACTTCTCCTCGGCAGATTCTTCGGTCAGAATTTACAAACACAAATAAAAAGAGCGTCTAGATTTGAGACGAAAAACAGGAGATCAAAATAGTCGAAAAGAGTGAAAACAGAACACAAAGAAAAACGGTTGTCTCCATTACCACTCCTTCGCAGGTGTACTTAGAACGGAACTGAAGGGTTATGGTGGAATTAGACCATAACGTTATCGAAGGTTTAAGGAAACGAAGTAAAAATAAGGCACGATGAAGAAGGTATCCATCACCAAAGATAATGTCGGTATTTAGTCAGTAAACGTCTACCAGACCGTGGAAAAAGAAGTAGTATTTTATGGAATGTGATTGTTCCAATTGTAGTAGGTGAACGATAAAAGTGGCCCACATATATAAAATCGAGACTCAGTATTCTGTTATTATATCGGTCGTTTTCTGTGTAAGGGATATCGCCTACTGTTTCTTCTAAAAGTTACGTCTAAAGTAACCCAACTCGGTCTGGTGACGTCTATGATTATTAGGGGAAATCATCTGATAAACTTCGGATAAAGATACTAAAACTTGGACCTTTTTTTACCATCTCAATTAGTAAAAGATGGTAACTTAAAAGGTTTTCTCCTGTGACCCTGAACTTACCTTTTAAAGGACGGACTACGAGCGTCGTTCCTTTACAGTCTCCGCCCCTTCCTTCTGTCTAAGGAGGTAATTTTTTTTTATTTTAAATATATATATATATAAACCGACGTAACCCAGAACAAACGTCGTGTACCTTAGAGATCAACATTGTGTGTCCGAATTAACGGGGTGTCGTTCACCCTAGAATCAAGGGTCTGGTCCCTACCTTTAACGCAGGGGACGTAACCTTCCGTCTAAGAACTGGTGACCTGGTGGTCCCTTCAGGAGAGAGGTAAATATTTGTTCAACAAAGACTCTTTTGGTTTACAACAAGTCGTTTTTACACAATACTTACGAAACGTAAATTGTCCTGAAGTTATTTATAAAATGACTCATGTACAAAGTACTATTTGTAAAAAAAATTTTAGTGACCACTATTTAGTGATTTACCTCTTCTCTTTTTGGAAAACGTCTTTTTAAGGTTCATTAAATATATCTTTAAGACAGGGGTTTCTCCACCTCGTATTGAAGGATAACGAACTCATACCCGACGAGTTTTCACTGAAGGGAGGTTTCTCCTGTTGCCCCTTTCCGTCTCCCCTTTGATTGTTTATACTGGAGTCGGTCCTATAGTTCCAGTTGTAACTGGTGTCACTATTCAGTCCAACCATCGTCCATGGAGTCTAAACTAGAGTACTCTTCCTATGAAAGGACAGACACGTGAAGGAAGGGTTTTTTGTTGGGGGGTAGATTGGTACTCTTTTTGTAATCTATTTAAGGTTAACTTTAGGGAAGATGTTTCGTGGTGTGATTGTGAAGAGGTCTGAGAGAGTCTGATCCTTTTAGACTCTTTGACAGTGTCGGTTCTTCTCAGATTCTCCGTACTACTTAGTAGCGGTACACAAGAAGTCTATCTCAGGATCCTGTCTTGTTTCCGTAATCCATCCCTCGAGGGACCACCAGATCGCCAAACCTAAACCACGGAAACGACGGTCCCAGACCCAAGGTAGGGGATCGTAGTGTAGTGGTGGTGGAGTTGTCTTAATTGTAACAAACCAGAACGGAGACGGGGGATAACAGAGGGACTAGTGCTCCTCAACATAAAAAGTGCACAAATAGAAACAAAAGACATAATGGGACACTCGACGAGACCTTCCGTCTTCGAACCATAGTGGGTAGAGGTAGAGGGGAGGTGACGGTAGAGATCGAGGTAGAAGTAGAGACAGTGGAGGACGTCTCGACGATTCCGGGTCATTCACGGACAACTTACCTTACCTTGGTTTGACATTAATTAGGGTCCAGTCTACTGTACAAAAAGAATATCGGGGTCAAAATCGTTTAAAATTACAAGACTCCTACCTGTATACTACTCTTTTTCTGATTTCTGTAAATCGAGGATCGAACTACTTGTTTCACCCATTAGCCCGACTTGTTACGATAAATTATGTTTGGAGTTTTATAGATGTTTATTACTCTAATTACGGAAATATATAAAGTATTCCATTTATCTACGTTTTCAGTCAGAATTATAAAATATTTACTGATTTAAACATGGATGATGTTTGTACGAATACACACTTATATTATCTCGGATCAATAACGTTCTTAAGTAAGTAAGTAAGTTGTCTCATAAAAAAAAATTACATTATTCTTTTCGTAACAGATCCAGACTCTATGACGTTCTTACGCAATTCTGGACGGACCAGAGACCAGATTCCTTGAGTGTAAGTTCCCATCTACTTAGGTTTGTAGATGGACCAATAGTGAGTTCAGTCTAACACTAGTCATTGTTTATTTCTACACTAGTTTTATATGAAACCTTTGAGTCTAAGACCTCATCCAGGAAAAATTTTAGAACCATTATTAACTTCTAAGAATAGACCAAACTAAAAAAATAACTCCTCTTGTGAATTGTATGTTAGATGGGAGAATTGGTTCAAAATACACATGTTGTGTTAGAACAACTGGTCTCCATGTTACAAGAAATCTTCGACAAGTAGAACGAATTGACTTTTCAAGACGGATAACTAATCATTGAGGGGTGACGGGGGAGAGAGTAGTCAGGGACCATTGGTGGTAAGGTGACAAACTAAGATATTTATACTGAGAAAATCAATTGAGTATCTTCACTTTAGTATGTCACAAATAGAAAGACACTAACCGGATAAAGTAAATCGTTTACAAGAGTTCTAAATAAGTACAACAGTGTATAATGTTTTAAAAGAAAAAATTCCGACTTATTCTAAGGTAACATAAATATTGTGTAAAAGAAAAAATTATATTTAAATAAATAAAATTAACCTCTGATTAATGAAATGAAATGTTATAACATCACGAAAACGGTATGTAACTGTATTTAGACGGTGACCATATGTACACAAGGGGTAGGTCTTGGGGGGAGGGTGGAGGGAGGAGTAGGGTAGGGAGTCCCAGTAGGGCCACGTGGTCGGGGTTCGTGGGACAGAGTACGTAGCTTGGACCTGATCGCTAGGTAAAGTGTATACTATTATATGTACAAAGTTACGGTAAGAGGGTTTAGTAGGGTGGGAGTGGGAGAGGGTGTCTCAGGTTTCCTGACAAGATATGTAGACACAGAGAAAACGATAGAGTGTATGTCCCAATAGTAATAGAAGAAAGATTTAAGGTACCTATACACAATCATATGACATAACCACAAAAAGAAATACCGAATGAAGTGAGACATATTATCTGAGGTCAAAGTAGGTGGAGTAATCTTGACTAAGTTTACATAAGAAAATTACCGACTCATTATGAGGTAACACATATACATGGTGTCGAAAGAATAGGTAAGTAGACGACTACCTGTAGATCCAACGAAGGTACAGGACCGGTAATATTTGTCACGACGTTAGTTGTAACCCCATGTACACATTGTGTAAAAGAAATAGGTAAGTAGACAGTTACCTGCAAATCCAACACAAGTGTAGAATCGATAACACTTGTCACGACGTTACTTGAACTCTCGACAAGCAAAAATCCTCCTGATCTTCTCGAAAGTAAAAATACTTTCATCAAGTAACTGATCCTCCTATAATTCTTTTATGTGGGTCACTTAACAGTAGTAGTCGGTAGAAACCGAGACCTACGAAGTCCACATCCACCACACCATATGCCATCCTCTGCCTCGATCTTTCCTTCCAAATCAGGTCTAACACCGTTATAAAGTTACGATGATATGCCCTAGTAAGACAATTATTTATTTATTTATTTCGGTAACATTGAAAGATTCAAGTTCAGTTGATCGTTCGGACACAGAGTCTTTCTTCTGACGACAAACATACCTCCTACTAGTCCCATCCCTGTTCGGGTCTCTTCGTATTCTTCACTTCTGTAAGAAACTCCGGTCATTAAGAGTGTGATTACTGGAGTTCTGGGGACATGACAGAATTTTTAATAACCTCTGGGGTTTGTCGAAAGGAAATACACTCAATATACATAGATTTATGACAACACAATATTTAAATTCTCTTAAGAATTTACGTTCTTATGTTCGTGAGTAAGACAATCGGTAGTATTTGTACTATAGTAGTATTAAGGACATTGAAGACTTTTCGAGGTGAAAGATGAGGAGTTTTTTACTCTCACTTTCTTCTATAATTATAAAGCATTAACGTTACTTTCATAAAACTAGAGTGTCGAGAATGTGTCCCCAAAACCCCTGGGGTCCCTAGAACTCTTGGATGAAACTCTTGGGTTCCGTGTCTCTCGTACCTACTTATCTTGTGTCTGTCTATTGTAAAGTCTCCACCTGAGTCACCCTGAACCCCTGTCCAACTTAAACACCACCCTAACTCATTCTGCCCAAACCCTCGTTTACTTCCTCTCTTTTTTGGGATCCTGAAAATGAACCTTATGACGTAGCTTCAACTCAGAGGGGAGGGGAAGTGTAAATTGTTAATTATCTATTTGATGTTATTTATTTTAAAAAATTACGTATGTACGAATGTATTATGAAATTAAAAATTTTTAGAAAGAGAACTCTAAGAATTCGTTCGAACACTGTATCTGGGTACTCTCAGATACTTAGAGAAGGAGGATGACTACTGTATCATGGTTCATGTCACTTCTGATTGTTCATTCTACTTACTTACCCACAACTGATTTGATTGACTCAGATAATTTATTAAAAGAATCAGGAGTCTACTTTTCGTATTTTCACGTTTACAAGTTAGAATTTGTTACTGAGTGAAAAATTTTTAAATAACTTCAATAAAAGTATTCCCCTTTCGGAAGTTGTGACGGTCAGGTTCTTGTTATCATTATTTGGTTGAATTTCTTTGTGGGTAGTGAATTGACACAAAAAGAAATTCATCCCGTACAAGTATATTAATCGAAATTAAATTTCGGGTTAATTACTTCAAAGTTGTATCTTGTTGTCCTATTTTCAGTTGAAAAATAAAGGGTTTAATGACTCAGTCAGAGACTACTAAGACTGACTTGGACTTGAGTACAAAATTTTATATTAAAAAATTTAACTTCATGTCAACTAAATGTTACACCGTAACCAAAGTTCATATGTCGTTTTACTAAACCAATATGTATATAGGTATATACCAGAAGGGACCACCGAGTCTACCACTTCTTAGGTGGACGTTACGTCCAAGCTAGGGACCCAACGCTTCTAGGGGTCCTTCTCCGTACCGTTGGGTGAGGTCATAAGAACGGACCTCTTGGGGCACTTGTCTCCTTGGACCGCCTGATGTCAGGTACCCCAACTCTGCTCAGTCCGTGCTGACTCGCTGATTGGTGTCGTGTCGTATACGTACATATATAGATAAAAAAAACAGATAAGAAAAAGGTAATGTCAAATAGTGTTTGTAACTTATGTCAAGGGACACGATAATGTTATTTAAATTTTATTTTAAAATATGGTCTTAAAAATACTTCGGGTAAAAGTCGATTGGGAGGGGTATAAGTCAAGGGGTGGGGAGAAAATCGGATAATCGGAGTTATTCACACAAACCAAACCATAAACTGAGTTAGTCGGTGAAATTAGGTAAAGAAAGACAGGAGGTTGACATCACAAGGTTGTTTGGGTCTATGTGAGGGTCTTAGGGCACGACAGAACACTACACCATATCATTAATTGTACAAAAATTTTAAACCTTTTAAAAAACGAGTCTTGCACATCTCGGTAAGACTCTGGAATCCAGTGTATGTAGACTCAGGAGGAGGTCGACAGGTACCTGGGACGGTACCTGTGCCTGGGGGCACAGGACCCCCAGAGCAGTGGGACACTGGTCGAACAAGCTTCGTGCGAAGGCACGGAAAGGAGCACGACGAAGGAAGGAGAGCAACCGAAAAGGGAGGAGGAATAAGGAAAGGAAGTTCCGTGTCAAGTTAACGAGGGAGACCTTTCGGAAAAGGTCAGGACGACCGGACCAGATTAGTGAGTGAAGGGGTGTCAGGAAGAGACCGTCAAAGTGACAGGAAATGGTGTACTGAGTAACCCGACACCCGACGAAATTAGGTATTGTAGGAGACATATTAGTCGAGAAGGTTTGACAACAAACCTACCGTAACCTGTGGGTCGTTCCTATTCTCCTCTATTTGCGTTTGGAGCACTGAGTCGTGTACGCACCCTCAAAGGGGTTCGGGGATCAGACATAAACTAGAGAAAGGAACAGATATTCTTTTTCGTAAGTGACCCTCAGGGGACATACAATAATATCTGTATATGTACATAGAAACTGATGTTCCGTACGTCCTAAAATCGAGGGAAGGGGCCCTAGGTTGGGTACAGGGGCCGTCACCTTCGTGTGTCAAGATTGAAGACCTGACGGTCCCTTAAGAGTACAGTAATATACCATTCTTAAGAGCAGTAATTTACTAATTTAAAGGTTAAACGGAAGAGTCTCTCTTCTATGCTATGAAAATTGACCTCCCTTTTATCTAATCTACTCTAGGTCTTACTCACCCGATTTGTAACGGGAGGTTTAGGACCAAACCGTAACGAGAGTGGGAGACAGATTTGACAGGACATGAAACGAGACACTTACTTGAATGCTCCAGATAATGACTGGGGGTTCTTGTGTCGAGCAGACTTGAGTAGCGCCTCGAATTCAATGAGGGGATTAGACTTGACGGTAAAGTAGTAAGGAAGCGAAGAGGGAAATTCTAGTTCAAGTATACTAAAAGGGAGGTTTGAAGGAACTAATCTTAGTCTTTTACAATTGTTAAGATGAAGATAACGAGTGTGAGAAAAAAAAAAAAAAACCGGTGAGTCGTGTCGTTCGTCCTAGAATCAAGGGGTCGTCCCTACTTTAGACTCGGGAAACGTCACCCTCGACCCTCCGAATTGGTGACCGGACTTCAGGTTTAATGAGTGTGAGAAATAATAATAATAATAAATAAAAATTTAACTTCCTATTAACGAAATGTCTTAACACAACCAAAGACGGTTTGTAATTACACTTATTCGGTATCCATATGTATACAGGGGAGGAAGTACTTGGAGGGAGGGGTAGGGTGAGGAGATCCAACAATATCTCGGGGATATTTATGTCTTAACATATTAAGACTGTCGTTTAAGGGTAGCCGATAAAATGTACGCCATTACATACAAAGGTACGATGAGAGGCTCGAGTGTGAGAACTGACTGCTTACCCTCTGACTCAGGTTAATCCACTGCACTGAGTGGATTATCATGTGCTGACGGAACCTTAGCTTCAGAGACCTAAATATTGGGAGAAGTGGTAAGGGTGGAGTTAGTAAAGAGTGGAACAAGAAAAGAGTCGTCGAGATAGACCATCTCAAAGAAAAATACACCCTATTTATGCACGTAAAGGGCGTTCGACCATGTTAAGACCTAACACCCCCAGTTACACTACGTTCAAGATAGTCCGAGATAGTCTGAGATTCATAGTTTGGAACCCGTTAAAGGAGTAGTCATTTCATCTTGATTTGCACTCACCCCGGGTCATACCACAGTCCTGTAACCTCGTCGGTAGGTTTCTAGTTGTGATGGTCTTGGACGTCACCTTTACTCCCGGTCAGGGAGTACTACCTCCAGGAACTCCACGTCTGGTATTGGGACACCAGGGGAAAACCAAGATTTGTCAAGGAATTGAGACTCTGGGTCCCATTACAGATGATTACGTTTTGGGGTCGAACAAAAGTTCTTCCCTTCACAAATACGACGGAGACGTATTCAGTAGTCCTTTTTGTTGTCTATTGGAAGGTTCCTACATCAGGTCTTGTATTTTTATTTTTTGAAATCGAGAGACGGTTTCACTGAAACTTTATAAGAATTTCTCAGGTTTTGCGATTTCGGACTGGAGTACCAGTTCCCACAGTTGGAGGGTTGTGTCGAGAAAACCAAGAGAATGGGACTGGTTCCCGGTGCGAAGGAAGAACTGGCCTATACTGTCGGAGAGCCAGGGGCACACACCTTAAGTTGAAAAATACTAAAAGTTCGTCTCGATTCGTGTTTACCCCGAATGACTTGGGACACGACGTCATACAGTATACAGATGAAAAAAATTTTTTCAATTAGGAAAAATAATTTTTTCATCTTTTTCTTTGAATTTCACGAAGTATAAAATACACAAGTCCGGCCAAGTCTCTTCCTTCTCTGCTTTACTGACAGAGAAACAAATTTATGAGGTTTAACATGGTAATTCACACATAAAATAAAACCGTAAACTACTTTATTTAATAAAAAAATTTCCGTAAGGAAAATCAAAAATTATTTTACCACAGTTTACAACAAAAATTAAGGTCGATAACCAGTGAAGGGATTTCTCAATGTTTTCGTCAAATCCTCTACCACCTGTTAAACTAGTCCCGAATGGTCCACCAAGTCACCATTTCTTAGACGGACGAACACTTCCTCTGTGTCCTCTGTACCCAAGTTAGGGACCTACCCCTTCTAGGGGACCTCTTCCTTTACTGTTGGGTGAGGTCATACGAACGGACCTCTTTAGAGTACCTATCTCCTCGGACCATCTGATGTCAGGTACCCCAATGTTTCTTAGTCTGTACTGATCCGCTGATTGTGTTACTCCCTGTAACTATATTAATATATACGGAAATAGGATCTCCTCCTTTACCGTTGTATCAGGTCATAAGAACGGATTTCTTCGGAATACCTGTCTCCTCGGACCGGCCAATGTCAGGTACCCCAGTGTTTCTGACTCGTACGTATATGTACGTGAATACGACGACGACGACGACGCAGCGAAGTCAGCGCAGGCTGAGACACGCTGGGGTATCTGCCGTCGGGTGGTCCGAGGGGGCAGGGACCCTAAGAGGTCCGTTCTTGTGACCTCACCCAACGGTAAAGGAAGAGGTTACGCACTTTCATTTTTCACTTTCACTTCAACGAGACAACACAGGTTGGGAGTCGCTGGGGTACCTGACGTCGGAAGGTCTGAGGAGACAGGTACCCTAAAAGGTCCGTTCTCAGGACACCCACACGGTAACGGAAGAGACTGTACGTGAATATCAAGTGTACATTTAAATACATTAAGTCAATTTCCTAAAGTATTTTTAAAATATTTTGACTATCAACTAACTTATGATTTAAAAATTTTTTAAATGTTACTAGTATTTTTCGTTAATTGAATGATTGGGTGAATCCGTCCATACTGTTTTAGGTTTTACAACAAATCTAAGTGTCGTTCTTGGTTACGAGGTTTCGTTTCTTTACTCCTGGTTTACGTTGAGACTATGGACCGAGTGTGCCACCTACAAAGTATATGTGAATTGTTAACTTCTGAAAAGAAACGGATTTAAATGAACTAGCTTTCAATACGGGTCAAGTTCTTAATTTCACTGACTTTTGACTTACAAAAAAATTTTTATAAGAACTCTGAATACTTTAAAAAACCTAGGGTCTTGTGTGTGAATTGTACATTCCCATTGATATAGGGAGTCCGTTATCTTCTTTCCCTCAAACCCGGTGTGAGACTACAAGTCGATCGGTAACGTCTGAGGTTACACTAGGGTTGAGGTCAAGGACGGGTCTCCTTTCCTACCTGGGACAGACCAGGGTTCTCTTAGGAAACATAGAGATTCTCGTGGAACTCTTGTCCCGATTGGTGATATGTTTTAGTCAAAACTTTAGGTGTTTTTACATAGTTGAAAAAAATTCTCTTTTAAAACAAAAACAAAAATTAAATAAAATTAATTAAATAAATAAACCAACGTGATCCGGAATAACGTCGTACCCCCTAGGAATCAACACCGTACATTTGAGAAGTAACACCGTACACCCAGATCAAGGGACTGGGCCCTCACTTGAGACCGGGGAACGTAACCCTCGAACCTCAGAATCGGTGACCTGGTGGTACCTTCAGGGTTTTCACATAGTTGTAAAATATTGACTTGAGAAACTTTAGAATCAACTATCTACTAATTATTTCACTTTGTTCCTTCTCTTTCTTTTACGACTGTACGACCAGTTAATAAGTTTATCTTTGAAAAAATAAGTATCCCATTCAACCTTAAAGGGGAAAAAAGTCCTCTTAATAAAATATCGTACTAGAACTAGGTTTTATTAACGTATATTTATCCTCAAATCCTATCTTTTTGTTTAATATAGGAATGGGTGACATCTAAATCTCAGTATTACGATTTTTGGTTTCCTTTTAGATAATGTATTAAAAGGTACTTCTTACGTTCGTTTACTGTCTTTAACGTAAATAAGGTTCCTTTACGGTTGGGTGAGGTCATAAGAACGGATCCTTTAGGGTACTTATCTCCCCAGACCGTCTGATGTCAGGTACCTCAGTGTTCTCCGTCTGTACTGAATCACTGATTTGGTGGTGGTGGTGGTGCTCAAGATTTCTATTTTGTTCGGTATAAAATTTTATACATCAATGTTGAATTTGTAGACTTCTCTGACACATACGAACGTCCTCAGTTAGGTCCTTTTATATAGGAAAAAGGGTCACTCCAACGGTAATAAATTCGTTAAATCTGTCGAAGAAAATCTTAATGGAGACGTCTGATGTCGTATAAGAGGATTTTCAAAAGTCACTACTATTTAGAAACGGAAACCTCCAACCTAAACTGGAAGTTTTTGTTCGTTGTGGATAAAAGTCTGTTGGGACTCCTTTTGACTTATTGTCCGTTAGTGTCTACATACCATTAAATGTTCTTGTAAGTTACGTCTCCTCTTCAATTTTCTTTCCACGAGTGATATGAGAAAGGACCGGGACGACAGATAGAGACGTACAGAGGTACTATAAAAAAAGGGTCGACCTACAATTTTAGACAACTCAAAAGACATATCGGGATTTTAAGTGTAGAGTCCTGTATTTAGTTTAGTATCTTATACGATTATGTTACGAGTCGTCTTTAGAAAGGTACTATGATCGAAACTTAAACTGAGGAACTTCGGTTACGCGATCAGTTAAGGTAGTGGCATTTAGAAATACCCTGGTCCTACACACAATTTCATACCTGGGTCCCAACTTTAGGAACAAGGTTATGAACTATATTTCCGGTTAACGAATTGGAGAGACCCGAAGGTGAAGTCAGTCAGGTCAACGAGTCAGTACAGGTTGAGAAACGTTGGGGTACCTGATGTCACGAACCTGTCTGAAGGGACAGGTAGTGGTCGAGGACCTTAAACGAGTTTGAGTACAGGTAGTTTAGTCACTACGGTAGGTTGGTAGAATAGGAGACAACAGGGGAAGAGGAGGACGGAAATTAGAAAGGGTCGTAGTCCCAGAAAAGTGTACTCAGTCAAGAAACGTAGACCACCGGTTTCATAACCTCGAAGTCGAAGTCGTAGTCAGGAAGGTTACTTATAAGTCCTGACTAAAGGAAATTCTAACTGACCAAACTGGAGGAACGCCAGGTGAATTAGGAGACAATTTACCTCAATTATTAACATGAAGGGGATACAAAAAGAAGATGGCACTTTCGGTATCGAAAAGAACACTTCTAATTTACTGAATTATAACGAGTTTACGTATGTTGTCGCAGACGACGTTTCAGTTGTGATTTATAAACAACAACAAATCATCAACACAGGCTGAGAAAACGCTGGGGTACCTAACATCGGACGGTCCGAGGAGACAGGTACCCTAAAGGGTTCGTTCTTATGGTTTCACCCCACGGTAAATTTATAATCAATAGTAATAAATACACTACCGACATTATCCGTTTCTTACTCTTCGATCGGAAGTTTTTGTTTTGTCTTTTTGGTTGCGAAAAAACTGAGTTTGTGATATATGAGAATCAGGTTCAGTCTCCTGGAATTCTCCTAGTCTTCATATATCCCTTACTGTCCGGAGACTTATATGTCCTGTGTCTGTCGACAACTCTCCCTCCTTGTAATCTACGGTACTTTGATCGAACGTCACATTAAAAGTTAAGTCAAGTCAACGAGTCAACACTGGGGTACCTGACGTCGTGTGGTCCGAAGTGACAGGTAGTGGTTGAGGGTCTCAAATGAGTTGGAATACAGGTAACTCAACCACTACGGTAGGTTGGTAGAGTAGAAGACGGTAGGGGAAGAGGAGGACGAAAGTCAGAAAGGGTCGTAGTCCCAGAAAAGTTTACTCAGTCGAGAAACGAGTCCACCGGTTTCATAACCTCAAAGCCGAGTTGTAGTCAGGAAGGTTAGTTGTTAGTCCTGACTAAAGGAAATCCTACCTGACCAACCTAGAGGAACGTTAGGTTCCCTGAGAGTTCTCAGAAGAGGTTGTGGTGTCAAGTTTTTGTAGTTAAGAAACCTCGAATTCGAAAGAAATATCAGGTTGAGAGTGTAGGTCTGTACTGGTGACCTTTTTGGTATTGGGACTGATCTGTTCTCTTCTGAGATGTGTACCTGCAGTGGTCTACTAGTTGTGTCTTTAGTCTAACTAATATAAGAAACGTCGGTTTGTACCTCTTCGAGATATGTCAGTCGTTTTTGTTCTGACCCTCGACTGACACCGAGTCTAGTACTTGAGGAATAACGGTTTAAGTCTGAATTTAACTTCTTTCACCCCTTTTGGTGATCTGGTAAGTCCATACTGGATTTAGTTTAGGGATTGTTAATATGTCACCTTCACTCTTTGTCTAAATTCCTTGATCTAGACTATCTGTCTCACGGACTACTTGATACCTACCTCCAAGTACTGTAACATGTCCTCTGTCCTTAGTTCTGGTAGGGGTTCCTTTTCTTTACGTTTTTCTGTTTTTTCGACAGACTCCTCCCGAATGTTTATCGACACTTTTCTTCTCTTCGGTTTTCATTTCCTCTTTTCCTTTCTATATGGGTAAACTTACGTCTCAAGGTTTATTATCGTTCCTCTCTATTCTTTCGGAAGGAGTCACTAGTCACGTTTCTTTCTCCTTTTGTTATCTTACCCTTTCTGATCTCTAGAGAAATTCTTTTAATCTCTATGGTTCCCTTGTAAAGTACGTTTCTACCCGAGTTATTTCCTGTCTTTAACATACCTGGATTGTCTTCGTCTTCTATAATTCTTCTCCAATGTTCTTATGTGTCTTCTTGACATGTTTTTTCTAGAAGTGCTGGGTCTATTAGTGTTACCACACTAGTGAGTGGATCTCGGTTTATAGGACCTTACACTTCAGTTCTCCCGGAATCCTTCGTAGTAATGTTTGTTTCGATCACCTCCACTACCTTAAGGTCAACTCGATAAAGTTTATGATTTTCTACTACGACACTTTCATGACGTGAGTCATACGGTCGTTTAAACCTTTTGAGTAGTCACCGGTGTCCTGACCTTTTCCAGTCAAAAGTAAGGTTAGGGGTTCTTTCCTTTACGGTTCCTTACGAGTTTGATGACGTGTTCACATTAAAATCATTGGAGATTTCTATACAGTAATGGTGGTAATAGTCTTTCACACCCAGTACCCTGAAGGGACCACCAGGTCATCGATTCTTAGACGGACCGTTACGTCCCTTCAGACCAAGTTAGGGATCAGTCCCTTGATTCTAGGGTGTACGACGGTTCGTTGATTCGGGTTATTGACGTTGAGTTCTCAGGTACAAGTGTTGTCTTTCTAGGGGGTTCAACGTTACTTCTAGGACACACGACGTTGATTCTGACCTTCGTCGGTTTATTTGTTTATTTTTATTTACCCATTTGTAAAAGTAAAAATTTTTTTCCTTCATAACCAGTAATGTGACATAAAATGACTTATATTCTACGGTGTCTACCTTTATTCGTAGAGACACAGTCTTTATGATTATACTTTTTGACACATGGAGTCTTAGTCACTTCTTTATTGGCTCCAAGCCTTCTCCTATAAGACGGACGGTCGAAGTGTCTAAGAAGGGGTAAGATCCACCTTGGGGTCGGGGCGTTTCCCTTTGAAAGACACCCATGTCAACGTTTTCAGTCCTGACTCGAGACTGAAGTCGTCACCCTTCCCCCTCCGGGAGTTCCCTTCCGATACAAAATGTGCTCCACTTTTTTTAACGTCTTCTTTCACCTTTAAAAACTTACTCGTATTTACCAAGGATGAAGTCCACAATTTTAGATGCGTTCATCTAAGACTTTAAGCCTAGATTTAAAGGTGGACACCTTTCTCATGCAACAAGGTCAGTCTGCACTGTGTCGGTGGACTCTCCCTTTGACAAAGTTTGAAGAGTTCGAAGAGAAGGTCCAACGGGAAGCCCAAAGACCATCGAGGTCCAAAGTGCCGTTGGTCCTAATGAGAAGGGGCCCGCCCGACCAGAAGTAGATTGTCGTGGTCTCGGGTCTCTGGGACATTCATCGTAATTTACTTACGTTTATACAGTCCTCGGGGTTTCCGAGTCTAAGACAAACATTGGTTTAGAAATATAAGGCTAAGTTGTTTATAATTAGTTTCGTAGACCTGGTGTACGTCCCATAACAAAATTTCTACCTCGGTCCACGTGTCATAAACTAGGATTCCCTGTTCTTTCACTAAATTTAAACCGTAGGTGGACCTTGAAGTAAGACACGTACTTACTTCCCTTGCACTTGTCCCTCCCCTCCATAACTCCCCTCCCCCCCTCCCTCTCCAACTGTAGACATTTGGCAGGTTAAAAGGATCACAGAATGGGGAGTTTTCTTGAAGTGTCTTCACATTCCTTCGGACGGAAGACCATTAGGAAACACTTTCACAACCAGTGAGTCAGGACAAGATGGGAAAAACTGGGGTGCTTGACATCGGGAGGTACGTTCTTATCACCTCACCCATCGGTAAGGGAAGGAACATTAGGTAGTGTTTAAACATTTTTTTGACTTTTTTACCAAGGTTCAAAGAAACGTAGAGTAAGAGGTGATGGGAGTGTTCGGATACTGACAGAGTAAAATTTTATGTATGGTGTAAGGGATATATTCTTACACTGAAAACTTAGATAAAGGGGTTGACCAAACCTCCGTAAAACCCGTATTTCAAATTAGAAGACTCGTTCAGAGACTCACTTGGATGACGATAAAACATCTGTTTACCTCATAGTAAGTTCCAACTAAGTAAAGAATCATACTGTTGATCTTCTGCTAGTCGTCGTATTAAATAGTAGTAATACCATCTTACTACTAAATAGTAGTAATATTTTAATCCCATCTTTTTTCCATTGAATAAAATAGGTAACTTTTTATCGAAGAAACATTTGATGTATGTATGTATGTTACCTTATAATAAGTCGGTACTTTTTCTTGTGAAAACTTAGTCAAGATTACTTCACCTACTTGGATCTCGGATAATAAGTCTCACTTCATTCAGTCTTTCTCTTTTTGTTTATAGTATATAATCGTGTATATATACCTTAGATCTTTCTACCATGACTGTTTTAATAAAAGTCCCGTCGTTATCTCTGTATCTGTATCTCTTGTCTGAATACCTGTACCCCCGACCCCCTTCTTCCTCTCCCGCCCTACATACCTCTTTCATTCCTTTATATATAGTGGTATACATTAATCGGTTACCCTTAAACGACATCCTGAGTTTGGTCTCGAGTCCTTGTTGGACCCCCCCTCCGTCCCTCCCTCCACCTTGTCTCCAAGTTCTCCTTCCTCTGTATACATATGGATACCGACTAAGTACAACTACAAACCGTCTCTGGTTGTGTTATGACATTTCTTTAATAGGAAGTTAATTTTTATTTATTTAAATTTTTGTCTTTTTATCGAAGAAATATTTTGACACTTAAGAAACTTAATTGTCAATACAAAGGCATGAATGTATCAATAATTTATTATCATAAAGAACAAGTCAAGTCAAGTCAAGTCAACGAGTCAACACAGTCTGAGAAAAACTGGGGTACCTGACGTCGTGTGGTCCGAAAGGACAGGTAGTGGTTGAGGGTTTCGAATGAGTCTAAGTACAGGTAACTCAGTCACTACGGTGGGTTGATAGAGTAGGAGACAGTAGAGGAAGAGGAGGACGGAAGTTAGAAAAGGTCGTAGTCCCCGAAAAGGTCCCTCAGTTAAGAAGTGTAGTCCACCGGTTTCATAACCTCAAAGTGGAAGTCGTAGTCAGGAAAGTTACTTATAAGTCCTGACTAGAGGAAATCCTACCTGACCAACCTAGAGGAACGTCATGTTCCCTGGGAGTTCTCAGAGGAGGTTGTAAAGTCAAGTTTTCGTAGTTAAGAAGTCGCGAGTCGGAAGAAGTGTCAGGTTAAGAGTGTAGGTATGTGCTGGTGACTTTTTTGGTATCGGACCTGACGACGACGACGAATCAGCGAAGTCAACACAGACTGAGACACCCTGGGGTATCTACCGTCGGGTGATCCGAGGAGACAGGGGCCCTAAGAGGTCCGTTCTTATGACCTCACACAACGGTAAAGGAAGAGATTACGTATGTACGCACGATTCAGTGAAGTCAACACAGGTTGAGACGCACAGGCATCCTTGTCGTCGGGTGGTCCGAGGAGACAGGTGCCCTAAGAGATCCGTTCTAATGACCTCACCCAACGGTAGAGGAAGAGGTCATCGGAACTGATCTACCTGGAAACAACTGTTTCATTACAGAGACGAAAAATTATACGACAGATCCAACCGGTATCGAAAAGAACGTTCCTCATTCGCAGAAAATTAAAGTACCGACGGCAGTGGTAGACGTCACTAAAACCTCGGGTTCTTTTATTTGAGAGAGTGACAAAGGTAACGAAGGGGTAGATAAACGGTACTTCACTACCCTTGCCTACGGTACTAGTAGTAAAATACTTACAACTCAAATTTTGGTCGAAAAAGTGACAGGAGAAAATGAAAGTAGTTCTCCGAGAAATCAAGAAGAAGTGAAAGACAGTATTCCCACCACAGTAGACTTATGGACTCCAATAACTATAAAGAGGACCTTTAGAATTAAGGTCGAACACGAAGTAGGTCGGGCCGTAAAACGTACTCCATGAGACATATATTCAATTTATTCGTCCCACTGTTGTATGTCAGAACGAGAATGGGATAATATTTATTAAAATTTAACAAATTACAGAAAGTAAATACTTGATCTAGATTACAATGAAGTTAATCTAGTGACTTGTAGACCCTGAACCTCTAGACTATAAATATGTCTTTAAAAATCTTTCATTCTAACCACAAATAACGTAGTCCTTAACCGTCCGCAGATAGTCCTCTGACAGAGTCTATTAGTAATGGGTTGAGTTTAAAAGGAACTAAAAAAGGGGTAGAATACATAAAAATTTTCTGTTGACATGTTTTTTATCTTTACTTATATGAACCAATTTAACAGAGATCAGAGAAAAAAGATATATTGATTGGGTAGCTACAGTAACAATTTTCAAAAACAAAGTGCAAAAGGAGTAACCGTTTGACTCATTATTGCATAAGTCTCGGACGGTCGAGACTAAAAAAATAATAGAGAGTTCAAATGACTGGAGTACCGTTTCTTAAACTTCAGAAGAGATGGTGGGGGTGTACAGGACGCCCACAAAAAGACCATAAAAAGACTATACGACTCACGATCCCAAATACGGTAATACCGACACATAGATTTTCTACCTTTACTCTTTCGTGTACTGTAGTACATTTGATACATTAAAACTGAAAATTCAAAAGGAAGTCATATTTAGGACCGGGTCCGACGGTTCTCCAGACTGTTTCCAGTCGGACCAAAATGAGATTCACCCACTTTGGCCTTAAGGAACCGGAATATTTAAGGAAACCAGAGGTGTTTGTAGAGGAGAAAAGATTGTAGTTCAAGTATAAGGTACAAATGAGTTTACACAAACCGGGTGATTATGGAGAAAATTACTCTTACGTCAAGAGACGGTCTTCAGGGTAAACCTAGTAAATGAAAAGGAAACAACTAGTATAGTTCGTAGTAATGTTTATTATTATGACATTAGTGTATCAAGAAAGGTCCTTTACAGTAGAACGACTACCGTAGATTCTGACCTATAATAATTTTAGACGAAACAAAAAAGTAGGACTGACGTGACGTGAAATTGTGGGAAACTTCTCTCTGCTGCACCTCTCTAAAAAGACCGAACACTAGTCGCAAAGTCCAACCACCAGTCTACTTTCGAGACAATCTCAAGAAAGGTTCCTAAACAGCACGTGTGAGTCTAAAGAACAAGATACAACTGAGTTGGAAAAAAATGTTTTATGGAGGTATTTTTGTCCAGTGTCTTCGTCAAGTCTTAATTTGTCTTAAAAAAGTAAGAAAATTTTTTAAAACCTTGTACGTATTAGGTTTATTCAAATAATAGGGAATTACTGTTTAATTTCGTTTTATACGGTTTGAAGTACGTTTTTGAAATGTTTTTAGAGGTAAGACTTTATTTTCGTGAACGGAGTTAGAATACAAACTTCTCAGAGGACTTACTTTCTCACTTTGTCTCGGCCAAAGCTACTTGGTATGTTTTAGACAGGTTTCGTCATAAACAAAGGTTGTCTTGAAACACCTCGTGGGAACATTTAGTGAAGAGGTTTTTTACCGTTCTTCACGAAGAAACCGTCATCCATCTGTCGTTCTTTTTTTCTCAGAACCCCCTATTTTTCGTGTATACTAGAATTACAGTCCTAGATAAACCGATATTAGTGTCTTATGAGTTAGTTTTTACTGTTTGTTATATTCTTAAAGACAAAGTAAATTGGTCTTCAGACAATTTCCCAACGATCGTGACGAATTGGTGTAGTCTCGGGACTCAGCTGTTGTAGTCAACTCAAGTAAGTAAGAAAGTAGGTTGTACGGAAAGTCATAAGAGAACCGGAGGATCCGTGGTCTAGTACCCGGTTCTTTTCCACTGTGGACCACGGGACCTGGTCATGGAACGTCCTGAGACCCCGACTATGTTTGTTTTTCGTTCCATTCAAGAAGTGTCAAAGTTTCTATTGAGGGAGAAGTAGTCCTTTTCCGAGTATATTTACTTTGGTTTCATTTTGTCAAACTGTATCATGAGTCTGTAAGTAGACTAACAGTGTCTGTTATAGGTAGACCCATACCCAAGATTGTTTGAATTCCATCTTCCTAAAAGGTCTTCTAATAACTCACCGAGAGTTTTGACTGACCTCCAAACCTCCTGATGTAAACCTTTTGTCCTGTTTTGGTTTCCTTAGGTGTTGACTCCAGTTCACTTTTCTTGACGAACCAACGGTTCGGTGGTCTCCTGAGGTCCATGTTCTGTGTTAAGATTCAACAGACAAACCAACGGAACATCCGGTGAAGTGTCATTCTCAAGTGTAGATGACACTCAAATGTAAGACACTTCAGACAAGATTCGTTCAATTGTGATAGAGCAAATTAACAGGACTGTTGTGGACCTTCTTTTATTAACAGGGTAAAATATCCACTTTTGATTCTAGTACCGTAGGTCAAGGTAGTGTAGTACTGTTACCTTTGGCACTCTTTGAAATAAAAGAACCCGAGGTTTTAATGTCGTCTACCACTGACATCGGTGCTTTAATTTTCTACCAACGAACGGTCCCCGGTCGCACTCGTTGAGGTGGGTACCGTTTCCAGTACTCCTTCCTCCGAACCGTATGCGTTTCCGCACTAGTTCGGAGTCCTTTGGGGGACAAGGGCTCGTAGATGGGGTTTTGGTCTCAGACAGAATACGAGAGGGGGTATTGGTAAAGAGAGCTTCTTCCTCATTTGTACGTCGAGGTTCCGTTATTTTTAAGGACCCGCACTGTTCTCACAAAGTCGAATACCTGAGGAGACTTCCAATAGATCGGGTGGACATATCCAAGCAGTCCGGTGTACACTAACAAATGTCGGAGGTTTGAACTCTCCGTGCTCTACAAAATCTGAATGATTTCCGTTTAAGAAAACCCCTCAACCTTTAATAATCATATCACCCAACCAATCCTTAATATAACCACTTCCCAAAAAGTAACAACACAGTTATTAACGACGATTAAGGGACGATACCCACCCTGTTCCTACAGAGTCCAGTTTGGAGAGACGACTGTCTGATCGAACACACTGTCCTAATAGGTATGAGGTCGGTGATGCGTGTATTAACAAATGATGGACAATTGGTATTTGTCGTGTCTCTCAAAACCTCATAAAACTCTCAGAATTAATCGTATCCCGAAAAAGAAGAACAACTCAGTTACTAACGGCGGTCCGGAGGTATAGGAATCCGTGGACCCTTATATAATTAGTTACATAAACCTTATATCTTTTCCTTTATATCATCAAAATTCCAATCGTTATGATCTGAAAAACTCAATTACTTAAAAGAGAAAACAATATCTAGTGACATGAAACAGTACTTAGTGACACAGGAGCGATACACTTTTACATTGAAATAGTGATAGAATTCTGATTTATCTAGAATTCCCCTTGTAACCACTTTCCTAAAAGTAAACAACCCGACTACAAACGACGATTTAGAGGTACAAGGGACGGGAATATTACTTATATTGATCGTATATCCTCTTTATTCGTAATTGGAAATTCGTATATCCTCTTTATTCATAATTGGAAATTCTAATTAGTACAATTGGAACCCAATTTATCTAAGGAAAGAACTAACATTGAGTGATGTGGGAGTGGGATATCCTTACATTGAAATAAACCTCCCACCACGGACCAAATTCTTTTTTGTGGGAACCTTTTTATTCAAAAAACCAATAGTCTTTCTTTCCTAGTATTTTACAGTCGCCTAGAGTACCGGTCTTCTACTACATTATAAGGATTCTGGAAAGAAAATGTAAATACACTTCGTGGACTAAAACTATTTCTAGTCCTGACGACTGGGGGCGCATTGAGACATAAGTAGGGATATACATTGTTTTCCATATATTCGTTTGGGGTTTTATTTCTTTAGCCTAGTCAAAGGTCTTTCTGACTAAGGGGGTACAGCAAGAAAGAACGAGGGACTAAAAGACCGACTTAAGGGTAGACCTCGTACCTACGATAAAGTGTATTAGGTTCAATAAGTCGGGGAAAAGAGGTGATTAGAAGGATGATGTGATAGGCAAAGATTAGAGAGATATATAGACACTAATTTATACATAAAAAGGTTCCTGTGGCTACGGCAGGGGTGGAAGCTTAGTGGGACCTAGGTGGCTCCGACCTGGGGTCGTCGAGGAACCTTCTTTTCGATACTGGTTGGATCTGTCGTATGATTTTTCGTCTCTGTAATGGTTGTTTGCAGAGAGATCAATTTCGATACCAAAAGGTCATCAGTGTATACCTACACTCTCAATCTGGTATTTCTTTCGACTCACGGCTTCTTAACTACGAAAACTTGACACCACAACCTCTTCTGAGAACTCTCTGAGAACCTGACGTTCCTCTAGTTTGGTCAGTTAGGTTCCTTTACTCAGGACTTATAAGTAACCTTCCTGACTACTGCTTCAACTTTGAGGTTAGGAAACCGGTGGACTACGGTTCTCGACTGAGTAACCTTTTCTGGGACTACGACCCGTTCTAACTTTCGTCCTCCTCTTCCCCTGCTGTCTTCTACTCTTCCAACCCACCGTAGTGACTGAGTTACCTGTACTCAAACTCGTTCGAGGACCTCAACCACTATATGACTCTTTGGACCAGACGATGTCAGGTGCCCCAGTACTTCTCAGACTGTGCTGACTCACTGACTCGACTGACTGACGGTTCACTTCGATGACTCTGAGTGTCTCCGACCCGTGGAACGGATTCTAGGAGTTTGGGTCCGTCCGGTTGATGTGGTGAAGTAGACAGAGAGTTTCAGATTTATCGTTGGAGGTTTAAGGACTCGGTCACCGGAGATAGGATTGACGGTCTTCAGTCCTATTCGTGTATGTACTTGAAAAACCGAAGGATTTGAATGTGTACCGACTGACAACTAAAAGGTCGTACACTTCCCTCCAGTTTACGACTGTCCCTTTCAAAATGTTTGTGGTGAGGTTTCTGATGTCTCTCTTTGTAATTTTCGTTTTATTCACTTTGTAGGTTTGAACCCTTATTTATAGGACTAATAAGAGTCTAACATTAAAAGATACAAATCGATATAAGACGTACGAAGAAGGACGGATACTTATGAAGTTATAAAACAATACAAATACCTTTTTGTTTAACTTCAGTACATACTGTGAGAATGAAAACCGAGAGAGAGAAAAAAAAAAAAAAAACCACAGACCAGACGAAATAAACAGTGAGAGTCTTGTGGAGTAAAAACTGACCTGAGTCTGAACCTTCATCTTCGAGAGTCCCTCCTGTCGGAGGCAGAGAACCGCTAGACGAGGACGGCACAAAGAAACCGGAGGAAGTAAGAGAACCGGTATTCAAATCGTATAAGACGTCGGAGAAGAAATAAAAAGAATCATGTGACAAAGAAGTCTCGTTATGTGGTCGCAAACACAACGTCTTGAGCACCTCAGTGCTCTGTGACTTAGAACCCACGAAATCAGGATCCAAAGAGTGGCAGAAACAAATCCCCGAAAGCGTGTTGTATAACCGCCTGTAGTAGAAGAAATCTCTCTGACTTTTCAAACACCTAAGACGATCGAGAAAACCTTGGGTCCGCTGCTCCGTGACATCATAGTCACTCAGGTCCTTATAGGAAGAGGGGAAAAAAGTGCTACTGGTTTAACTCTTGTGAGTCTAACTGTAGGTGTTACGTTGGGGCGTGTCTAAACGCGAAAGAGAGAGGTCAGGAGGAACCAGACATTGTCCTTGCGGGGAATGAGTCTTCGTCCACTTGAGCCGGTACCCAGTTCTGTGGGACGAAGTACCCCTTTGGGACGAATAGTAAGGGCGGTGACTAAACCTGGTGTATTGGGAAGGTAAGAAGTGGGTCTCGCAGTCGTCGTTGAAGACACCGGTATGCGAAGAGCATCTTCCATGCTTCAAAAGCAAGTAGCAGGTGAAGTTACTCGAAGACCGTCGGTCACCGGTCCTTTCTCTACAAGTCGAAGTAAGACTTCGCCGGCTGTCGGAGGCTCCGCGGTGCTTTTTCTCGAACCGAGAGAAATTTAATACGGTTCTATTAAGACCATTTTTATCGATAGATTAAACTGATAAGTTTAGTTACCTCTATTTTCACAGGAATAAGGTAGAATGAAGAGTTTATAGACTTACTAAAAGTTCTTTAGTATATACGTTCGTACTCGAGTCTCTACTAGAATAATTTGTGTTTTCTTTCTTGTTACTGGTTTTGGTTTCTTCAAATATGCAAATAAGAGGGGATATACAAACCGAGACCTCACCTTCCTTTCTTACTGGTAAAATACCTCCGTTTCAATTTGGTCGGTGCAACTTCAGTATAAAAGATTCTCTGTCTCAATTTATCAACACTGGTCTTGAACGAAAACAGAGAGACGAATCATAAAAGGGGACTTAGATACCTGACAAAGTCAAATATAAGATTATGATCGTGTCTTTACTGGGTTTGACAGTCACAAGTGTGTCTAGTTGGGATAAACAAGGGTTTATATCTCTTTTTCTTTAACACAATAAGGGTTTAATGACCAACTTAAAAACATTGGTTGTATGTTGTATATCCTATAACTACACAAAATTATCTTCTCTATCCCTTGCGTTCTCTATAGTTCCCTTTAAAATTTGAGAAATCTTTTTGCCTCGGGATAAGGTTTAGTGTTCCTGTCTTAAAGTTTTTTTTACAACAGAAGAACCTGTTTTAATATATGTATCCATAGGTTTCATATACACACGATTCAGTGAAGTCAGCACAAATCGAGAAACGTTGAGGTAACTGACATCGGTTGGTCCGAGGAGACAGGTACCCTAAGAGGTCCATTCTTATGACCTCACCCAACAATACAGGAGGAGGTCCCCTAGAAGGACTGGGTCCCTAGTTTGGGTTCAGAGGACACCGAGGACGTGACGACGACCTAAGAAATGGTGACTCCGTGTTCCCTTCGGGGTAGGATTCATATATTCATGAGTCATAAGACGAATGTCTTCTTTCAGACGAACCGTTTTTAGGGTTTACATTTGAATGTTCCTGTACACGGTGTCCTCGACCGAATCGATTCAATCCTTGTGTTAAGTCTTTCTTAAGACGAAGTATAAAAGGAAAAGGTGTAAAACGTCTGTTAGATAGGAGTTAAAGGACTTTACAGTAATGAGAGGTGAAGTAATTATTGTCTATTTCTTGTTCAAAACTTTAGTCACTGTTTATCAGAAGTAAACTAAAAAAAATTTTTGGGTATCAATGGAAATTTCCAACAAAACTAAAATTCGGCTCTCGGTCACTGAAAAACTCTTCAAAGGACAAAAGAAAAATCTTCTTTTTGTCGGTCGTACTTACTATTCTTAAACACCGTTTAAGATTTGTATTTCGGAAAACGTAAATTTATAAAGGTGTCTAAAATCAAGAGTGGTGTCCTCAGAACCGGAAGTTTTGAAGTTAAGAAAAATATTAAGGTGTTTATACTTAAAGGGACTTAGACGAAGAACTCTCTAAAGGTTATCGGTTTTACCCGTTAACTGAAATAACAAAAAGATTAGTGTACCTGTCAATCCTGTTTCCTTAAAGTAAGTATAGACTGACAAGGATTATAAATAAAAAGTAAATCTTCCTATCCATAAGACCTTCCTTCAAAAATCACTGACCCTCTCTGTGTTACAATAAAGATAAATTTGACTGCAAGTGATTCTTTTAAGGATGGCTCAAATTGGACTGTTCCTACATAAGACTTTTCGGTACCAATGGAAGGTACTTCATTTTGAGTTTTCCAGTTTTTACATGAGTCTTTTTGAGATCAAAAAATTTTATTAATATTAGTAAGTATTTACATTAGAGAAACATTAAATTGTCCTTCGTGAAAGACTCCTTTATGCAAGGTACTTGAATAAGAAGTGTATCTTTTTAGTAAAAACAAACAGGATTTTACTGTGTCAACTCGAAAAGTTTGTCGGGGATTTAGAAAGATTATAAACTTTTGAATAAAGTTCATTAAATAAGTGTTCCGTTATGTAAAATGGGAGAGAATCCTTCTAACTACTTAATTTTCTAAAAATTGAAGAGAGGGATAAAAGACATAAAAATATGTAAGGATATTTGGTTACCCGACGAGACCACAGAGTCACCATTTCTTAGGTACACGGTTGTTCCTACTGCGCCCAAGTTAGGGACCCAACCCTTCTAGGGGACCTCCTCCTTTACGGTTGGATGAGGTCATAAGAACGGACCTCTTAAGGTACCTGTCTCCTCGGATCACCCGATGTCAGGTACCCTAACGTTTTCTCAGTCTGTACTGAATCGTTGATTTTTTTATGGTTTATTTAGGTAGGTACGAAACAAAATTCGGATTTTCGATCATTATACTTCAGACATCTGGACAATAGACTAGACTAACTAGGAACTAAAGAAAGAAAAAAAAAAAAAAAAATTAAACTGACACGGTGAACCTTAGAATAAAGGGACTGGTCCCTAGTTTGGGTGTCGATGACGTAAACTTCGTGTCTCAGGTCCCTTCAGGGGTAGGAACTAAAGAATTAGTCACTTTACTTTTCTAACCGATCTCGGTAAAGGAAGAGGTCCCCTAGAAGGGCTGAGTCCCTAGCTTGGGCCCAGAGGACGTAAGGTCCGTCTGCGAAATTGGAGATTCGGTGGTCCCTTCGGGAGATTTCATTGAATGTTACCAATTTGATTTCAAAGTCACTTTCGAGTTTGAATAAGTGTTACTCTAGATGAAGTCAGGATATAACTGAACTTTTTGGTTGGTTGGTTGTTTGTTTTTTTTGCGTGTTACAATTCTCGACATTCAACTCAGATAAGTCACAGAATGTCTCCTGATGTCGGGTCCTCTGTCGGAGAGTCTCTCGAACCTCTTTGACAAGGTTTCTCCATTCACATTCTCAGTCGTATACACACTAAAACCTCTTCGTCCATGTACGTTAGTTCGTGTGTAGATTGTCCAAGGACGGTCAGTGTTCACTGTCTATGGAAACAAGAACGACAAGTCAGCGAGTCAGCACAGCTGAGACACGTCGGGGTACCTGACGTCGTGTGGTCCGGAGGGACAGAAAGGACGCATACCCTTCTACGTTCTTTGGTCCAAGTACTTGGTACAGAGTACTTTTATACATTGAAAAACTTCCGGACAAGGCGGCCAAAAGGGTCTCATGTCTCACGGAGTAAGGACTAGAGACAGGACTTAAGGAAAGTCCCACACAACTTCCAGTCGTTGACGAGATCGATTACTGAATTAAGAACATCTTGATCCACCGTCGTCACTGGAAGAAATCGATCGTGTGACCGTGTTTTTGTCGTTTGGGGTTAGTTCCAGTGAACCCATCTGTGTTTAGGTTTTACAAAATGAATTAACTTAATAGGTAAAAATGAAGTTTAAGTAATTAAAACAAGTCACTTTGAATCGTTTTACTATCTCTTACAATTGTTAAAAAGAAGACAGAAACCGGGACTTTAGACATATAACTGTAAATGATAGAAAGGTACCACCATAGGAAAGTTACGGGGGTAAATCAGTTTCGACTTTCAACGACTTTGAAAGACTACTAGACCGAATGTTTTACTGGAGAAAGTATACCTTTTGTAGGATTTATGTACTTAATCTTAATGAAATAGGTTATACAATTTGTGACTCAGAAAACGTTCTTTATAAATAAAACTCTTCACGTCAATTCAAGTTGGAGTTTACTACGTTTAATGTAAAAAGGGTGGTATTATAATTCTATAAAAATTCCTATATTACCTTTTGTTACAAATATACCAAACGTTAGATGATCCATCACGAAAGTTATAAAGTATTGGAAGTTCCCGTGTGACTAGATCAAGAATGATCTAAGTTCTAAAAAGGAAGATTTTCTGTAACAACCAAGATATTTGTAGTGAATATACTATTGATTTAAGTACTGTCACCCGTATAGTTGTCGTTTCATTAGTAGACTATGCCGTCGTTTAAATTCAATTCTAGAGTGTTTAATATGGTTTTATTTAAAGTACACCTAGTTTCTTAATTTACATTGACTTCTCTCTTTTTTAGAATTTTGTGTCGTTTCCAGAAAATTTTATACTGAGTTTATATCTTTGGTCACTTCTCAACGATTAAAACCGATGTACTTTCATTATAATTAGACCTTTTATTAACGTTAAGAACAGTGACTGTTTCTCGAGTAAAAGGATTATATATTTCTATAGGGTCTTAGTTATTCTTTTTTTTTGTTTTGTTATCTTTTTATCCAATTTTTGCAAGGGTCTATCTAGTGTCTTTCTTTTTATATTTATCGAAAAGTCGTATCCCTTTCCATCCGATAGAGTGAACTTTATTTCCTTTACGATTAAGTCGAAAACGACAACAAGTGAGCGATTCGGTACAGGTTGAGGAGAGTTGGGGTTCCAGACGTCGTGTGGTCCGAGGGGACAGGAAGTGATAGAGGGTCTCAGACAAGTTTGAGTACAGGTAACTCAACCACTACGATAGGTTGGTAGGGTAGAAGACAGCGGGGGAAGAGGATGACGGGAGTTAGAAAGGGTCGTAGTTCCAGAAAAGGTTCCTCAGTCGAGAAACGTACTCCACCGGTTTCATAACCTCGAAGTCGAAGTGGTAGTCAGGAAGGTTACTTATAAGTCCCAACTAAGGGAAATCCTAACTGAAAAAACTAGAGGACAGACAACCCTCGGTCGCACTCCTTGAGGCGGGTACCGTTTCCAGTACTCCTTCCTTCAAACCGTATGCGTTTCCACACTAGTTCGGAGTCCTTTGGGGGACAAGGTCTCGTAGATGAGGGTTTTGGTCTCATGAAATGCCCCTCGAGAGGGGGTATTGGTAAAGAGTGTCTCTTCCTCAATTGAACGTCGAGGTCAATTATTTTTAAGGACTTGTACTGTTCTCACAAAGTTGAATTCTTGAGACTTCCAAGAGACCGGACGGACTAGTCCAAGTAGTCCGGTGTACACTAACAAATGTCGGAGGGTTGGAACTCTCCGTGCTCTACAAAATTTTGAAAGATTTATGTCTGAGAAAACTCTTCTAATCTTCTAGTAATCATATGATAAACACCCAACTAATCCTTAATATAACCACTTCCCAAAAAAGTAAACAGGACGGTTATTAGTGACGATTGAGGGACGGGACCCACACTGTTCCTACAGAGTCCAGTTTGGAGAGACGACTGTCTGATCGAACACACTGTTGGAGAGTTAGTATTTGTCGTGTTTCTCAAACCTCATAATCGCATCCCGAAAAAAGTAACTACTCAGTTACTAACGGTAGTCCGGAGGTATAGGAATCCGTGGACCCTTATATAATTAGTTACATAAACCTTATATCTTTTCCTTTATAGCATCAAAAAACTACAATCGTTATGATCTGAAAAACTCAATTACTTAAAAGAGAAAACAATATCTAGTGACATGAAACAATATTTAGTGATATTTAGTGATACGATACATTGTTACATTGAAATAGTGATAGAATTCTGTTTTGTCTAGAATTCCCCTTGTAACCACTTACCAAATGTAAACAACTCGGTTATAAACGACGATTTAGAGGTATAAGGACGGGAATATTACTTATATTGATCGTATATTCTCTTTATTCATAATTGGAAATTCTAGTTAGTACAATTTGGAATCCAATTCATTTAAGGAAAGAACTAACATTGAGTGATGTGAGAGTGGGATATCCTTACGTTGAAATAAACCTCCCACCGCGGACTAAATTCTTTTTTAGTGGGGACCTTTTTATTCAAAAGACCAATTAACTGACCATAGTCTTACCTGGTATTTTACAGTCGTCTGGAGTACCGGTCCTCTACTACTTTGAGTATTCTGGAAACATATTAAAATATACTTCGTGGACTAACACTGTTCCCAGTCCAGACGACTGGGGGCGCACTGAGACACAAGTAGGGATACATATTGTCTTTCTATATATTTGTTTGGACTTTTTATTTCTTTAACCTAGTCAAAGACCTTTCTGACTAAGGGGGTACAGAAAAGAAAGAACGAGGGGCGAAAGGACCGACGTAAGGGTAGACTTTACACCCATGAGTGGTTCGGACGATTAAGACGGACCCGAAGACTCTAGCCTGGCCCCTCCGGAGTCACGGAGGAGAGGAAGTCCTCTTACCTTTCTGCGGACACCGGATGCATCCACCACTAATCATAAGGTGCATTTGGTCAATAAGTCAGAGAAAAGAGGTAATTAAGAGGATGATGTGATAGACAAAGATTAGAGGGAGATATAGACATTAATTTATTCAAAAAAGGTCCTGCGGTTAAGGCAGGGGTGGAAGCTTAATGGGACCTAGGTGGCCCCGACCTGTGGTCGTGGACAGGTCCCCTGAGAGTTCCAGAAGAGGTCGTGGTGTCAAGCTTTTGTAGTTAAGAGACCGTCAGTTGGAAGAAATACCAGGTTTAGAGTGTAGGTATGTACTGATGACCTTTTTGGTATCGAAACTGATATACCTGGAAAGAACACTTTCATACAGACGAAAAATTATACGACGGATCCAAACAATATCAAAAGGAAGGTTTCTTGTTCGTAGAAGGTTAAAGTACGAACGTCTTTAGTAGACGTCACTAAAACCTGGGGTTCTTTTGTTTTAGACAGTGATAAAGAGGTAAAGGAGGGGAAGATAACCGGTACTTCACTATCCTGACCTACGATACTATAATCACAAAAAACAAAAACAAAAACAAAAAATCATTTTTTCCTAAAAATAAATAAAATAAATAAATAAATAAATAAAATAAATAAATAAATAACCTCCGATTAATGAAATGTTATAACATAACCAAAACGGTATGTAACTGTACTTAGACGGTGCCCACGTGTACACAAGGGGTAGGACTTAGGGGGAGGTACAACTCAAAGTTCGGTCGAAAAAGTGAGAGGAGAAAGTGGAAGTGGTTCTCCGAGAGATCAAGGAGAAGTAAAAGACGGTATTTTCACTACAGTAGAGTACTGGGAGATGTATCTTTTGGGATTTCTGTGGTGGTCTTTTAATGATCTCGAATAGTTACTTATGTCATTTCAACGTCCTATATTTTAATTATGTGTCTTTAGAGAACGTAGGGATATGTGATTGTTACTCTTTTGTCTCTTTAATTCCTTTGTTAAGGTAAGTGGTAATGTTACTTTTCTTATTTTATGAATCCTTATTTAGATGGATTTCTTTGTTGCTCAGTCTGTGATGACTCGTTTAAGTGATTAAGTGAGTGAGTTTCTTTGTTTTCTGAGTATATATTTTTCGAGATTTTGTGACCACTTTCTTTAGTTTCTACTGTGTTTATCTACCTCTTTATATGGTACAAGTACCTAACCTTCTTAGTTATATCACTTTTACTCATATGATGAGTTTCGTTAGATATCTAAGTTATGTTAGGGATAGTTCGATGGTTTCCATAAAAAGTGTCTTGATCTTATTTATTTAAGTGTTATACATACCTTTATGTTTTTTGGAACTTATCGGTTTCGTTAGAACTCTTTCTTCTTACCTTGACCTCCTTAGTTGGGCGGACTGAAGTCTGATATGATGTTTCGATGTCAGTAGTTCTCTCATACCATGATCAAGTTTCTGTCTTTATATCTAGTTACCTTGTTTTATCTTTCGGGTCTCTATTTAGGTACGTGGATACCTGTGGAATAGAAACTGTTTCCTCCGTTTTTATATGTTACCTCTTTTCCGTTAGAGAAATTGTTCACCACGAACCCCTTTGACCAGTTGGTGGACATTTTCTTACTTTGATCTTGTGAAAGATTGTGGTATGTGTTTTTATTTGAGATTTACCTAATTTCGAGATTTACCTAATTTCGAGATTTACATTCTGGTCTTTGATACTTTGAGGATCTCCTTTTGTATCCGTTTTGTGAGAGACTGTATTTAGTGTCGTCCTAGGAGATACTGGGTGGAAGGTCTCATTACCTTTATTTTCGTTTTTATTTACTTACCCTGGATTAATTTGAATTTTCGAAAACGTGTTGTACCCTTTGATTTTCGTTCCACTTTTCTGTCGGAAGTCTTACCCTCCTTTATTATCGTTTACTTCGTTGACTGTTTCTTAATTAGAGTTTTTATATATTCGTCGAGTACGTCGAGTTATGGTCTTTTTATCTTCTGGGTTAGTTTTTTACCCGGTTTCTTGATTTGTCTGTAAACAGGTTTCTTCTGTATGTCTACCGATTGTTTGTCCTCTTTTCTACGAGTTATAATAGTCTCGTTTCGTTTAGTTTTGGTGTTACTCCATGGTAGAGTACGACCAGTCTTTCTGACGATAGTTTTTAAGATGTTTGTTATTTAAGACCTTTCCCACACCTCTTTTCCCTTATGAGAGTGTGACAACCACCCTCACGTTTGATCATGTTGGTGATACCTCTAGTCACACTTCTAAGGAAATTTTTGACCTTTATCTTGACGGTATTCTGGGTCGTTATGGTGACGACCCGTATGTGGTTCCTTTGGTCATAACTTTCTCTACGTACATGGGGTTAAAAGTAACATCGTGACAAATGTTATCGGTCCTGCACCTTTCGTTGGATCTACAGGTAGCCGTCTGCTTACCTATTCTTTACGATACGATACGATTCAGTGAAGTCAGTACAGGCTGAGACACACTGGGGTATCTGCCGTCGGGTAGTCCAAGGGGGCAGGGACCCTGAGAGGTCTCTTCTTGTGACCTCACCCAACGGTAAAGGAAGAGGTCACGTACTTTCACTTTTCACTTTCACTTAAGTGAGTCAGCACAGTCTGGGAGTCGCTGGGGTACCTNATTCAGTGAAGTCAGTACAGGCTGAGACACACTGGGGTATCTGCCGTCGGGTAGTCCAAGGGGGCAGGGACCCTGAGAGGTCTCTTCTTGTGACCTCACCCAACGGTAAAGGAAGAGGTCACGTACTTTCACTTTTCACTTTCACTTAAGTGAGTCAGCACAGGCTGGGAGTCGCTGGGGTACCTGACGTCGGATGGTCCGAGGAGGTAGGTACCCTAAAAGGTCCGTTCTCATGACCTCACCCCACGGTAACGGAAGAGGTTATCGATACCATGTATATGTGTTACCTTATAATGAGTCGACAATTTTTCTTAGTCAAGATTGTTCCACCTACTTTGACCTCGGATAATATGTCTCACTTTATTCAGTCTTTCTTTTTGTGGTTATGTCATATAATTGTGTATATATACCTTAAATCTTTTTACCATTGCTACTGGAATATACACTCTATCGTTTTCTCTGTGTTTCTTGTCTGAAAGTCTGAGACACCCTACTAAACTCTCTTATCGGAACTTTGTACATATAATGGTATACACTTTATCTAGCGGTCAGGTTCAAGCTACGTACTTTGTCCCGTGAGTTTCGGTCACGTGACCCTGGTGGGACTCCCTACCCTACCCCTCCGTCCACCCTCCCCCAAGTCCTACCCCCCGTGTACATGTGGGCACCGACTAAGTACAGTTACAACCGTTTTTAGTGATGTTACAACATTTCTTTAATCGGAGGTTAATTTTATTTAATTAAAAAAAGTTCACTACAGTAGACATATTTATTCCCACAGTTATAAAGAGGGTCGGTTGAACTAGGGTCGGACACTAAGTAAGTCGTGTCGTAAAGAGTACTACATGAGACGTATATTCAATTTATTCGTCTCACTTTTATATGTTGGGACAACATGAGGAAAGGATTAAAAATGGACAGTTAACAAGGTACAGGATAAATTGAATAACGGAGAACTGGGTTTATGTTCAAAGAGCCCTCCGTACATTCCACTAGACCATGAGGGTATAGAAATTCTTAAAAGGTGTCAAACAACACTAGGTGTGTCAGTTTCCGAAATCACATCAGTTACTTCGTCTTCATCTACAAAAAGACCTTAAGGGAACGAGAGAGGTACTCGGTTACTTAGAGACCAAGGAAACGGAGAAGTTTTGAGTCAAACATGTAGACTTTCAAGAGTCAAGTACATGACGACTTCAGATCGAACTTCCTAAAACTCGTAATAGAACGATCGTACACTTTACTTTCGTCAACATGTCATCAAACTTGTAACAAATCGTAACGGGAAGAAACCCTAACTTAAACTTTTTTTTTGACTGAAAAAAGGGTCAGGACGCCAGTGACGACTCAAAAGGTTTAAACGACTGTATAACTCACATCGATAAATTCGTAGTAAAAATCCCAAAATTCATCGAGTCGACCTTAAGGTAGTGGAGATGATCAAAACAAATATCATTACGAAGGATTCCGGGTGAACTGAAGTGTAGGGTCCTACAGACCGAGATTCACTCACTAATGTGGTAACACCATTAGAGTCAGTAATTCTGGAAAGGATGTATCGAGACATATAAGAACACTGGAGAAGAATTATAGAAGACGAAGATAATCCAGAAAGGGAAAGACAGGAAATAACACGGGTACGAACGAACTTTACAAGGGAACTATAGAGTCAAAAAGACCTTTCTAGAGATCAAAAAGGGTAAGATAACAAAAGGAGATAAAGAAAAAAAAATACTCATAGTAACTAAAGAAATTACGTACAGTTATTACTACTTCTTGGTAAAATGAAAAGGGACAAATCTGAAGGTTGGAAAGTAAAAAAATTAAAAAAAAAAAAAACTTCATTCGGTCTTCCTTTTTGTGGAGATAAAGAAATGTAACAAGTAAATTCTTTCGAAAGATTAGAGAGGAACGACAAGAGACCTTGAGACGTAAGTCAACCCATATAACAAGGGAAAGAGGAAACAGAAAGTGAAGAGAAGAAGAGAGTCGCTAAACATTTCGGAGGAGTCTGTTGGTGAAACGGAAGAACGATAAGGTAAAGAACCTCCCCCAAAAACGGGTGTCATCATTTATTTTACCAGTAGTCTTAATTTAAGAGGGTAAGGGTAGGTAAAAATCAAGTCACTAAGGATTCTATACCTACAAGTAAGAACGACAGAAGAGAAACTGGTACAGGTCAAATGGAACTAAGTACCTGGATTGTAAGGTCCAAGGAAACGTTGTAACAGGTAATGTCTTGACCTGAAATGAAAGTGTGGTCTGTGTAAGTATTGACTCGCAGTACAGACAAAACCGGGTCCACGAAGAAAGAAAGACCTTTCACTTTCACAATTAGCGAGTCAGCTCAGACTGAGAAACATTGGGATACCTGATATCGGGCGGTCCGAGGAGACGGTACATTAAGAGGTCTGTCCTTATGACCTCACCCCATGGTAAGGGAAGAGGTCCCCTAGAAGGGTTGTGTCCCTAGCCTGGGTACAGAGGACGTAACGTCCATCTAAGAAATGACAGACCTCAATAAGCAATAATGGAAGGTGGGAAGGGGTCATCGTAGCCTCTTCCGTTACCGTTGGGTGAGGTCATGAGAACGGACCTTTTAGAGTACCTGTCCCCTCCGGACCACCTGACGTCAGGTACCCCAGCGCCTCAGTCTGTACTGACTCGCTGAAGGGAAAGTGAAAAGTGAAAGTACGTAACCTCTTCCTTTACCGTTGGGTGAGGTCACAAGAACGGACCTCTTAGGGTCCCTGTCTCTTCGGACCACCCGACGGTAGATACCCCAGTGTGTCTCAGCCTGTGCTGACTTCACTGAATCGTCGTCGTCGAAGGGGTCATCGTATAACCTTTGAAAGACTGGACCCCCTCAAGCAGAAGACCATAGTTCAGAAAAACGGAAGAGTATAAGAAGTGTCCCAAGAGGGTCTTTCTTGTGACCTCACCCAACGGTTAAGGACGAGGTTACCTAGCTCAACACAGTCTTGAAAAGTGATACTGGACAGGTAGAACCCACTGGGACGGACGGTACCGAGTATCGAAGTAACGTACTGAGTTTTACTCAATACGTTCGAGGAAGTGGTGTTGTTCCGAGACTAGGTACTTCCCGTTAAGATTAAAATCACTGTATAAAAAAGGTTAGAACAGTCTAAACAGTTCTACTTTTAAAATTACTAAACCACACAATCACGTATGAACCTGTTATCACTGAATCAACATGAACTACAAAGGTACCTTCCTTAAATCATCACTGATGATTATAAATTTTATACGTATGAGAAATTGGATCGGTCAATCTGTGTGTGTGAGATGTATATATAAGTGTGGAGACATTCTACTATATAAAATTCGATAAATAATTAATGTCTTTCTATAATTCCGTCCGTACGGTATTTTCAGTTAGTTCCCAACCAACTAAAATCCCTTAAAGAACCGACAGGTCACCAATCGTGAGACGTGAGAGTGACGACTCCCGAACCTAAGTTAGGGTCCCCTGATTTCAGGGAGTTCGTACACCCTAGAATCAAATGACTGGTCCCTAACTTGAGTACGGGGGACGTCACCTTACCAGTTCAGAATTGGTGATCTAGTGGTCCCTTCAGGACTCTCAACCGACTAAGTTTTTTAAACTGTGAGGGACACAATCTTACCTTACGAATTTCTCAATAAATCTCCTTTCTACTCCTTCGAGGAATATAAGACTACACTTCGTTTTTTAGTTCTACATAAAAGTCTAATTTTTTTCGTTTCACGTCTTATAGAAAACCCACTTTTACTTCCACCCCCTTGGCATGTACATTAATAAACTTATACGTCAAATAGTAACCTTCCTGTAGGTTCTTTTACGATTATATGAGGAGACTTCTCCCCTTGACGCACCCACCCCTTGTTGCATTCCACTTTGAAAGGGTTTCAACCTCTGGTCGACTCATGAATAACGAACATATCATCACTTTGGTGTGTTGAGTTTACCCTGAACTTAGGTACTGGGTCCTGAGGTTTGGACGGTCTTGGGTCCAACCCTGAACTTGACAGAAGATTAACTCTAGTGTGTGGACCACAGTCCTACATTACTTCGAACCCAAGAAATACAGAGTAGTATCTTTCTTAAGTCAGTCTCTAACTTTATCTATCTAATTTTTTTACTATCTATTTTTCATCTAAACAAATCTCCCTTTGTGAGAGATGTCTGACTGACACACGGCAGAGTCTTGTATTCTCCGGAGTTTTATACCGTACCAATCAAAAATACCCGACTCATTAAAGTATCCGATTACTTTAATTGGAAGGTGTATACTTTCACTTTTACTTTCAACGAGTCAGTACAGGTTTAGAAACACTGGGGTACCTGATATGTCAGGTACCTTAAGAGGTCCGGTCTTATAACCTCACCTATCGGAAAGGGAAGAGGTCCTCTAAAAGGGTTGGGTCCCTAGCTTGGGTCCAGAGGGTGTAACGTCCGTCTAAGAAATGGTTGACTCGATAGTCCCTTCGGTACATACATAGATACACCCAATGTTGTTGATGATTATGAATTTTATCACCCTTAACCACTAAAGAAAAGAAGAAAGAAAGGAAAAGAAGGAAGAAAGGAAAAAAAGGACCGGATGAAGACGACGAAAGAGGAGGACGAGAATAAGAGGGAAGAGTAGGAGGTAGAGGAAAAAGAGAAAGGAAGGGGGTTTACCCCGAAAAGGGTAAGTATAAAGTACTGGTACCCGAAAAGTTCGTGAAATACTCTCCGTTCATGTAGGGTCGGAGGTCACTAGAACGGTTGTGAAAGGTCCCTTATCTTACTCCAGAAATAAAAAGGATACAAAACTCATGTATGAATAGGTTACCAGTACTCTAGTAAGAATACATGGATTTTGTAACCTATACCGGTTGACGATATGTGTGTGTGTGTGTGTGTGTGTGTGTGTGTGTGTGTGTATGTGTGTATATGTGTATATATATACACCCGAAGGGTCCACCGAGTCCCCATTTCTTAGGTTGACGGTTACGTTCTCTATAGTCAAACTAGGGACTCGACCCTTCCAGGGGACCTCCTCCTTTACAGTTAGGTGAGGTCACAGGAACGGACCTTTTAGGGTACCTGTCTCCTCGAACCGTCCGATGTCAGAGACCTTAGTGTGTTGACTCACTGACTCGTACGTGTGTGTATGTTTATGTGTCATTTTTGTTTAAGTAATTTGTCGTTCATAATCTTTCACAGGTATAAATTATTGTAGTTTTAATATAGGTGTCGTTTGTTTTCATGTTCTCTTCAAAGACAGAGAGGGTGGGAACAAGAGAGGGAGAGAGGAAGACTATTCGATAACACTTACTCTTTACATTAATTTTATACACATAAAACATATACCTTCTCTTTCGTTGTGTCAATTTTGAAGTGGTGACCGAGACTAAGTCGTCCAATCTCCTTGGTTTGAAGACCCAATATCAGTGAAAAGTGTAGTATTATAAAGAAGGTAGAAGGGTGTAGTTAAGACTCAACTTTTAAGGATTATTGACAGGTTCAGAGGTTGTCTGTGTGTGTGTACGTGTCGAACGAAGGATGAGACCTTCAGAAAGACACGGGAACCGACCTTTCTTCCGTCGTTAGTTTCGCAAAGGAACTTATCACCTTCGGTTCTATTTAGATGAATAAGACTCTTTGTTATCTTAAAGGTGACCCTGGTTTGAGGTGTCTCGACTAATCGTAAAGAAAGTACGATTACTTTCATAAACCGAATCTACAGTCCAGTCCCCAATCATCTCCACTCAGGTAATCGGTAATATAGTTTATTCTTGTAAGTGTAAGTCGAAGGGACCACCGAGTCTACCACTTCTTAGGTAGACGTTACACCCTCTGAGTCCAAGCTAGGGACCTAACCCTTCTAGGGGACATCCTCCCGTACCGTTGGGTGAGGTCATAAGAACGGACCTCTTAGGGGTACTTGTCTCCTCGGAGTGTCCGATGTACGTCAGGTGCCCCGGTGTTTCTCAGTCCGTACTGACTCACTGATTCGTGTGTGTGTTAAGTGTAAGTTGATTGAACACAAATTAAAGAAGTTTACGGGAAAGAGTAAGAATTACTAGTCATAATAGAATAGAACCCGGTATAAAAAACAAATCAAGAAAGTAAAAAGGTCAAACTGTGATTCTCCGAATCAGATCCTGTTAGTTGTTTGGTCTGGTGGGTGTTTGTCGGTTGACCATTATAAAACAACATAAAATACAACACACGAAATTAGGTAGAAATCCTCTTAAATATAAGACAATTACTTTTCTGACTTCAAAGAACGACAGAAAAGATAAGTTGTACATTAGATTCACCTGACCTTATCCTTAGATTCTTTTATGGTCTTCTACATTAGACAAGAACCCTCACCTCCCTCTCCTCCAATCTATTGATTGAAACAAATACGTAGGACATGGTCCATTAATTTCGAAAATAGAAGAAAGGGTACTTTTGCCATGAAGTTTGTCTTGGTTCACGTCAAATAGACCCAAACGACATGAACACCCAAGACACTCAAAGTCTTAATATAGTGTAAAGGACGTAAATATAAAAAAGTAGAACTCACAGACGAGTAATAACAAGGGGACCGGTAGATTGGTGTTCATGAGTTGGAATTATAGTTTGGAGACTACGGTCGTCAATGGTCACGAAGTAAAATAGGTAGAAGTAATGTAAATAAAGGGTAGGGGAAGATGGGACCTAAGTAGAGAACGGGTCCAGAGTGTAAGGACTGAAGTTTTGGACTGGAGGAATAGAAGACGACTGAACGAAGTGGAAAAATCGGTTGGAGGTTTAAGGACAGACCCAAATATCTGGACACGAAAGGAAACTAGAAAACTTGAGATGTGTAAAGGAAGTAAAAACCGTAGGTAGCAATGGAGGACACTCTAAGTAGGAACCCGTTAGTCCCTTAGTCCTTTATGGGTAGAGTCCTTGAACAAAACTTTCCTCGTCAGATATGAGTGGAAATGTGACTTCAGACACAAGTGACTCTGGGTCATATTTGTAGTACAAGTAATAACATAGAGGTCGTAGGATATGTTACAACGTGGATGATCTAAGAGTTGGTTTTTAAATAGGTGACTTACTTAAAGTCTGTATTGTCGTTTTCGAGAAAGACGGTAAACGAGTGTCTCAATTCGGATACTAAGATTAAACAATTCTAAGTCCAATGACAGGGACTGTAAATAAAAAGACAAAACAGTTGTAACCCACCGTGTTTTAGTTTGTGTCACCTAAGGTACCTAAGTTGATCTGGAGTAATTTACTTTAAGGTAGTTCTTTTGACAGACTACCTTTAGTACTGTGAGGAGACTCCGACGTTATTTGAAGATTCTAAGAGTTTGATTGTCGTTCATTCTTTTATTCTTTTCCGAGTCTTATAACCGAATTTCTATTAGTTTTTATAAATTTTATTCTAAGTATTAAATAGACCCTACGACACTCTTCCGGATAATAAAAGAAAGGGATTTCCGAGATAAAAGAATTTGGTCGAAAGTATTCAAAGATTTGATACCGTGGTTTGTAAGGAACAGACTCTGTTCCTACATATTCTTTTATATAACGATACCTTTCTTAAAAATACTAGGAAAGTCCTTACTGAACAGTTTCGTCGTAGTCAAGTCATGTCAAACCAGAGAGTCAGTACAGGCAGAGAAACGCTGGGGTACTTAGTGTCGTGCGGTCCGGAGGGACAGGTAGTGGTTGAGGGGTTCAAATGAGTTTGAGTACAGGTAGTTCAGCCACTACGGTAGGTCGGTAGAGTAGGACCCAGTAGGGGAAGAGGAGGACGGGTGTTAGGGAGGGTCGTAGTCTCAGAAAAGGTTACTCAGTTGAGAAGAGTACTCCACCGGTTTCGAAATCGTAGTAAGGGAGGTTTCTTTAGGGTCCCAACTAGAGGAAGTCTTACCTGATCAACCTAGAGGAATGTCAGGTTCCCTGAGAGTTCTCAGAAGAGGTTGTGGTGTCAAGTTTTCGTAGTTAAGAAACCACGAGTCGAAAGAAGTGTCAGGTTGAGAGTGTAGGTATGTACTGGTGTCCTTTTTGATATCGGAACTGGAAACAACCGTTTCATTACAGAGACGAAAACTTATATGATAGATCCAACCAGTATTGAAAGGAAGGTTCCTCATTCACAGAAAATTAAAGTACCGACGTTAGTGGTAGACGTCGTTAAAACCTCGGGTTTTTTTATTTAAGACTGTGACAAAGGTGGCAAAGGGGTAGATAAAGGGTACTTCACTACCCTGGTCTACGGTGTTAGAATCAAAGGACTTACAACTCGAAATCCGGTTGAAAAAGTAAGAGGAGAAAGTGAAAGTAGTTCTCCGAGAAATCAAGAAGAAGTGAAAGACGGTATTCCCACCACAACAGACGTATAGACTCCAATAACTATAAAGAGGGCCGTTAGAACTAAGGTCGAACACGAAGAAGGTCGGGTCGCAAAGAGTACTACATGAGACGTATCTTCAATTTTTTCGTCCCACCGTTATATGTCGGAACTGTATGAGGAAAAGGGTAGACCTTGGTCAGACAACAAGGTACAGGTCAAGATTGACAACGAAGGACTGGACGTATATCCAAAGAGTTCTCCGACCAGTCCACCAGACCATAAGGGTAGAGGAAGTCTTAAAAGGTGTCAAATAACACTAGGTGTGTTAGTTTACGAAACCGTATTAGTTATTTCATCTTTATCTGCAAACTTGAGAGAACGAAAAAGTTATTAGGTCACCTACGACCGTTAAACTAGAGACCAAGGGGACGGAAAGGATTTTGACCGAACTTGTAGTCCTTCAAGTGCTAAGTGCATAACGACTTCGGACCGAATCTCTCAAAACTCGTAATGAAATGATCGCACACTCTACTCACGTTAACACGTCATCAAACTCGTAAGAAACCGTAACGGAAAGAAACCCTAACCTTACTTTTGACTGGAAAAGGTCAGGACACCGGTGACTACTCAAAAGGTTTAAACGACCGTATAATTCACGTCGTGAAAGTGTCATAGTTGAAAATCCTAAACTTTATCGAGTTGACCTTAAGGTAGTGGAGGTGATCGAAACAAGTATCACTACGAAAGATTCCGGGTGAAATGAAGTGTAAGGTCCTACAGACCGAGATCCACTCACTAGTGGTAGCACTAATAGAACCAACACTTCTAGAAAAAACATGTCAAGAAGACACATAAGAACGGTGGAGAAGAATTATAGAAGACGAAGACAATCCAGGTATGGTAAAGACAGGAAATAGCTCGGGTAGAAACGTACTTTACAAGGGACCTATAGAGATTAAAAGAACTTCTCTGGAGATCAGAAAGGGTAAGACAACAAAAGGAGATAAAGAAACGTAACTAGCGACTCCTTCCGAAAGAATAGAGAGGAACGATAAGAAACCTTGAGACGTAAGTCTACGAATATAGAAAGGAAAAGAGGAAATGAAAACCGAAGAGAAGAAAAGTGTCGATAAACATTCTGGAGGGGTCTGTCGGTAAAACGAAAAAACATAAAGAAAAAGAACCTCTACCAGAACTAGGGACAGAGGACATGTTACAGTACTTCTTGGAGGCAGGTATCAAGTAGTCCGTGAGACGGATAGTCTAGATCAGGGAATTTACACAAAGAGTGAAGGTGACATATTAGTATTCCCTAAACTAAATCCAGTATGGACTTACCAGATCACCAAAAGGGATGAAAGAAGTTAAATTCAGACTTAAACCGTTATTCCTCGAGTACTAGACTCGGTGTCAGTCGAGGGTCAGAACAAAAACGACTGATATATCTCGAAGAGGTAGAAACCGACGTTTCTTATATTAGTTAGACTAAAGTCACAACTGGTAGACCGTTACAGGTATACATCTCAGAGGAGAACACAACAACCTTCTCTTACAAACGATACTGGTCACGCAAGAGAACCGTTTTGAGATAATCAGAAACGGGACGAAGTAAGGCATGAGGTTCCGGTTTAAACGGACAATGAGGTTCACAAAGAACTGAAAGACGAAGATGTTTTAAATGTCTCTTTTTATACACCTTTTCAAATTTTAACTATACATTTTATATATATGTCAATTCACGTGTATAGAGTATGTCCAACTACTTAAAAATTAAACATATGTGGGTACACTGATGTAGTTGGTGTCTTTTAAGATCCCGTAAGGGCGCTGACGTTTTCTGAGGGAGCCCGGGAAAGAGACTTCGCAGACACACGAGTCAACACGGGCTGAGAATCGTTGGGGTACATGATATCGGGTGGTCTAAGGAGACAGGTACCTTAAGAGGTCCGTTCTTATGACCTCTCTCACCGATAAAGGAAGAGGTTCCCTAGAAGGACTGGGTCCCTAGCTTGGGTACAGAGAACGTAACGTCCGTCTAAGAAATCGTGACCACGGAGGACCCTTCGGGGCAAGAGACTCCTTACAAAGAGTTCTGTAACTCAAAGAGTTCTGTAAGTAAGTAAGATGACTTACTTGAAATCCGCTAAAAGTTGAAAGAAGAGATGTGGCAAGACAGCGATCCCAAAAGACATAATCATAATGGATATATTAGTCTTTTTATTGTTGTAGTAAAAGGAACAACTGAAACCTCGTCGTCTTGACGATTCCTTGGTTAGAGTTCCTTTCTCTGAACTCCGTCGGGCCAAGGACTATGGCCGTAAATGGATAGAAAGTAATAAATTGATAATAAAAACACGAAAAAAATATACAAAAATAAAATTAAAAAACGTTAGACTTTGCAATGCGAAGTAAATGTCAATAATGTTTAGTAACCGAAATCAGGGATACAACATACTATGTAGGAATATTGGAATATGAGTCATCAAACATGGAAGGTGGGGAGTTGAGGAAATAACAGGGGTGACTATTGATATCAGACAAAAGATATAGACACTCAGACGCAGAAGAAAGTCATAAGTGATTAAACAAAATAAAAATCTAATACGCATATTCACTGTAGTCGAAAGGTCCACCGTGATTACCATTTCTCAGGTGAACAGTCACGTCCTCTGCGTTCTAAACACCTAAGTTAGGGACCCAGTCCTTCTGAGGGACCTCATCCTTTACCGTGGGGTGAGGTCTTAAGAACGAACCTTTTAGGGTACCTGTCTCCTCGGACCACCCGATGTCAGGTGTCCCAGTGTTTCTTAGTTTATACTGGTTCGTTGTCTTGTGTTCTAGTGTTTTTATTCACTATAGTATGTCATAAAGAAACGTATGAAGAACGTAAGGAAAAGACTAGAGAGGAATTTTGAATCGTTTCGAAAGAAAAATAAGATTGTTAGATTAGACAAGTTGACAAGTCCCGGTATCACGGGACCAAAGACTCGGAGTGTCCTTCTTGTTGTGTGAGGACCTGGGACACACTACGATGTCTGACTTACAAACACAAAAGGTTTTAAGTACACAATTTAAGATCGAGGGCTACACTACCAATCCCAATCCATAAACCTTCCCCCTCGAAACCTTCCAACTAATCCAGGACACCCGTCTCGGGCGTACTCCCCCTAATCATGGGAAAATGTCTCTTGGGGTTTTTAACAGAACGGGAAACGTGGTACACTGTCCTGTCGGGAATGGTCTGCAGTTTAGATGACCTGTGAACTGGAACCTGAAGGGTCGGAGGTTTTGACATTTTTTATTTAAGTACAAGAAATATTCGATGGGTCAAACGATAAAGTAATATTGTCGGACTTGTGTGGTTCTTTCACTGGTAAACTTTAGTTCCATCTTACTCGGGTTAGTTCTTTCTCTGTCTCAGTCTCTTTTTGCTAGTTTAATATTCTAGTTAATGACACACACACAATTGTCGAGTCAGTACAGACTGAGAAACACTGGGGTACCTGACATCGGGTGGTCCAAGGTCCCAGGTACCCTAAGAGGTCCGTTCTTATGACTTCACACATCGGTACGGGAAGGTCCCCTAGAAGGGTTGGGTCCCTAGTTTGAGACCAGAGGACGTAACGTCCACCTAAGAAATGGTAGACTCGGTGGTCCCTTCGGTCTAAATAATGACTGTTTTCGTATAACTTCCTCTGTCGGACCTGGGTATTAGTGTTAGTTGAAGGACCACGGATACCGGTACTCAAGTCGAATATGAGGGTGTTCGGGTGGGAGACGTCTCGGTCGTGGTAGAATTCCTTCCCGAGGTAGTCTTCTCTCTATTACGGTTGTCGAAGTCCTGGGTGCCGAGACTGTCTCTGTCCCTTGGTTCCGTGACTCCTGAGTCTCAAGAGAAGGTCAGAGTAGTTCGTCTATTCAGTAGTTCACGTCCACCTACTGCCTTCTCGTCCAAGGAAGATTCTTTGATCTCCTCTTCAAGAGGAAATACCTTTGTTTCTAAACCGGTATACCAGGGGAGTCGAGAGACTTATTCACTAACTGACTTACTAGGAATTCCTACGGTAGTCAACTCTAAGACACTAAGGGTTCCTCTCTTTGCATCAGAAGGAAAAGATAGAAAGTGGTGTATGTACGAGTCGGTGAGTCAACACAGACTGAGAAACGTTGAGACACCTGACCTTGGCAGGGGGAGGGGGGAGGGGGGAGGCGGGAGACGGGGGTCTTTCTGAGGGGGTAGATAGAGTGTCGGTCCTGCCCCCACCCTGGNGCAGAGGATACAGGTACCCTAAGAGGTCTGTTCTTACGACCTCACCCAACGGTAAAGGAGTAGGTCCCCTTGAAGGGTTAGGTCCCTAGATTGGTCGCAGAGGACGTAACCGTCCGTCTAAGAAATGGCCGTTCGGTGACTCCTTCGGTAGAAAGTGATGTCCGAAAGATCTCGTTCAAAAAGACAAATGAACCGACACAACCCGGAATCAACGTCGGACACCCTAAAGGCAACACAGTACGTCACAGAAAAGGACGTCACGTCTGAGATCAACACTGCACCCCCGAGGTCTCGTGTACCGAAGTCATCGACCCCACACGCCCGAATGAACAAGGTACCATGTACCGTAGAAGTAAAGGACTGGTCCCTAGTTTGGGTGTTGGGGACGTAACGTTCCACCTAAGAACTGATGACCTGGTGTCCCTTCAAGGAATTCGTTCACATCTTTGTTCATTTGTTCGTCAAAGTCCCTCAATTTTTCTTTGTAAGTTCTTGAACACCTCGGAACATAAGCCTCGTGTAGAAGTCAGTACGTGTACCAACTTTCGGTAGACGTAGGCTCTTATGGACGTAATAACTTTTCTGTTTTGTCTCTCGTTGACCAAATGGTACCTGACTGGGGGAGACACAGACTTGAAGGTTTGAGTGGAATTAGAGTAGCAGTGTCGGACTTTACTGCTCAGGGACCTCACAGAGACAGTTCACGTCAACCGTCATCTAATTTACGACTCCGACTTTTAGGGTGGTTCGGACAAAAACATTGGGTCCTTTGTGTAAGTTTGTTACGACCTGGGTAAAGGCCTTTCCTAAAAGAGTTGAAAGGTCGATGAGACGATTGAATTTTAACCTTGGTCGGAAGTAGACCTCTCACACTCCTGGGACTTTTCCTTTATTAAGAAAAGAAGTTCATTTTTTGATGTCCCATCCCACCCTTTCCCTTTTCCAGTGTTCTATTACTGAACGAAGGGGAAGTTTCTAAAGAGTTTTTCTGAGGTTTCAGCTTCACAATCAACGAGTCAACACAGACTGAGAAAAGCTGGGGTTCTTGTCATCTGGTGGTCCGAGGAGACAGGTACTCCAAAGGGTCCGTTCTTATGACCTTACCCAACGGTAAAGGAAAAGGTGCCTTAGAAGGGGTGGGTCCCTAGCTTGGGTCCAGAGAACGTAACGTCTGACTAAGAAATGGTGGACTCGGTGGTCCCTTCGGAGGGGGTTTTGTGAGGTACGTAAATGAATAAAACATTCAAGTGAAGTAAAGTGACTTCATATCGTACGGACATTCTTTAAAGTATTCGGTACTCTCCAACAACGTACAAAATTTTACTTGTGGACACACATTGGTCGGGGTCTAGTTCTAGATCTCGTAGTAGTGATGACGGTTTTGAAGGGTACGGGAGAGGACAGGTAATGGTAGGGGTTTTCCTGGCGATGAGACCGAAGATTGCGGTATGTCATTAAAACGGATTAAGACTCGAAACACATCACCTTAGTCTGTCATACATGAGACGTAACGAGATACAATGTAAACTCTCTAAGTCAGTACATCAATGGACCTCATTATTATCATCAAGGAAGTAGGAGTAACGACATCAATATTTATTTATTATAAATGAAATAATAATGTCGAATAAATAAATAAGATGACGACCACCTGTAAACCTACCGAGGTCAAACCTCGATAAGACTTATCACGATGAGACACCTAAGATCGTATACAGAGAACTACTCATAACCATGTGTAAAGACAACCTAAATAAGGTTCCTCAGTCTGTATCTAAAGAGTCTTTCTGAGGTATGGACAAAGATATGAATAAATTATTCAATTGAAATAAAGTGACTTCATATCGTATGTACATCCTTTCAAGTGTTCGGAACTCTCAAACAACGTACAAAATCTTACTTACGAGTGATTCGAACACCGTCGAACAATGTCGTTGTTAACCTTCGAGTACATTATTGGAAAAGTACATAAATGAACACACTCACTTTCGGAGTGTCAGCACAGGTTGAGAAACGTTAGGGTACCTGACATCCGGTGGTCCAAGGAGACAGGAACCTTAAGAGGTCCGTTCTTATGATCTCACCCATCGGTAAAGGAAGAGGACCCATAGAAGGGTTGGGTCCCTAACTTTGACCCGGAGGACATAACGTCCGTCAAAGTAAACACGGTGATCCCTTCGGGGTATACATATGGAAAAAACCGGTACACCTAAGCGAAAAAACACTTTACCGATAGACCAATTCAGGAAACAGGTAAAAAATTTTAACAAACAAAACTAGACACCCTTAAGGAATATATAAGACGTAAGTTCTGGAAACATTTAATGTTATAAATAGTACGAAAGAGAGTGAAGTACCGAATACAGAAAATAAACAACGATTTAAAACCACTTTGCTTCAAAGATTAAAATTAGTACAGGTTGCATAGATAGGAAAAGAAAAACCAATGACGAAACCCCCTTAAAGTTCTTGTGAAACGGAGATTCGAGGACTACTGTAAAAAGTTCAACAGCAGATATTCACAATAGTAAAACTGGACAGACCTTAACTATAAACCTATAGTGTATTTCTTCCCCAGGTTTAGATGAAAAAAGGTAAATCTATTGGTTTACTGAGTCGTAGTAAATGATTTTTAAGGAAGAAAAGGAGTGACATAGTGCCACTGTGGAAACAGTATATAGTCCACACACACATCTAGATAAAGACTTGAAGAAAAGGGTAAGATAACAAGATAAATGAGTAGAAACGTGGACAAGTCCTTTCTAAATTGTTTCGTCCGGACTCCTACGATAAGAAACTCTCCGGTCGTATATTCCGACAAGCAACCGACCTCACACCCTTGCATTTAAACCCCTCTCAAGGGTAGTGAGGGTCTTGATTTCTCACGGAGTGACACAGTTTTTACAAACATACTTGTTATACCAAAAACAATAGAAACAAACAAACAAACCGACGCAGACTAGGACGTACACCGAGTGTCCTAGAAAACGACACCAAGTGCCCGGAGAGAGATCGACACCTCGTACCCGAGTCATCGAGGTCGTGTATCCGAATCAACGGGGTGACATACACCCTAGAATCAAGGGGCTAGTCCTTAACTTGGGGGTACGGGACGTAACCTTCCATCCAACATTCGGTGACCTGGTGGTCCCTTCAGAAGTTTGTTATACCGAATGCGACTTGGCAAGATCCACAAACCTTGAACCCACATGTGAACCGTCTTATACGTATGTACTGTTCGGGGGTTATTTTGGGACCCGTCACCTAGAAACTTCCGAAGACACGTTCTGTTGTAGAGTGTGCACAACAGTAGGAAACGACCCCCTGAATTTGCACTGAGGTAACTCTCTTCTGAAGACCTTCGAACGGGGCTGAAGGAGATCTGAAGTAGAGTACACGGAAAAGGGTGTAGACTAAAACAAATATAGGAAAGTGACATTATTTGGTATGGGTACCCAGGCTGAGAGACGACTCAGCACACATGCAGGGGATATTTAGAAGTTTGGAGTCCTACCAGAACCCCTGGGAACTACGTCACGATTGTTGATGTCGAAATGTCAGTACTATAGATCATTGCATTCAAACAGTTTAAACAAGAAGGGATACCAGAACCGATAAAAAGTGGGAAACTTAAAAATATATTTAAATTTCTAGTTGAGTTTCAGGTGTTTTAATTTACACGCCACTAAAAAAAATAATCCTAAAATAAACTGGATGTCTAGATGATCCCTCTTAACTATAAAGACGGTATAACTCGGTAAATACACTATGTCAATGTAGAAGAAAGTAAAGGAGGTTAAAAGATTTGTCGTAAAACATAAATGTAAAAAATGTAAAAAAAATTCATTTTTCCAAAACACGTGGTAAATAGTCTAAACAATAATACTTAAACCACCAGAACTACGATTATTTAGTATAAAAATTACAGATATGAGAAAAAACGAACATAATATCTTATGTAACATAATAATATGTAACATAAATATCTTTATGTTACTAAAAATATGTAGCTGAAATATAGGTCGTCGAATTTATTTAAGTACGTAATTAAGATTATCAAATTGGTATCTCGGAAATAGACGACACATTTATTAGTGCGGGGCGTACCTATTGTCCTCAACACAAAGAAGGAAAGGCTAGTAACAATACCTGACTTAATACAGGAAGGTTTTGAGTGTACGACTCCTCCGGTGACTCTTCTTGTCTCCCCCAGACGACCTTCGGCACACCGTCTTGACCCTACAAGGCCTGCCTCCCGGAAAGTGGGTTCGACCTGGGGCTCCTCTACTTTACTTTCTACGCGTTTATACACTAGAGGAGGTCTACGTTTAAGGAGTGGACACACCGGGACGACGTTCAGTGAGGACAATAACCTGTCGCACACTTCTCACCCGTAGTGTCCATTTACGTACTACGCTTCTCGGACCGATGTCAGAGACGAGGATAGACACTTACTTACCCGGGTCTTCCTCCATTCTCTGGGAAACTTGCCTATATTTTGAATATAAACAATTCTTGTTCAAACCGAGACCATTAACTTGAAATGTTGATTTTCTATTTTGTTAAACCCTTCGCAGTTCTCAGTAAAATACCAGTGCCATGAGGTAGTACCGACACTATAAGTCGGAGACACTTTCAACCACGTTAGTATGTACTACAGTTTGAGGTAAAAGATCTTTCATAATTAGTATTGCCTTACTATAGACGTTACCGTGACAGAACACTCAGTGAAGACACACGAAAAAGTGAAGACAGACCTCATATAAACAACTTCTCAAGGAAAGGTAATCAATACAAAATACCGTCGGACACGTGTTGGTACAGTAAATTCGTGTTTTAGTAAACAGATATAAAAATTATTTACATGGTTGATTCTTTTTATCCCGAAAACAAAAAGAATTGGGTGAAAAACGACGTTTGGTTGGTAGTGACCACTCTGATGATATTAGAACACTAATAATGTTTGACGTCATTTAACTCAAACAGAACAAAACCTGACCTTTTTTTAAAAAAAATATTCGACTTTAGGATTGGTGTTTATGGAGTCTTACACTGATATAAACCTCTGTCCCGGAAAGTTCTTTATTAATTCAATTTTACTCATCACGACCTCTTCTAAGAACTATCAGGGAACCTGTCGTTCCTCTAGTTGGTCGGTTAGGTTTACTTTAGTTGAGACTTATAAGTAACCTTCCTGACTACGATCTTCGACTTCGAGGTTATGAAACCGGTGGACTACGCTTCTCGGTTGAGTAACCTTTTCTGGGACTACGACCCTTTCTAACTCCCGTCCTCCTCTTCGCCCACTGTCTCCTACTCTACCAACTTACCGTAGTGACTGGGTTCCCTGTACTCAAACTTGTTTGAGTCCTTCTGTCACTTCCTGTCTCTTCGGACCGTACAACGTCAGGTATCCCACTGTTTCTCAACCTGTGTTCAATCGATAACTTGTTGTTGTTTTCCCACCTGGGAATAAGACTTACTGATGAATAATCTTCTCGAATCTTATGTACATCTCTCCTTTTTAATACACTTCTGTCCCTCTTCTACCTACAGATGTTCGGTTGAGACGGTTGTGGAACTAGAATCTGAAGATTGGAGGTATTTTCGGTGGGTACCTTTCGTTTATTCGTGTAACGCGACATTATGTTATCAAAATTCACTTACATAACCCAACACTTTAGTAGTGGTGTTAGATCAAAATCTTGTAAAGGTAGTGGGATTGTTCAAGGGACCACGGACAAATGTCAGTTTGGGGTGAGGGTGTGGGTCAGAGTCCATTGGCGATTAACAGTTTGGATATCTAAGAGGAGAAGACTTGTAAAATATATTCACCTTAGTATGTTATGTATCGGAAACCGGAGAATGGAAAAATTGAATCGTATTGAAAAAAACTATATTACAAGGAGTCACGATATACACAACAAAAGATCAGTGATTCAGCACAGGTCGAGAAACAATGGGGTACCTGACATCGGGCGGTCCGCGGAGACAGGTACCCTAAAGGGTCTATTCTTATGACTTCACCTAACGGTAAAGGAAGAGGTCTCCTAGAAGGGTTCGGTCCCTAGTTTGGGTTCAAAGGACGTAACCGTCAGCTTTAAAAAATGGTGACTCAGTAGTTCCTTCAGGGGGATATGGTCCATTGTCATCAAATAAGGAAAAATAATGACTTAACGAAAAGTAACATACCTATATAATTTAAAGGTCGTCCGTGTACCTTTCTACGAAGTGTAGTGATTAGTATTTTCTTTAATTTTAGTTTACTCAATAGTGAAGTGTAAACAGTCTTACTGATAGTAGTTTTTCTGGTGTTTATTGTTTACAATCTCTCCTACACCTCTTTTCCTTGGGAATATATGACAACCGTTCTTACATTTAACCATATCAGTGACGCCTTTTGTCATACCACTAAGGAGTTTTTTGATTTTCATCTTAATGGTAGTCAAGTCAAGTCAAGTAAAGTCAGCGAGTCAGCACAGGCTGAAAGACGCTGGGGTACTTAGCGTCGTACGGTCTGGAGGGACAGGTAGTGGTTGAGGGCCTCAAGTGGGTTTGAGTGCAGGTAACTCAGTCACTACGGTAGGTCGGTAGAGTAGGAGACAGCAGGGGAAGAGGAGGACGGGAGTTAGGGAGGGTCGTAGTCTCAGAAAAGGTTACTCAGTTGAGAAACGTACTCCACCGGTTTCATAACCTCAAAGTCGAAATGGTAGTCAGGAAGGTTTCTTGTGGGTCCTGACTAGAGGAAGTCTTACCTGACCAACCTAGAGGAACGTCAGGTTCCCTGAGAGTTCTCAGAAGAGGTTGTGGTATCAAGTTTTCGTAGTTAAGAAACTGTAAGTCGAAAGAAGTGTCAGGTTGAGAGTGTAGGTATTTGCTGGTGACCTTTTTGGTATCGGAACTGATCCGCCTGGAATCAGCCGTTTCATTACAGAGACGAAAAGTTATACGATAGACCCAACCAGTATTGAAAGGGAGGTTCCTCATTCACAGAAAATTAAAGTACCGACGTTAGTGGTAGACGTCACTAAAACCTCGGGGGGTTTTATTTCAGACTGTGACAAAGATGACAAAGGGGTAGATAAAGGGTACTTCACTTAATGGTATACTAGGTCGTTAAGGTGAGGTCCAATATATAGGTCTCTTTTACCTTGGTACTTAAGATTTTCTATGTACGTGGGGTTACACATACCGTCGTGATAAATGTTATCGGTTCTTTACCTTCGGTGGATTCACAGGTGGTCGTCCACTTACCTATTTCTAAACTATATATCTATATCTACATGACCTTATGATAAGTCGGGATTCTTTCTTACTTTAAAACGGTAAACGTTGTACCTACCTGAACCTCCCACAATTCACATTAGTCTACCTCTTTCTGTTTGTGATACACTATAGTCAATATACACCTTAGAATTTTTTTTTAGATTACTTATATTGTTTTTTCTTTGTCTGAGTCTCTATATCTCTTGTTTGGTTACCAATAGTCGTCCCGTTCTCTTCCCACTCCCTGTTGTGTCCCTACCCCTAAGTCTCCGTGTTTGTGATACGTATTTTATTTGTTCGGTGTTCCTATATAATATATGTCGTGTCCCTAGTATCGGTTATAACATACTATTGACATTTACTTTATATTGACATTTTTGATACTGAGTCATAATAATATATGGACTTTGGGAATATATTATAATATGTAGTCGATTATGGAGTTGACTTTTTTGTGACATAATGGTAAGTCACATTCACGTGTAAACGAATGTCACCCACTGAAATATGGAGTTATTATGACATTCTTCTTATTATGTTATTATGACTTCTTCCGACTCGCGGCTTCTTAACCACGAAAACTTGACACCACAACCTCTTCTGAGAACTCTCAGGGAACCTGCCGTTCCTCTAGGTTGGTCAGGTAAGACTTCCTCTAGTCAGGACCCTAAAGAAACCTTCCTTACTACGATTTTGACTTCGAGGTCATGAAACCGGTGGAGTACGTTTCTCAACTGAGTAACCTTTTCTGAAACTACGACCCTTCCTAACCCCCGTCCTCTTCTTCCCCTGCTGGCTCCTACTCTACCGACCTACCGTAGTGTCTGAGCTACCTGTACCCAGACTCACTTGAGGCCCTCTACCACTACCTGTCCCTCCGGACCGCACGACGCTAAGTACCCCAGCGTTTCTCAGCCTGTGCTGACTCGCTGACTTGACTTGACTTATGACATTCTTTTTATTGGTTGTGTCCTAATCTCCATCCCTGTATGTCAATTTTATTCCATCTACTGCCCATTACCACAAAGTAATACGATAAGGAAGATGAAAATTCATACAAACTTTAAAAATATTCAATTTCGTAATTATTTCCATTACCTCTAATTTGATTTTAAGGAAATATTTCTGTATGAAATAATTTATAAATTATATCGAGTTAACAATATGGATATAAATGAAAAGTTCGGTAAGGTAATTTACACCCTTATAAATTCTCTTTGAACCGGTTCCTCTACGTTTACTGGCTGTACAATCGGTCTAGACATAAATATACAACGTAGGTTATAGGAATTGACTGAAGTATCTTGAGTTTTTAGTACAGTTCTTTGGTACTTCGAATTTCTCTGAATCTCTTCAGTGGTATACCGGAGACGAAGAATCTTTCAAAGTGTGTTATTGCAATAGAAAAATTCATAAGTCTCTACGTGTATCTTCTCGATAAGTTTTAGGGAAACCATAAAATAATTAACAACAATAACAACAAATCAGTGATTTAGTGTAGTCTGAGAAACACTGGGGTACCTGACATCGGGTGGTCCGAGGAGACAGGTACCTTAAGAGGTCCGTTCTTATGACTTCACCCAACGGGAAAGGAGGAGATCCCCTAGAAGGGTTGGGTCCCTAACTTGGACACAGAGGACGTAACCGTCCGCCTAAGAAATGGTGACTCGGTGGTTCCTTCGTAAAATAATTTTATCCAGTTGTGTTAGGTCGACACAATTGTTTATGGAACGAAATTAGATGACTGTCGGTTCAGTTGTCTTGATTCAACACGTGGGTAATATACAGACCGAAAGTTATTTCTCTTCTCCGAGCATATCCTTTTAATGACTCTTTAATTTGTGTACATAATAATCTCTCAAAAAATCTCTGAAAAAAGACTTCCATAATACTATGACCTAACCGAGTACCCCGCTTACATGGACTTGGTCACCAACTATTCACCTCTTTCCCTAAATAAAATAAATAGACTTCCCAAACAGGACCTTATTAACCGTCATTCTATCGTGGTAGACAACCTTTCTACGTTACAGTTAGTAGTCAATTCGTAAAAACTATGTACTTTTTTTACAAACAGAAAGGTTTCACGAACTATTTCTTGATATAATCCTAATCTTCGGTGTTCAAGTCACCTTGTTCTTTATTTAACGCAAATATATAGTGTAGGGGGCACCTTTGTCAGATGAACACATTCGACCCGATAATTTGTATGTGTTTTATATTTATGTATAATTGAAATATGTATTTATTAATATATATTAAGTACATAATAAATATATATTATATGTTTCAGAAGTAATTAACAACATCGGAACATCTAGAGAGACTGTCAATGGTGGAAATGAAGGAGGGTGAAGAAATTTGAGAATTTGTTAAGGTGAACAGTGTGTCTTAGACAAGGGGACTGAAGAGTCTTTAAAGACTAAATCTATTAAGGATGTTTGGTACTGGTCTAAACTTCCCTGAATTATAATAAAACGTGTCATATAATTTTGGGGGAAAGGTTTTGTTTGTTTAATTTTGTATTTATCTGTGAAGGTAACGTTATGGTCAACAATCCTTTCTTCTATATAAATAAAACATAAAACTTGTTTGAAGGACCCGATAATGTTACGTAGTTGTAGATTTGTGGTCTCACGGACTAGAGGGGTGAACTCAAGGCATTCATTTTCTTCCTTTCTTTTACGTAATAGTGATCAGTGTTACTAGATCTTCAGGTAGAAAATCTAGGTTTAAGAGAGGAGTTAGAAAGTTCCAGGGACTTTTGAGTCACGAAGATTTGAGTGAAAGATACTATTTCTATCTATTTAGAACCCATCAAGGTTGGTCTTTCAAGAGGTCAGTAAAAGACTCACTATAATTGATAATACGTTTTTTTTTGGATCATCGAAGACAGGAAATTTAAGTACTAAGGATTCGAATATTAATCAAAAATATCCTTTACAACATCTACTCAGTTTCATGTAAATGATGTTTTTCAAGTCCGTAGAAAGTATAACATCTTTGTGACATACTTTAGAATGTCTCTGATAAATATCAAAGACCTAGGTTAAACGATTGGTAAGAGATTGACGAACGTCAACACTCGAAAGTCTACGAACATCTAAGGAGACGCGTGAATAGGTGAACTAGGTCGAATCCTTTTTGGTCGAACTTTCTCAGTTCCTTCTCAACAGTGCCCCACATTAAATCGTACTAGATTTTGACCTCTCGACCCCACCCCCACAGAACACTATTATCCTTTCTGTGTTTTTACTTACATCTCATTGGTTGAGAACGTTCTTTTAGGATTGAGATTAGTCGCTACGGTTGCTAGATCTCGTATCTCGCAAGAGGGAAACGAACTGTCTATAAGGATGAGCCATTCTTGACTCGGAATTAGACTGGACTCTTAGGTCAAGATGTTCACGATTTCTTGACCACACAGGTTTCACCTGTCTGTTCCACCAAAAATTACCCCCTCCTTCTTTCATAGTCTAACGAACAACGATCAAAATTAAAGATAAAACGTTTACTAAAGGTCATATACGTTATCCATCACATACACAAATCAACGAGTCAACACAGACTAAGAAACGGGTGGTCCCAGGAGACAGGTACCTTAAGAGGTCCGTTCTTATGACCTCACCCAACGGTAAGGGGAGAGGGTCTCGAGAAGGGTTCGGTCCCTAGTTTGGGGCCAGAGACGTAACGTCCGTCTAAGAAACGGTAGACTCATTGGTGCCTTATTAATTCATATATAACGGTAAAGAATGAGGTCTCCTAGAAGGACTGAGTCCCTAACTTGGGTACAGAGAACTCAGAGGACGTAACTGTCCGTCTAAGAAAGGTTGACGTGGTGGACCTTTCGGATATCCCTACACTTTCATTCAGTATACAAAATGGTTATCTTCATTCTTTAGTTTCTTCAAACCTCAGACGATAAAATTCCACGGTATTGGTTATTTGACTTTATAAATATCTTCTTTTTAGATCAACGGTAGTGATGAGATCTTAGAGGGATTATATGATGGCGTACAAGATGTGTGTTTTGTTTGTTTGTTTGTTTTTTTTTATACCGAATGATGAAATGAAGGACTAAATATTTCTCGAAGGAAAGGGGATTCGAGTACTGGTTGTACATTGTCAATACAATTTTAAGGCAAAAAGAGGGTTGGAACTTGGTGTGAAGAGTAAATCAAGGATATCGATACTTGTTCGTAGAACCTTATCAAGTAAAAAGTCTATCAACATAGGAGTTGTAGTGATCCTTTTGTCTACACTAAATGGTCCCAGCGTAGACAAATAGACACCTCACATTATCGGTAACCGCGATAAATGGTCATAAAGGTCAAGAGACGAAGACCCGTGTCCCGTCCTGACCTGAAAGACAAGAACCGTTCCCACCTCGGTGTGGTGACTAGACCGGTCACCTGATACTCGTTACAGTGAAAAGATCTCGTGAACTGAAAGTCACACTCTAAAGGACGCAAGAGAGAAATGGGAAGGGGTCGGGCGGGGGTGACAGTGTCACTGGTAGAGGTAGTCGCACTTATAAATTTCCTGGTGACCTTCGTTTCAGGGAGGCGGTTGGATGATCTTGTACTTTGTACCCACTCTTTCTTTGGAAACGACAAAAGTCGGTGACTCTAAGTCCCCAACTAAAAATGGTCTCGTACTCGACCAGACGGGGGTACTGTCGGAGTCTCTATGGACTTTAAGGTGAGTTTTGGGTTGTTCGGTATTGAGTTTCAAAACCAATTATTCGATAACATATAATGTTCTCTAGATCAGAATTACATTTTTGATGTCCTCCAAGAAATAGTTATTTAGGGGTTTCTCTGTTCACCCAGGATGGAGAAGGACACCAAACTTCCCTTACAGAGGGAAAGTTTAACGTTTGCCCTCAGAAACCATCGTCCACGGTCCAACCAGTCAAGTCTCTCGTCTTTTCGTCCTTTGACAGGACAAACTGGGGTTGAACCTTAAAAGTTGGAACTCTGGAGTACAGAGTTCCGCTCTCGTCTATTTTAAACGTCTTAAACGTCTTGACCAAAAAGAAGGAGTAAAAAGGAACTACTAATTTTCTCTTAATTAGACTACTTTATTTAAGGAGGGGGGTTTCGGGTAGAGATAAAGTGTCCCCTAATTACAGATTTGTGTGAGAACCTTCAGGGAACCTGCCGTTCCTCTAGTTTAGTTAGTTAGGACTTCCTTTAGTCAGGACTTATTAACTTTCCTGACTACGACTTCGACTTCGAGGTCATAAAACCGGTGGACTACGTTTCTCGACTGAGTGACCTTTTCTGGGACTACGACCCTTTCTAATTTCCGTCCTCCTTTTCCCCGACTGTCTCCTACTCTGCCAATCTACCGTAGTGACTGAGTTACCCGTACTCAAACTCGTTTGAGGTCCTCTGTCACTTCCTGTCCCTTCAGACAACACGACGTCAGGTATCCCAACGTTTCTCAACCTGTACTGACTCATTCACTTGTTGTCTATAACAGTATACCTGAAAAGACCACCGAGTCGTCATTTCTTAGGTGGACGGTTACGTCCCTGTACTCAAACCAGAGACCCAGTCCTTCAAGAGGACCTCTTCCTTTACCGTTGGGTGAGGTCATGAGAACGGACCTCTTAAGGTACCTGTCTCCTCGGACCACCCAACGTTTCGGTGTTCCAACGTTTCTCAGTCTGTACCGGATCTCTGATTTGTTGTTACGTATAAGAGTGTCAGAAAATAAAAGTAGGATCCAGTGATACAAAAAAAAAGTGGGGTCCTCTTCTCCTTTCTTCTCTAGACACGATCCGAAAAGGGGTCTCAGAGTAAATCTGTATCCTCCATCTTGCCGTGCCACCCACTCCTGACTCGAGTCGCGGATGTACAAGCCCAGTATCGAGACAGTGATTTGTCGACACACCCGAGTCTTCGAGTGTACACAGGTTGAGAAAAGCTGGGGTACCTGATGTGGGGGGTCCGGGAAGACAGGTACCCTAAGAGGTCCGTTCCTGTGACCTCACCCAACGGTAAAGGAAGAGGTCCTCTAGAAGGGTTGGGTCTCTAGTTTGGGTGTAGTGAATACGGAGGTCGTAACCGTCCACATAAAAAGTGATGTTCGTGGTGGACCCTTCGGGTTGGTCGATATACTGACGACTTCAAAGAGTTGGAGATAGTCTGGTAGTTTTCGGTGAGAATTTTTATAGAAACGGAGCGAAACTCTGGACAGTCAAAGATTTCACTGAAATATAGACTTTTGTTTGTCAACTCGATGTAATAGCTTGCCTAGTAAACAAACACCTATAAATGAAACATAGTTGTGTCTAAATGGTAGAAGAGAATTGTAAAATTCACTTTGACAAAGACTGTGACGAGATACCAACGATTACGACATAAAGAGGAAAGATTGAGAAGAGTAAAGACAGATGTCCCGGTCTGTGAGACCAAATAGGGGATTCGTCCTCTCCAGTCCAGTTCCGTTTTACCTTTCGAAGTTCGAGAGCCGAGGGTGGTAGAGGGAGAAGAAGACCCGCGGAAGGAGACACGAGACGACACGAATCAGTGAAGTCAAACAGACTGAGAAACTCTGGGGTACCTGACTTCGGGTGGTCCGAGGAGGCAGGTACCTTAAGAGGTCCCTTCTTATGACCTGACCCAACGGTACGGGAGGAGGTCCCTTAGAAGGGTAAGGTCCCTAGCTTGGGTCCAGAGGGTGTAACGTCTACCTAAGAAATAACAGACTCGGTGACCCCTTCGGTTTCTTATGACCTCACCCATCGGACGGGGAAGAGGTCCCCTAGAAGGACTGGGTCCTTAGTTTGACCCCAGAGGGTCAAACTAAGTAACGTGTGACTAGGAAATAGTCGACTCGATGATCCCTTCGGAAGGAAACGAAACCAACAAAGTCCGCGCATGTCAGTAGACCTCAAAAAGGACAGACAGGCACCAGGAATGTGGAACCCTACACTGAAAGACATAAATGGGTGGACGGTCAGTCAACTGGACTGTCTTAGTGCACACAATTGCTTCGGAGAGGACGGAGGTCCCACCGTAAGACGGGGGTAGACGGAGTGATTGTTCTTTTCGTTAAGACACCAAGTCCAAACCCTCGCCTACCTTCCCGTCTTGTCATAAACCTTTTTCCTCTTAAACTTAGTGTAAGAAGTTTAGTGACACAGGTGTCGGGTATTTGTCCCCTGTGACCGATTCGGTCAAACTCTGTACTCGACCTTCGGACCCGGTCTGGGTCCTTTGTCCGTCCGCAGTTCGAGACATGGTCAGTGAGGACCTTTGTCTTTCTTATTGGGGTCGCTGAGGCTCTTTCGTTTCCTTTTATCACAAAGAACAAAGAAAGACATTCCCTACCTTTTACATAGAAGTCACAGACGGACGGTTTCCTTTGAAGACCTCAAATGCGACGACCGGAACTCGTCGTTTTACAGTTTCCTCACTTCCCCTACACGAACAAACTTAAAATTTACTAGTGGCGCCCGACCAATTCTTAAGGACCAAAACACTACGCCACAGGACAATAGTAAACAAAACGAAAACTGCTGCACCTTTTGAACGGTAAAAGTCCCTCCTCCCAGACCTATTATCCCTCCAAGTACCTTTTCTTTAGTTTTGTTCTAACCTTTGAGGGGCTTACAAGTTCGTAGAGTTTCGTGTACTCACGTCTGCGTCGTCGTCGACTCCTTAGTTCCGTCGGAAAGGGTACTTAGTACATAAAGAAACACTAGTGTTGTCGCGAAGGACAGGCTCAGTTGTCACGTAAGTCCCACCTCAAGTGTTCTTTTAGACAGAATCAGTGCTTTATAGTTAAAAGTTGAGAAATTATGTCGGTCCGTTGTAGGGACCTTCTTATAACACAGGTCTCGAACGGTTTTTCCAAAAACTTCTTCAGAACTTAGGATACAGGTCATGTCTTCCTCAATGTTTCAATAATTATTAAGTTCCGTGCAGGGGACGGCCCTTTCTCGACAACCTCCGGAAGACCCTTCCCACCGGGATGACTCTTGACGCTGCCCTCCTACTTCGACTCTTGGTGTCGCCTTCCGTAACCTGGACTGCGCCAAAGTTATCGGGGGTAACTTGGTAGTCAGAGAGACCTCGGTCTGGGCGACTCGCGTAGGTGAGACGGACGGCCAGGAGACGAAACGAAAGAGTCGTCTGTTCCCGTCCTATCAAGTCGACAGTGATGTTTCCCGGCCAGAGTGTTCGTAAACGGACGGACCTACTGTTTCGTCTTCGACCTCCTGAGGGACGGGTTTTGTGACGGGGGAGTGGATAATGTCGTAGACTCTACGATATCTCTCAAGAAGGCCATCTGTCACACTACTTTGTCTTTCTCGAACCTGAGGTTAAAGTTCGTCTGAACTCGAGTTCGGAGTCGCGAGGACGTGTGACATCTGTAAATCGTCGGTGAAGAAGACACTTGGGAACAAAGGTGTAGACAATGGACTCTTATTACATACGCTCTTGCCACTCTGTTCTCCCTGAATTTTATACGATAAAGGGAAGGATAGAAAAGACTTCGATCATCCCATTTGTGCGGTCTCGACTCACTGTAGGATTCGAGAATACGACACCGTTTAACCTTCAAGGATATCCCTTTAATTAATGATGGAAGTCGACAATAGGTGTATAACCATGAGATTGGTGAGTTCCTACATTATGGAAACCGTTTCTCAAGAGAGAACACCGAAAAAGGGGGAATAACAGTATTAGAAGAGTGAAGTAATCTGGTAGGATCTCTGGTTTCTGATAGAGAAGAAGTAAAAACATAAGGACTGTGTACCGTATCTTCCACAAGTTATACACAGACAACCTACTTACTTATGTACATACCTTTCCTAAAGATCCCTTTTCTCAGTTTCCCTCCGTCATAATCAATTTCCTCTTTCCTTGGGTTCTGAGTCTTCTCCTTCCATTCTTTCAGGGGTTTATTTTGGAAAAAAAAAAAAGGAACGGATTAGATTTGAAAATAGGTCTTATTCTTGACAACGACGAGTGGTACATTTTGTCGGTCCTGTACCTTCGTTGGATCTACAGGTGACGGTCTGCTTACCTATTCCTTCAACACCACGTATATGTGTCCCCTTACAATGAGTCGAGATTCTTCCTTCCGTAAACTCAGACAAGATTACTCCATCTCCTTGGATCTCGGACAATAGGTCTCGTTTCATCCGTCTTTCTTTTTCTGTTTATGACATATAATTGTGTATATATACCTTAAATCTTTCTACCATGACTGCTAGGATGTACGTCCCGTCACTTCCTCTGTGGCCGTATTTCTTGTCTGAACCTGAGACCCTCTTCCTTTCCCACCCTACTAAACTCTCTTATCGTAACATTGTATGTGTAATGGTATACATTTTATCTATCGGTCACGCTCAAGCTACATACTGCGTCCCGTGGGTTTCGACCACGAGACACTGTTGGACTTCCCTACCCCCGCGCCCCAAGTCCTACCTCTCTGTGTACATACGGATACAGTCTAAGTACAACTACATACCGTTTTGGTAGTGTGATGACATTTCATCAATAGGAGGTTAATTTTTACAAATTTTTAACGACGACGACGAAATCTCTCATCGATGTAGTGAGGAGGTTGAGGGGAGGGGGATGGTTGGGGTTGTTTGGGGACGTCCCAGTGTCCACGACGATTCCCACTACTACTATGACACCTTGACCCGATCCTTTGGTGGAAAAGAATTTTACTGAAACCGTTAAAAACGTTGATAAAACGACGACTAAAATTCTTCCGAAAATTCGGTGTGGACGAAAGATTCGGTGTGGACGAAAGTTAATAGAACTGATGTGGTTCATGTCTTGTCCATCCTGAATAATGTTATGTTTAGGTCCGAAGACCCTACTCACGGACTTCCCCCGCACGTCGGATAGAGAGTCCGAAGTACTCGAAAGGGTGACGGGGTTACGTAGTCACGTCCGACTGGACACGGGATACAACTCACGGTTTCGGAGCAAAATAAAGACTACCATGGACGGCGTCAGTCTGTAATGTAGGGTTTTGTTTTAAATTTTGTTTCGAAGGGTGGGTAGTAGTCTTACTAGAAATAGAGGTGGACTCAGTGTCTAGTTACACCAGCATAAAATTTGTACCGATGAAGTACCTGTACGGGATGTACGTCCTTGACCTTGAGGCTGACGGGAGAGACTGGTGGTGAAGTGAAATTTTGAGTTCACGACCCTCCGTCCTACCTTATCTGATACGCTACCTTAGTCATGGGGATTTCAGGCCCCTGAACTTTCGGGGTCTTCAAATAAAGAATGAGTGCTGTATGAGACTACGGTCAACGTACCGAGAGAGAGTTCCCCACTTAGTTCTGGTATATATAAGATACCCTGAAGGGTACACCAGGTCACCAATTCTTAGGTAGACGGTTTAGTCCCCGGCGTCCAAGTCAGGGACCAGGCCCTTCTAAGGTGTACGGCTCCCCGTTGATTCAGGTCGTGGTGTTGATGACTTCGGGTCCACGGATGTCGGACACTCGGATCGAGGGCGAACGACGTTGATCTCTTTCGGACTTGTTGTTTGTGGGTCACGTCGGTTTTCATTTATGTATTTATAAAATTCTTCTTGTACATATAAGAGATGTTTAATCACCAAAGTTCGATAGAGAATAACTACGAAAATGTTTGTTAGGACGCAAAAGGTCTTCCCCTTCCCCCGTTATCCCTCCTTCTTCTCTTACCTTCGGTCTATAGAGACCCATTAAAAATATTCACCGGAAATGATTTTCAGATACTTTTTTTTTAGGGTATTTTTACTGGTCAGAGTTGCTACCTCAATCCAAACGATTGATCCTTCTTCCGTCTACTTGTTACCCACTCACTTATATAAACACTAAGTCACAAATTTCAGAAGTACCCTTCAAGCAGATCGCTACTGTGATCCGTCGTCAAGCCTGGATCGTTACGTCACTTGCTTTTTAAGTCGCGTGGAAGGTAGGAGTTCGAAGTGACTTCTCACTCGTTCTGAAGTACCTCCAGGTGCGGGATGGAGCACACCGAGTCACCGGCAATCGTTATTTCCCAAAATAAATATTACTCTTTCTCAACTTTATACCTTCCTTTACTATCTTACTGTCCTAAAGGACATTTCACATACGTGTTTCGTTATTATGTGTTCCACGGAAATGTTTGTCGAAGTCATTCAAAATGTATTTGCGGACTGTACTGGAAGGCACGCAGACTCAATGAAGTCAATGTCATTGTAGTCTCTGTCTCCGGTTTCGTAAATGAGATTTAAATTTAAATGGTATCTAAGTTTACTACAGGATCATTACCCTTAGTCATATACTTTTAGTTACGTATGAAGTACAAATCTGTGTGTGTCCCCCCTTTCTTATGGTTACGGGACTAGAGTAAAAGAAAATTTTACAATGTGAGTTCCTCGTGGTCGTCTGACCACGAGTCGTTTGACACCTGAAGTAATTCGTTAATTCTTTACGTTCAACTGTTTAGTCGTAAGGATTTAGCAGACCCTTACTGAAGTGACTCCAAAGGGTTTATTAATTGTTCAGGTTGTGAAAAAGGAATTCTCGGTTCTTGAAACGTCATAATTTCTTAGTAAAGTAATCAACTAAGATTCTAAGAGCCTGCAGAGTAAATATTTGTAAACAGACATGTTGAAAAAAACCAAGTCGACGATTCAGTACAGGCTGAGAAAAAAGTACACATTTCGTAAAATGCAAATTTAATAAATTGAAAATCTTTATTTCCCCTCTGTTAGAGTAAGGTCAAAGAAGGAAATATAATGAAATCAGTTGACTAGCGATGGTTTCTTTCGTTAAAGGATTTTGTAAAATAAGATGAAGGTCTACTGAAAGGTCATGAAATAGACCTTATCTATAGAACTACAACGGAGTCGTGGGTGTATCCTCACTGACCTTCCGTTCTGTGACTACTTTCCCCTGTCCACTCTCGTTCCTCTTCCCATTCGGAATCCCAGAACCACATAGTCTTATTGTACTTAGCGATAAGTTTTACGTACAGGCCCCGAGTGAGAGGCTCCAAGATCAAGTGATGTTTCTCGCACTACCCGTGTGTAAAGAAACGGTGGGCCTGACAGGCTCGTGAGCACGGCGCAGAGCCCCAGTGGAGGAAGCCCACACGTCTTCATCGGTCGTAACGCGTACGGAGGCGGTTGCAGTGAGGACCGGGGCGGAGAAAGGAGGGGTGCAAAAGATACGTGGATGTAAAAGAATAAATAAAAGTCAACTAGAAGTATTTACTACACGTAGAAATATTCCTCTGAACTTAAGGAAAGTAATACACCTATTAAAATTTCATTCACTTATTTATTATTACGACGGCCCGTGCGAAAAGGGATCCGTCTCAAAGATAAGCCATAATGTTAAGACAGAAAAGGTACTGGTAAACCGAGTGATGTCTTAAGGTGGGAACACCAACGGAGGAGTGTGGGAGTTGGGACAAGGGGCGTCTCGTGGCGTCTCGTGGAGTCTGAGAAGTAAATATGAGTCTTATTTGAATTTAGTCGTATGGTGGGGAGGGTGCCCATAAACGAAAAAGAGGTTAACGTTTGATTCTACATGATGGGGCTTACCTAAAATCTATAATTCCGTTACCCTCTTTTATCTCTTTTGGTTTTCCACAGAAGAGTTCTAACGTTTTATTAAAGTGGGTGTGTCCTAATAAAAACGAACACTGAAAAATTTTTCTAGGAAGACTCCACCTGGGAAACATTTCATAAACAACTTAAACAATGTTACAACGAAGTCAACTATAAGATCGAAACCCCGGGTTTCCGTATACCCTAAAATCAAGGGGTTGGTCCCTAATTTGAGAGTTGGGGACGTGACCTTCCACTTCAGAATCGGTGACCTGGTGGTCCTTTCAGGGTGAACACTATCAAATTTCTTTTTACGTAACAGTCCACCCAAGACATGATGAGTTCGGTATATGGGTGACACATTAAGGTCGACCTGTGGAGCCCTTGTATTAGTGTTATAGACTCCTTGATGTCCCGTCCGCAGGTCAGGATCGGGAGAGGTTACTGATTAGTGAAGCACCGCAAAATAGTGACGGGTGGGTTAGTGGTATGTGTAATTAGGTTCCGGTAGGAACACTGACGTGTAGGTGAGTGTTGTTGACCTGAAGGACACTATCGGTCTTGGTGGGCTAAGTATCGCGATCCTATAGAGGCAGAGGTACCTCAGAGGCAGATCTACCATACTCCACTGTTCGTGTCTACACTTAGGGGGGAAAACATCTTACCGAGGTGGTAAGAACACTACTCAGTAGACAGGAGGTGAATAAGGACGGTTTCTCTAACGATTCTCTAATAAAATGGTGTCTTACTATCTTTGATGTCCCTGACAACACAACCTCTTCTGAGAACTCTCAGGGAACCTAACGTTCCGCTAGGTTGGTCTGGTAGGATTTCCTCTAGTCAGGACTCACAAGTAACCTTCCTGAGTACAACTTCGACTTTGAGGTTATGAAACCGGTGGACTACGACTGAGTAAACTTTTCTGGGACTACGACCCTCCCTAACCCCCGTCCTTCTCTTCCCCTAGTGTCTCCTACTCTACCAACCTACCGTAGTGACTGAGTTACCTGTACTCAAACCCACTTGAGGGCCTCTACCACTACCTGTCCCTCCGGACCACACGACGCCAGGTACCCCAGCGTTTCTCAACCTGTACTGACTCGTTGATTTGACTTGTCCCTAACATAAATAAGAACATTATTTTTACGACTGTCAACAACTCTAAAAATGAAGGATAGTCCGTTAAAAGAGTAGAGACACTACATCCATGTTAACAAGTGTAAAATTCGGACCCTTTGATTCAGTGTCTTTTCAATTTATTGGACGAGGAGTCCCGTTTTTTAAATCCTTCACTGTTTAGGACACAAAATTGGGACCGAGACTGAGGTCTCGGAAACGAGGTTTACTGATTTAATACATCAAAAGTCATATTTTGTTGTATACTTGCGTTTTACCATTTAGGCATTTTGTCCGATGTCAGTAATTTTAAATTAAGACCATGTAGAGAAGTGTCCCTTTTATTGACTTGTAGTGACTACTTAAACTTATACGAGTCATGAATGTGAGAGTGGAAAGAAGGAAGATTAACGTGTAACAGGATTACCATAAGACTTGGAAATGTGTAAGTTAACGTTTCTTGTAAAGGTTCCGAAAAAGCGATCTCCAGTGAGAGGACACCTCATCCCAACAGAATAAGTCACATAGGTCGTCCACAGTGGTCTCAGGGTGTCTAGGACTCCAACGAAAAAAAGGTGGTTGATGCGACTATGATTTCGTAGAGTGAAGACAGGTCTCTCCAATACGACAAATACGAAAGTTATTTCAAACTTTATCTTGTGTCATGAACCAACGGTTCTACAGACAGACACAATCAACAAGTCAGGACAGGCTGAGACTTTAGGGTGTCTGACATCGGGTGGTCCGAGGAGACAAGTAAACTAAGAGGTCCTTTCTTATGACCTCACCCAACGGTAAAGGAAGAGGTCCCCTAGAAGGATTGGGTCCCTATCTTGGGTCCAGAGAACGTAACGTCCTTCTAAGAAATGGTAGACTCGTTATCAGATGGGTTTTGAGTTTGTGTTGAGTAAATAGAAGACCGTTGTGTTTTGTTTTGTCCTATAGAACAAACGTTAGTGTTCCATTACCTCCCTTTCTATTCTTCCAATTACCCATCCTTACTGTCGAGTCTGACCCAAGTTCCAACAAAAGAGTTATCAAAAGTGGTTTTTGGTGTGATGTGGAGTCTGGTGTCTGTGTTTACTCGCGAAGGTTGTAAAAGTAACAAGAGAGTTGTCCTACGAGGGTTCACAGTCGAACCCGACGACATTGGTTTGTGGTATCCGAATTGTTGTCTTAAATAAAGAGTCCCAAGACCTATGGTCCTTTAAGTTCTAGTTCAACGGTCGGTTAAGTCAAGGACCATTCCTGAGCAGGACCGAACATGTGTCGGCGGAAGAACTACGTAAGAGTGGGTCCTCTCTCTCCTTCGTTCGGGAGACTTTCGAGAAGAATAATCCCGTGGTTAGGACAGGACTCCCAGGACGGGAGTAGAAACAACAAGTCAGCGGGTCAGTACAGACTGAGAAACGCTGGGGTACCTGACGTCGTGCGGTCCGAAGGGATAGGTAGTGGTAGAGGGTCTCAAATGAGTTTGAGTGTAGGTAGCTCAGCCACTACGGTAGATTGGTAGAGTAGGAGACAACAGGGGAAGAGAAGGACGGAAGTTAGAAAGGGTCGTAGTCCCAGAAAAGGTTACTCAGCCGAGAAGTGTAGTCCACCGGTTTCCTGACCTTGAAGTCGAAGTCGTAGTCAGGAACGTTACTTATAAGTCCCAACTTAAGGAAATCCTAACTGACCAAACTAGAACGACACGTTCCCTGAGAGTCATCGGAATCTATACAGTAATTTGAAACAGGACTAAACAAACTAGTAAGTATTTACCTTCAATGTCATATAAGTAGGATAATCCAATAACCTTCTTATTTTACTATATTTTATACTTTTTTATTATTACGGACCGTATTTCGTCGGGAGTTATTTACAATTCAACATAATCGAGTGGATAATCCAATTAACCGGAAGTGGTATATAATAATTATCTTAGTGGACCCCTCGAAAGTTTTTTTATGACTACGGGTCTGAGGTGGGTTCTGTATAAAAAATTTTTTCTAAAATTTACATCGTCGAGTCCATAACTATACGAAACCGGAAAGGTTCATTCGTCGTACGGGATCCAAACCCTTAGTAACGTAATATAACGATGGTAACTGTTGTCTTTGATGAGTAGAAACGTAGAGGTAGTGAACCCAATTGTAACGTGTATACTTTCTTTAGTTATTACAAACAACTTGACTTGATTATACTCTTCTAGGTCTTCCTGTAGTACAGTTTTATATAGGAGTTCCGTGGAGGGTTCTGGATCTTTACCAAAATCTACAGTGATAAAGGGTTCCGGTGTGGATATATGGGTCCTCACCTTCCAAATGGTCTCATGTAAATTCCTGTAAGTCCCTTATTGCTTCCCTCCCTTTGTGACTACTCCACGTTTCAAAAGGTATGGGTTTTAAAGTGTGGTTTGGGTCTTAAGTGTGACTACTTTGCGATTGTTAACATTCCGATTCAATTTGGGAGTAAACCTCCCGAAGTCGTATCATTTCTATGACAGGTCAGAGGTCTTGATAAGTGATCAGCAAAGGACTAAGAAGGTCGTCCTAACCGACATGAGGCTTGTTCGTTTTACATGATGTGGACCCACGTCGTACCGACTATTTTGAATGATCGAGTTGTCTTTTTACGACTTGATAGCTTCTAATTCCTTTCTATTTCCTGTACCTAAAATCCTCGACTTTTGTTTTATTAGACCTCAAAAGGGAGTTCTTAAATCTACGACAATTCAGATAACTCCCTTAGTGTCCTCTTAAAAATATGATGAAGTGTTTCCCATCTACGACCCTTAGTACGTTTGACCTTTCTATTTCCGAGTCTAACGACTTTAGTCCTCGATAATACTCCAGGAGAAGAAGGAACACACAGACGAAACGTTACCAATAACATTGGTGTTTCCTCTGTCGTAAAACTTAGTGAAACAACAAAAACTCACAAGAAAGTGGACTGATAGGGGTTAAGTTATCTCGAGTCAAAATCATAATGTCTTAAAACGATTTCTAAAAGAACCTCAGTTAGTTTTTCGTAAATAATTCATGGATATACGAGCTTCGTGACATGATCTATGAAGTCTCTAACCTAATGTATGTACTATGTTCGAGAGTTCACAAAGTATTATAGTTATTAAGTTGATGTTTTACCAAGTTGATTGCTGAGTCTCGAACTTGTCTGACACTATTATGTAAATCGTGAAACACGAATGTACCGTTAAAGAAACGGAAATGCGACTCCCTTAAAGTCTCACAGAGTTTGGTTCATGGTGAATAATATGCGGACTTTTGTATAGAGTCACCCTTGTGGTTTCTGGTATGTGAAAAAAAGGGGAGTGGACCTTCGAGATAATTGTCGACCGGTACCTATACGGTTGGCTCACTCATTTAGTCTACTGATGTGTACTTGACTCACTTTCTAATAAGGATTATTCGACTACCTCTCGATAGCGTAATAGCAGACGTCACTTTATTTGTAGGTTCGAGAAAGTGAGGATTGAGACTCCGGACATGGTGGAAGAACGGGGTGACGTTTGGAGAAGTAATAGAAATATACTAGTGGTCGGTCTCCGTCTTTAGGTCTGAAGGGAAGATCTTTCACTTTTCATAGTTCACTTTGAGACCTACGACAGTGACAAACCGTAGAAAAACAAAAGGAGGATTCAGAGATTTACATTCTCCGACCTTAGACCCCTGGAGTCTACCGTGCTAAAGACAAAACAGTAATACCCCTTCTTAAAGTCTCATTCCTTCTCCCTTGTTTGTTATGTTAATGAACCGTTACTTAGTAAAATAACTTTAGACTTAGTGCGAGTAACCCGCAACGACAGGATTGAAGGAAGTCATTAAATTTCGCACGTCCTTCGCGTGCAGATGATAGAAGATCGTTGGACACCCAAGAAACGAGACGGAGTCCAAATTTAACATTCAATTTAGTACCGATTAGTCGAGTGGTTAGACCCCTACACCCACATGAGTTTGAACCAGCCCAGCTAGGAAGGACACCGGTACTGGATCTGAAATTATATCTGGTATATAAGAGGAAAATTAGTAGACTCTCGTGTAGTTCCCCCGAGTCTAGGTGGAGGAGTAACAACCTTAGGGAATGTATAAACAAAGACGGAAGAGGGTGAAGATTGGATTTAGTATAGACGGAGAGGAAAAAGGAGACTAAAAGAATACTCGATACTTAGTTGACATTAAATGTTTACTTTGAAATTTATGTAAACGTAGATGAACACTGATGTATATTATTAGTTCAGTGTCTTCTATCTTTTTTTTTTTTTCGTGCAAATCCGTTTTGGTTATGTTATAACATTTCATTAATTGGACGTTAATTTTATTTATATAAATAAAATTTTTTATTTTCAAGTGAGAATTTTTTTTTTTCGTGCAAATAAATGTTCTCATTAAAAATTTGTATGTGTCCCTGAAAGGACCGTCAGGTTACCAATTCTGAGACGTGACGACCAAGTGTTCCGTGTCCAATCTAGGATCATCCCCTTAATTCTACGGTGTTAGGTGTGACGAGGTAGATTTTTTTATTCATTTTAAATTTTTAATTTTATGTATATATATGTGTGTTTGTGTGTGCGTCATCCCCCCTTTTCTTAGACAGAAAAGTTATTTACTACGACCCAGTCAATCCGTTGATTGTTATTTTCAAAAGGTATGGCGTGTGGTAAATGTTTTTAATTAAGGTCCACCTAATATCTAGATTGATACCTTATCTTTCGTTATTTCAATGATCTTCTATCGTCTCCTTTTCTAAGTAATGGAACCCTATCTTTTTAGAAAGAATTTGTCCTATGTCTTTTGTGAAAGTTGACTTTTTTCACTGTCTTTTTAATGTGAAGTAATTGAAAGACGAAGAGAGAGCAATTTTGAAAAATTCCTTAAAAATTTTCTAAAAAAAAGTACACCTAGTAAAAAATTTCAGAAATAACTGAAACAATGTTATAACGAAGACTAAATACAAACCCAAAAAACCAGTGCTCCATACATCCTAGAATCGAGGAAGTGGAACTTGGGTGCGGGGGACTTAGCCTTCGTGTCAGAAGGGACCTGGTTGTCCGTTCCGGGTTGTCTTAAGACATAAACGCTACGTTTTATGTGGTCGACGTATTATCTTTACTTTTATTAGAGAAACCGGAGTTACGAGACTTTCGACCTTCACGACGCAAACGTACAACCGAAAGCGTAAGCAAAACGACCCTCGAGGTTGCTGGCGAAATTCAGACTTCTGCGTGTGAAAGTGAGACCCTTCGAGGGGAAGAGAGCAGGGACAACAAAGAGAGAGAGTAAAGTCCAGGTAAAACTTACAGGACATGTTCAACACCTGGCGTGTTCGACGTGTTACTGTCTGTTGAGCGGACAACAACCTGGACGACGTTACCAAGAGAGTGCGCATGGAGTAAAAAAGGTATACCAAAATGAGTTGACGGACTCTAAAGAGAAGTCGAGGGGGGGGTGGTGGGTTCGGGTGGGAGTCCATAAGGTATCGTTAAAACAATTCTTTTAGAAAGAAGAATAGACTAAAAGGGAAAAAGTCCCATAGAAAGGGAACACAATGTTTGGATCTTAAAATTTCTCTAATCAGTAATCTCTTTTTATTTTAGTACAAGAGAATACAAAGGACACAGTAACCAAAGCAGAGTCTAGTTAAAAGGACGAACGATAGAACAAGAAGGAGCAAGTAAGGGTACTAGAAGTCAGTAGCATAAATTCTGACCTCTTAGCCTTTTCGACTACCCTACAAGACTTAGATACCGACTCAGACAGTTGACCGTCCACAACGAAATTCTTCCACCTGTCCTTCCTTCGGGTGCAAGGTCTTACGGTTTCCACGGGACTAAAACGGGTCTGTAAAGAAGAGGAGGTCTAACACAGGTGAAATAAATTACAGAGGTCTTTTTTTTTTTTTCTTCTGGGAGGTAATAAAGAGTGCAATGAAAGCGACTAAAATCGTAGGGGATGACACGTACCACCCCAAAGGGACCACCGAGTCAACCATTTCTCAGACGGACGTTACGTCCTATAGGTCCAAACTAAGGACCCAACCCTTTTAGGGGACCTCTTTCCTTGCCGTTGGGTGAGGTCATAAAAACGGACCTCTTAGGGTACCTGTCTCCTCGGACCACCCGATGTCAGGTACACCAGTGTTTCTCAGTCTGTGTTGATTCACTGATTGTGTGTGTGTGTGACACGCACCACAGACGTTTAAAACTCGTAAACGTTGTAAGTCGTACCGGTCGTCCGGGAGAAAACTGTCGTTACATGTAACAAAGATCCGCTACCCGGTGGATAAGATATAATAGTCGACAACAAAGTGGACAAAAGGTAGAATGGATTATCCAATTTTAGGAACAGTAGAAAGGAGAGGAAACGACACTACTAAAATGTGTAAAAAAAGTAATAATGTTCAAAAGTGACCCTACATTCTTTCTTTTCAATTTTCCGTACTCGAGTCGAGTAGATGAACTTTGGTCTTTAGAATTTTAATTAAACTGATAATTTTCCTTTAAATATAGGGTTTGATCTGATGTAATAAACGTGTATTAATTCCATTGTACAACCTTGAAGGATTAAATATTGGGTAGTACATTACTCGTGTTTGTTTATCTTAGATTCGAAAAAGACTAAAATCTCTTCTACATCTCTTCTTATGGTCCTTTACTTTCATCACGGACTTCTTCTCCTTAGGTGTTTCTGTGACCCCTTGACGAGTCTTTTAGTCCCGACCTTTCTGTCCGTTTGACAGTTTGTCGAGAGGAATCCACACCGGAGTGACCAAAAGTTAGGATATTACTGTGGTGTGGGTCCTTTTTATAAAAATATACTAAAACCTTCAAAGAAAAAAATTATACCTTTTATAATATCTCCAAGAACCAATGTTCCGATGAATACCTAGTGGTAACCAAAGATTAAAGGTAAGCAAGTGTTAGATAAATAACTACTGGAGAATGACAACCTGTTCACGTTGATTGACGAGATCTATGGTTTTTCTCGTTCCGGTAATTTTTGGTTTTTTGTCTGTTTAAGGGGGGAGTGTAAGATCTGGATGTTGTCAAAATGTCAGAATACCATTTTACCTCTCTAATTTTATTTGTGTAAATGGAGTTCTGTGCGGTACTCTGGTACCTTCTCCTTCGAGGCTTCAAATAGAACTCTATTCCTTTATTAACACCCGTTGGGTCCACCGAGGTTTCTTCCGTTACCGTGGGGTGAGGTCACGAGAACGGACCTTTTAGGGGGTCTGCCTCCTCGGACCACCCGACGTCAGGTACCCCAACGATTCTCAGCCTGTGCTGACTCGCTGAAGTGAAAGTGAAAGGTGAAAGTACGTAACCTCTTCCTTCACCGTTGGGTGAGGTCACAAGAACGGACCTCTTAGGGTCCCTGCCCCCTCGGACCACGTGACGGCAGATACCCCAGCGTGTCTCAGCCTGTGCTGACTTCGCTGAATCGTCGTCGTCGTAGTCCACCGAGTCATCATTTCTTAGGTGGACGAATACGACTTTGACGTTCTCTGTGCCTAAGTCAGGGACCCAACCTTTCTAGGGAAATCTCTTCCTTTACCGTTGGGTGAGGTCATAAGAAGGGACCTTTTAAGGTACCTGTCTCTTCGGACCGCCCGCTCTCAGGTACACCGACGCTTCAACCTGTGCTGACCCACTGACTCGTGTGTGTACGTGTGTGTTCCTTTATTAACATCTCCGGTATTATAAGGTCGGATCTGAGCCTTCTCGTCCTTAGACGTTGCACACTCGACCCTGCCCGTATGGTTTGTCGCGACCTCTTTGTGCTACACAACCACTCGTACAATGTGAACGTCTGAATATTCGCCAAACGACAAAGACCTCGTACGTCACATTGCTCTTATTAAGATAAACCGTGATGTATATCGTTTACGTTTAATCACCCTATACCTGGCAACGATAGTGTTTTCACAAATATTTCATCCAACAATAGTTCACATATTTTTATGAAACGTTTATCATGTCTTTGGGACCGTAAAGGAGGATTCGGTTTGAGTATAAAGTCGAAGAAATTTTAGAGGAATCGAATAGAGAATCAAAGGAGATAATTATCGTTTAGTAGACCGTGTTTTTGTCTTTATGTCTGGTTACCTTGTTCTATCTTTCAGACTTCTATGTAGGTGAGTGGATACCTGTGGAATAGAAACTGTTTCCTCTGTTTTTATATGTTACCTCTTTTCTGTCAGAGAAGTTGTTCGACACGACCCAGTTGACCAGTTGATACACATTTTCTTACTTTAAGCTTTGAAGGATTGTGGTATGTGTTTTTATTTGAGTTTTACCTAATTTCTGGATTTGCATTCTGGTCTTTGATAATTTGAGAATCTCCTTTTGTATCGTCCTGTGAGAGACTGTATTTAGTGTCGTTCTAGAAGATATCGGGTGGATGATCTTATTTCCTTTATTTTTGTTTTTATTTGTTTACCCTAGATTAATTTGAATTTTTGAAGTGTGTTACTTCCTTTAGTATTCGTTCCACTTTTCTGTTAGGAGTCTTACCCTCTTTTATTATCGTTTAGTTTGTTGACTGTTTCTTAATTAGAGGTTTTATATGTTCCTCGAGTACATCGAGTTATGGTCTTTTTGTTGGTTAGTTTTTCACCTGTCTTCCGGATTTGTCTGTAAAGACGTTTCTTCTGTATTATTTGTGTACTTTTCTACGAATTTTAGCGAGTAATGATCTCTTTACGTTTCCTTTTGATGTCACTCCATAGTAGAGTGTGGTCACCTTACCCGTAGTAATTTTTTTAGATGTTTGTAGTTCACACCTCTTTTCCCAGGGTAGAATGTGAGACCCACCCTTACGTTCTATGTACATGGGGTTACAAGTAGCGTCGTGATAAATACTATCGATCCTGTGCCTTCGTTCGATCTACGGGTAGTCGTCTACTTACCTATTTCTTTACCACCATGTATACGTGTTACCTTATAATGAGTCGATATTTTTCCTTGCGTGAACTCAGAGAAGATTACTCCACCTACTCGGGTCTTAGATAGTATGTCTCACTTCATTTAGTCTTTCTCTTTCTGTTTATAGCATATAATTGTGTATACGTATCTTAGATTTTCCTATCATGACTACTGGGATACACATCCCGTCGTTTTTTCTATCTCTGTATTTCTTATCTGAAAACCTGTGTCACCCTCTTCCTCTCCCACCCTACTGAACTCTCTTGTCGTAACTTTGTATCTGTAATGGTATACACTTTATCTATCGGTCACCTTCAATCTGCATACTGAGTCCCTCGGGTTTCGACTACGAGACAATGTTAGACCTTCCTACCCCACCCCTCCCTCCGCCCTCCCCCCAAGTCCTCCCTCCGCAGTGTACATACGGACACCGGTTAAGTACAAATGTATGCCGTTTCTGGTAGTGTTATAACATTTTATTAATAGGAGGTCAATTATATTTATTTATTTCCAAAAAAAATTTATCGTTTAGTATAACCAGTCCAAAAGAAGAGAGGATCTTTACGTCAAAAGAGGAAGAGAATTCTTTAAGTAACTTCGATTTTGATTGAAGAATATGTGGGTAGGAAATAGTGTGTCAGTCCCTACACGTGGGTATTTTGAAACATTTGTCGATAAATGACACAGTAAAAGTAGTCTAGTTTCCGTGTATCTCATCAACTTGTGAATTAAGATAAAGTTCGACCGTTTATCCTCAATATACATGGAAAGTGTAGAATGCTTTCGTCTCCGTTGAAGATAAAAGAGCAAAATATGTCCCTTGTGTACTTAATACTCCTAGTTGTTTAAGTGTTTTTCTGTGGGCTATCATTTCTGAAAGTTTTATTTTACTTCATGGCCATGTTGAGTTTGACTTCTTCTGCGAATTTGGTTCCAAGGTCAGTGATTTGAAAAAGAAATTTATAGTTTTGACTATTACATAAAATTCTACAAACTGAGGTCAAAGTTTCCGGAGTGAAAAGGTAAAGTGTAAAGACCGAATGAGTTCATGAGTACCTCCTAAAAAAAAATTTAAATAAGAACTTAAACAAGATTGTAGCACAAATTTATATCTTAGAGACCACTCATTCGTAAAGTGGTGTCAAATGAGGATTTATTCGGGTATACGGGAAAAAGTAAAAATTGTAACTTAGACATATATAAAGCTAAGAAAAGAATAGATTTATTTTTCCTTACCAAATTCGATCTTTCACAAGAAGTGTTATGAAGATAATCACTGGTTACAACGTTTAGTGTAATTTTAAAAAAAAAACAAAACATAACCCCATGTCGACTAATTGTTTGTTACAATACTGTCAAAGTCCACTTATCGTTTCCCTGAGTCGGTATGTTTCTGTCCATAAGTAAGAGGGGGTTTGAGGGGAGGGTAGGTCCGACGGTACATTATAACTCGTCTCAAGGTATACGACATGTCATCCAGAAACAACCAATAGGTGAAATTTACATCGTCACACATGTACAGGTAGGGTTTGAAGGATTGATAGGGAAAGGGGGAAGGGTGGGGGTGGGCAAAGGGTTGATATACAAGCAAGAGATTTAGGTACTCAGAGAAGGATGGAACATTCATTCAGGTCTATTAGTGTTAAATTTTTTTGTAAACGGAACCGTTTTAAAAATGGTCTACTACGTAAGTTTATTGTCCTTGACCATTTAGTAGATAATAGTCGTATTACGAGTCGTGCCTTCTCATTTTTCTTACTTGTATTTATATTAGGGATACGTAATTCTCGCCCGAAGGGCCCATTAAGTCGACTATTTCTTAAGCGGGCGTTACGACCTCTGGACCCAAGCTGAGGACCCAGTCCTTCAAGGGGACCTCTTCCCTATCCGATGGGTGAGGTCACCCATAAGAACCCGAAGGGACCACCGAGTCTGCCATTTCTTAGTCGGACGTTACACCCTCTGGACCCAAGCTAGGGACCTAACCCTTTTAGGGGACCTCCTCCCGTACCGTTGGGTGAGGTCATAAGAACGGACCTCTTAAGGTACCTGTCTCCTCGGACCGCCCGACGTCGGGTACCCCAACGATTCTCACTCTGGGCTGACTCCTTGATTCGTACGTGCATGTAGAAGGGCTCCTCTGTCTGTCCAGTGTTATTTTCCGATAGTTACTAAGGTACTGTTTCCTTTCGCACTATACATCCAAAGGATTTGAAAGGTCAGTTTCATAGAGGGTCTCCTTTAAAGGTCTGAGGAGGAGACCTCTCGAATAACTAATCCAGAGCCCTTCTCAGTTCCGCAGACGTAAATATTCTCGGTCTATAACTACTAATAATCCTGTTTTCGTTTTCGTTTCGTTCGACGATACGGGTGTCTCATAAAGTACTTCTGTCATTCGTGGGGTGTCTTCGATTGTCCTACCTCTTCGAAATTGATCCAAACTCTCCACCCTGTCCAACACATACACACAAACGTGCGTACACATAAAATTCTTCACACGATTTATTGTACCAACCGACCCCGTTCTCTCGAGTAAATAAAATCTTCATTGTTATTAATTTTGTCCTAAAATAAGTCCGGATCTTTTAAAAATGAAACTCAGTTATCTATTACGTTCCCATAAACTCGTCTCCTTACTGCACTACTTTAGTCGAAAAATCGCTATAATTACGTTGTCCCCGTAAATCCTATCCAAGGACCACTGTCGGTCCTCTGGATCGGTAAGTAAAGGCATCTTTCATATGTAGTTTGTTGGTTTACTACACTTTACGGGACCCGAATCCCCCCTCTCACGTGTCGACATCCGGGGTTGCCGGTCTTGATGTCGTGGTTAAGACACTTAAGAGATGCAAATTAGAAAAAAACAATGATTTTAAAGGAGAACAGCGGATTGGTAGGATTGCCGAAAGTGAAGACATAAATACGATTAAACGGATCGATAAACCTCACCGACGTAAACGTTAATTTTACAAAATACACCAACAATCTTTTGATCAGACCTTCACTCTACTTTTTGTTACAACAGGATAGGTTTTATGTGAAGTTTCTGAGACTCCTTTTTTTATTAATTTAGGGATAACTATCCATCGGTCTAGAACTTTATGTCTCTTATCCATTCCTTTGACCAAATTACGATTACGTGAATAGTCTCGTTTCTCCTTAGTGAGTCATAAATATTAGTACTGATGACTTTTTCTAAATTCAAATATTCGGACCACTTAGAGGACCACTAACCTCTGAACCAGAGACCCTACCTCGAATCATTTGTAGTCCATAGAGTGCATCTTGAAAACTTGAGTCATTCTTCTCCGTGGTAGTCTATGGTTTCATAATAAACACATTACTCAATGACATAGTGTGTACGGTTGGACATTCTTTATCGTTTAAAGAAGTAAAAGAAAGTCAGTTGAATTTAGAGCAGGACTTTTAGGGTAGGGGTGCGGTAATTTACTACCCTTTAAATTAGACTTAATAGAACGGACCAGTCTGAGTCTTCCATAAATAAAAGTAACCTCATATTAACGAAATACTACAACCTAATCAAAGAAGACATGTCACTTTTTTTAGTCGATATGCACATGGGTATACGGGAGGGAGGACCTGGAGGGAGAGTGGAGTGGGGAGGTAGGGCGGGTGGACCCAGTAGTGCCTCGTGTCCTAACTCGGGGGACACGATAACTCGTCCAAGGGTGATCCATAGTCAAAATCTGTGCCATCAAATAAATACAGTTTGGATTAGAGGGTTAAATAGGGTGGGATAGGAAGGAAGACACAGGTGTCGAGGTATGAAATACAGGTGGATAGATAAGTACGAGACTTTGATCCAAGTAGACGTGGTAAAAAGATCTAAAGGTGTGTGTACGTAATTATACACTACATGCAAACACGAGTGAGTCAACACAGGTCGAGAAACGTTGGGGTACTTGATATATGGGGCGGTCCGAGGAGATAGGTCCCCTAATAGGTCCCGTTCCTATAACCTCACCCAACGGTAAAGAAGGAGGTTCCCTAGAAGGACTGGGTCCCTAGCTTGGGCGCACAGGACGTAGAGAACGCAACCGTCCGTCTAAGAAATGGTGACTCGGTAGACCCTCCGGATTCGACACCATGTATACACGTTATCTTATAAAGAGTTGGTATTTTTCCTTGTTTTAACCCAGTAAACATGTCTACCTGGATCTTAAACAGTATGTCTGACTTCAGTCTTTCTTTTGTTTCTACCATATAATTGTGAACATACAGTCTTCCATAATTTTAGTACATATATATTTACGTTGTCTCCAGCGTTTAACCATGGGTGACCGAACCTAAATCAAGTGACCACACAAGACAACCGGAAACTTCGTATATATTTATTTATTTATTGCAAACATCTATGATTTTACAAAGATTCATAGTTATCAACGTTGTTAATTATGTCCTTCATGAGTACATTTTAAACACAAACCCCGAAGAGAATGTCTTAGTATTCTAGACCGTTATAAATGTTTGTCAAAAATCGGTGTTGACGGGTCTCCACCTTTTTGGGATAGAGAGAATGTTTCCCATAAAAAAAAAACATTAGCGGTGTTTAGGTCGGAAGAAGTAATCGAGTGGGTGTCACGGAGTCAGTAAAACAAAATGGAGGACTGAGAATATCCGTAATCTAAAAAACGGTGACACCGGATCGCCCTAAACCCCCTCTTTACACTGGACACAAGGAACTGATACATTCGGTTGATGTGTGTACAAATTCCACGAGACTTTTGTCCTGGGATTATGTACTCTTAACAAAAACTTTAGAAATACAACAATTTGGTGACTCCGGTCGTACTCTTTACGGTCTTAACATAACCCAGAAGGTTACAGATAAGAGGTCAAATCTTAAAAAAATTTAATTTATCTCTTCCCTGTATAGTTACCAAAAAGTCGTGATCCTGTCATTTTTTAGTACTGTTCCTGGGATTCAACCCCAAGTCCTTTAAAAGAACGGGGTTCTAAGAGTCGATACAACTTAGTCTTTAATATCGGATATATCAAGTTTAGTGAACCTCAGGAAACGGTCTCTAGTGTTCATTTTAATCAGGACACGGTACTTGAGGGTATAAGTCACCATACCCATATTCTTATGGGTTCCCAACCACCCCTCTTCGAGAATTAAAACAAGAAGTAATTAACCCCAGTTGTACTTTATATATACTTTGTGGGTTTCGATACGGACTAGGGAAACTAGAATCAGACATCAGTATAGAAAGGAGTATATAATCATTCTAAATTTCAACGAAAAACGAAGTACGGGTCTGTTTCGTCTGAAGTCCGGTGTTATTACTCACCATTCTTGACTTTGTTCGATTTTATACGTTTTTATCTTTTGAATTTAAGTGATATTTTGTTTTGTGTATAATTTCTAACGAGAGTTTTACTCTAATCGATTATAATTATCATTAAAAAATAATGAAAATAAATAAAATAATAATTTACATAGACTTAATTAAATCCTAACATAATTTTGTTCTTTTCTTCCTTTCTCCCTCCTTCTCTTCTGACTTGTTGAATAGGACTTTGACGAACGGTTTTTTACTTTCCCTAAGTTTTCTAAAAACAAAGTACTAACTACAACTGGTAATATCTTCATAACTAATTCCTACCGAAAACTTTTTTTTTTTTTTCCCAGTTATTACCAGTCTCTTCCGCCCTCCTGATCCCCTACTTCTCCTACTCTACCAACCTACCGTAGTAACTGTACTACCTGTACTCAAACTCATTCGAGACTTCAACCACCGCCTGTCCCTTCGGACCACAAGACATCAAGTACCCCAGTGTTTCTCAGCCTGTACTGACTCGTTGACTTGACTCGACTTGACTTACCAGTCTCTGGATTTTTTTCATAATACCTATGTAAATTTTCTCGTTCATTGGAAGTAGTCATTCAAAATTCATAGAAACCTTTTAAATATTTTACAAGATAGAATTTGGTACTTCTCGGGGATACCATATCCGGTTAGAGGGTCAAGGTCTTTACTACCGTTTGAGTGAGTCGAGATTTCCGTTTACCTCGTAATTCCAATTACCATATTGGTTCTTCGTTAAAGATTACAGGATTCTCTATACATCGTTATTAACCAACCTCTTCCTTTACCGTTGGGCGAGGTCATAAGAACGGATCTCTTAGGACCCCTGCCTCCTCGGACCACCCGACGACAGGTATCCCAACGTGTCTCAGCCTGTGCTGACTTCACTGAATCGTACGTACGTACGTAACCTCTTCCTTTACCGTGGGGTGAGGTCATAAGAACGGACCTCTTAGGGTCCCTGTCTCCTCGGACCACCCGACGACAGGTACCTCAGCGTGTCTCAGTCTGTGCTGACTTCACTGTATCGTCGTCGTTATCGTCGTCGTTATTAACCATTTTAATGTCCCCTTCTAACTATTTAACTATTTACATCGACTCTAAAATTGTCTAGAGTCTTTAAATTATTATTTCGTATTCTTTTCATTCACTTCTGTGTCTAAGAAATTGTACTAATTATTAAAGTGTATTTATCAATATATTGGTTGGTCGTTTGTTTTGAAGAAAACCTCGTGTGTCCTTTGAACCTGGTTCAAGACGTCTTGATAGAAGTCGTCTAGAAATGGATGTAGAGTGACTGTCTGTCCACAGACTACCGGTGAGGAATCGACACGTTTCGAATATTCGTCCGTGACCCTAAATGGTCGGAGATAAACTACGTCACCACTCCTTAGGTGGACGGTCACGTCCTCTACGTTCTCTACTTCCAAACTAGGGACCCAACTCTTCTAGGGGTCCTCGTCCTTTACTGGTGTGTGAGGTGATAAGACCTTTTAAGGTACCTGGCTCCTCCGACGGCCCGATCTCTGGTACCCCATCGTCTCAGTCTGTACTGAATCGTATGTACACACGTGTGTGTGTATGTGTGTAACCTTTCCGTCCACCCTTACCTTTACATAGTCGGTTTGAAGTTGCAGACAGTGTGGAATCAATACAGAGCCAGGATGGGACTGAACTTACTAGTTCTCATTGACCTAGATTTTTGAGTGCAGGATTCACAAGTGTGCGCCTTAAAGCTTCCGTAACGGACGATCGTAGGTTAGGTAGACTATCTTTAAAATATATGCAGAGAAAGTTTGAGGAATCATCAGCAGGATGAAAAATGAGACACCTTCGAAAACCCTAGAAATATAAATGAATAAAAGATCGTAAGACTTTAACACGCACTTACACAGATCTTCACTCGGAAAATTTTTAAGTAGGATGAGTCATTACTTGGGAAAATTAGACTACTGAACTTACGGAAAGGTTAGGATCTTCCAAAGAAGATAATAAAGAAACTGTGTATAATAGGTAAAAGAGAAGGACGGTGAAATTAATCATCGTATACAACCGAGAGGGTCTAACAGAAAGACAGGAGAGAAAAATTAAGAAGTAAGTAAACCGACGTAATCCAGAATCGACGTGTGTGCCCTAGGAAGGAACGTCGTGTCACCGAAAGGTCGACACCGCGAGACCAAGGTTTCGTGTGGCCGAAATCATCAACGCCGAGCACCCGAGTCAACGAGGTGTCGTACATCCTGGCATCAACGGACTGGTCCCTAGTCTGGACGCAGGGAACGTTTCACCTAAGAATTGGTGACCTAGTGGTCCCTTCAGGGAGAGAAGAAAAAGAACAAAGTATTAAAACCTGAAAGAGAGTAAAAATTTTTGAAGACATAGATACCGGAAAGATGAGTTTCACACAAGTACCGGGTCGTCCCAGCCGAAGTGGACCCTCGAACAATCTTTACATCTCGAAGCCCAGAGTGGAGTTTTGATGGCTTAATCTGAGACGATTATTCTAGGGGCCCACTAAGAATACGTACAATCAGGAACTCTCCATGTACCCTATTAAAAGTTGAAAATAGAAGATCAAGATAACTTTATAAAAATAACAGTGTAAGGATAATAATCAATTATCATCGGGAAAGGATATCACAAAGAAAAAGTTTCGGAAGTCAAAACGAAATAGATATATTATAAAAGACTCTGATTAATAAAATAAAGTTCGGGAAAAAACAAAGAACTTAATAGACAAAGGAGACCCTAATTAAAAAAGAACACATAGAACTAGATCGAGTAAGTACAAAAAAAGGGGGACTATTTAGACAACTAGAAACAATCAAGGAAATAACAATAACAGCAAATGTTACAGTCATTCAGCATAGGCTGAGAAACGCTGGAGTACCTGCCATCGGGTGGTCCGAAGAGACAGGTACCCTAAAAGGTCCGTTCTTATGACCTCGCCCAACGGTAAATAGGAGGTCTCATAGAAGGACTGGGTCCCTAGTTTGGACGCAGAGGACGTAACCGTCCATCTAAGAACTGGTGACTCGGTGGTCCCTTCGGGATCAAGGGAATATAAATTCCTATTTTCTCCACTACCTAATAAAGTAGAGTACCACACTCAAAGAGGAAGATGACGGAGGACAATTCGGAGAAAGGGATTTACCCTTCGACAATATACAACCCCTCTGTAAATCACACATACGACATGAAGAAGAAATCCCTCAGGTTGGGTCACGAGTATCACCTTTTGTATCGGAAGTTTGTCAAATTAAAGGAATCCATAGTCCTAAAAAAAAAAAGAAAACCACTACGTCGGAGGGGTGAGACGAAGGGATAAGAGACTAAGTGTCTAAGATTGACCAGAGGATTGATGTGTCGATGGGGTGGACTCCCCGAAGGGACCACCGAGTCGTCATTTCTTAGGGGGAATGTTACGTCCTCGACGTCAAAGCTAAGGACCCAACCCTTCTAGGGGACCTCCTCCCGTACCGTTGGGTGAGGTCATAAGAACGGACCTCTTAGGGTGTCTGTCTCCTCGGACCCCGATGTCAGGTATCCCAGTGTTTCTCAGCCTTAGCTGACTTTGTTGACTTTGTTGACTCTGTTGAGTCGAGTGTGGGGTTTTGACTTGACGTCAAACTCGAAGTCGAGGGGGTAATGTAATTCTGCGAAGGCAGAGGAAACCGGAAGGTCTAAACAAACTTTAAAGAATAGACGACTATTTAGGGGAGTGGTAAAGGGGAGAATGTCACAAATGTACTGAAAAATGTTAAAGTATCGCTTTATAGTCACCTCAGAGACTTCCTTGTGCTCCGCTAACGAACACGAGTCAGGTAATAGAACTCCGTCTCCAGAACTCTCGTGAAACACCATGACACGTCATAACGTCAGTATTTTCCCTCCCGAAACCGACATCCGAAGTTCGGTACCATGGGTGGTACCTCAACATGAATTTCTACTAAAGACTTTTCTCATGATGTCGTAAATCTTCCTTACAGTTCGTAGGGTGCTACGAAAACATCTGTTCTACTACACTGCACCCACCTAGACATAAGTCACTTCATCAGTCTTTTCCGACTTTGTTCCCGACTCTCTCCCGAAATTTCGATTTCTCGTCTGACGAATCATTAGTCTAAAAAATATAGTAATAACTGTATTACTGTAACTCTTACGTGACTAATGTAGGAATCTATTTCATTTACATCTTCCGATTATCTAAACTGTCTTACTGTCAGTTTTTCCATCATCCAACTTTACTACCCGAATTAGGTCCTCTTTTTTCAAATTATATCTGTTTACATTTCCGACCTTGAACCGGGTCCTTTGGTTGGCGTGTCCTCATGTCAAATTCTCGTTGTTTACGTTACACTATGTCTCCGATATTTATCGTTTACCCTAAAATTCAGGCTTACCTTCATATTATCTCCGGAAGTATCCAGACCAGAAGAGACTCCGTCCGGTAGGAATTAACATCATGACACAACCCTCGGTGACAGCTCCTCCTTTTGGTGGGAGACCTCGACTAGACTCCTGTTCCCAAACCGACCGCTCTACTAGTATACTTCTTGCTCATTTTCTTCACTCCTTTTCATATCGACAAATACAGCTCATTTTTCACACCGGCAAAAAAAAAAAAAAAAAATTTTTGTAAGAAACTTCCTAATATAACACCCTCTCCTTATTTTAGATACATCACACTGAAACCCATGTTCGGACTCTGTTTACCCACTTTCAAAAATACCGTCGTATAAACCCGAGTCAAACTCTATCTCAAATATCGTTTGTCTCGACTTTAGTTGACCTGTTACTTAGCCTGAAGAGACAGTGACCGTGGCATACTAGGAACAGTTTTTAGGTGCATCTCCGGTTCGTAACCACATACGAATAAGAAAAGTTGAGACTCTAAAATGCTTCTTACTTTCCTTTATGTCCTCCTCCTCCTCCTCCTTTCCTTTATGTCCAAACTACGAAATAACTCAATCTTTACTTTTTTTCAGTCGAATTGATATAGACCTGTTACTTAGTCATGAAATGTTTAATGCCGGAACAAAAGTCTCTCCGGATCCTAAAGAGTCTAGGGAACCTTCCGTTCTTCCTTATATTTTACCACTAATTAGTCTAACCGATAAGACCATATGGTTTTTACTTTTTCCGAACCCGAAGGTTACCTCGTCAATAGAATTGACAAGAGGTTTTAAAGGGGTGAAATACACTTAATTTAAAAAAAAAAATAATAAAGTAAAAAGAAACAGACACAGGGTGTCGTACACCCTGGGATCAAGGGGTTCGTCTCTAGTTTCGGTACGGGGAGTGTAACCTTCGTACCTCAGAATTGGTGACCTGACGATCCCTTTAGGGGTGGAAGACAGTTAAAATTAATGAGCGAGGTCCGTACATAAATTGTAGTATTTAATGGTTCTTAATATACTCATAATGTTTCCAGTTCAAGCAAAATACTAACTACAACTTCAAATTATTCTCTTAGAAATTGGTAACAATATAAGAACCAATATTCTATTGAAGATCCCTATCTTTTTACAAGTACAAACATTCTCATAATTATTGATTCAAGAAATTAAGTAAGTTTATTAATTACTGGAGAAGTGTCTAAATATCACACTTCCTATTAGAGATTTTTCGATCAAAATGTCATGTAAAATGTTTTATTAAGATTACCCGATCAAATTTTCTGAGTTCTTTCCAGTGCCAGGGAGCGGAGGAAGACAGGAATGAAGAGAGGAGTAGACCGTCCTTAACGTGCCAGTGACAATGGTATAAGTGTTTGTGAAGTAGGAGACAAAAGAACAGGAAGACAACGGAACACTAAGGAAGAACCAATTTAGTGTTGGGACTTATTCAGGTGGAGAACGGAGGAGACTCGGAGATGGGTGCACCAACTTACACCGACTCTTGACTCGTGTTAAGAATGACACTTAAGTCAGTGATCAAATCAGTTCCGATACCAAAAAAGTCACATACCTACACTCTCAACCTGACACTTCTTCCGACTCGTGGCTTCTTAATTACGAAAACTTGACACCACAACCTCTTCTGAGAACTCTCAGGGAATCTGACGTTCCTCTAGGTTGGTCAGGTAAGACTTCCTCTAGTCGGGACCGTAAAGAAACCTTCCTTACTACAATTTCGACTTTGAGGTCATGAAACCGGTGGAGTACGTTTCTCGACTGAGTAACCTTTTCTGAAACTACGACCCTCTCTAACCCCCGTCCTCCTCTTCCCCTGCTGGCTCCTACTCTGCCGACCTACCGTAGTGACTGAGCTACCTGTAATTAGACTCACTTGAGGCCCTCAACCACTACCTGTCCCTCCGGACCGCACGACGCTAAGTACCCCAGTGGTTCTCGACCTGCGCTGACTCGCTGACTGGACTTGACTTAGAACTTATCCGGGAAGTACGGTGGACGATCTTTATGGTGCCAGGGGAAGAGGAGAAACATAAGTAAGTAAAAACCGACACGACCCAGAGACAACGATGTACACCTGAACAGAGATCAACGTCTCTGGTCCCCGAGGAGAACTCAACGTCACGTTCCCGACGACAAACACCACCGAAGAGAACAACACCTCGGGTCTGAGATCTCGATTCCCGAAGTCAACACCACGTGTCATAATTCAACGAGGAGTCGTGCACCCTAGAAGGACCTGGTCCCTAGCTTGGACACAGGGGACGTAACGTTCCGTCTAAGAATTGGTGACCTGGTGGTCACTTCAGGAAGGGAAGAGGAGAATTGTGACGGAAGGTCTAGGAGTAAGACGTGTCGACAGATAAAGTGATTCTTTTGTCCTCTGACAGATGGGGTCGGGTGGCGAGGTGGATGGGTGGTTTGGAGTAGAGCCGTCCTGTGAGACGGACCACAGGACACTGATACCCACTCGACAAACACGAGGCTCGACTCCGGTTAGGGACTCCCGGAAACTTGGACGGTGAGGGAGATAGACCTTGTACTTGAGGGCAGGAGTGAAATAATCTCAGATATGATTTTATAGTAGTCCTCCGAACGGACCACCGGGTCCCCGATTCTGAAGTGCAAGGGTTACATCCACCGGACCAAGACTGGGGACCAGTCCCTTGATCTGGGGTGTACGGCATTAATTCTCAAGTGTATGACGTTGATTTCTAGGGCGTACGCCGTTACTTCTCACTTCCAGGGTACAGGGTACATTGATTCTGGGACGTACCGGTTTAATTAATTAATTAATCTTTTTATAGCTATTCAGAGAGGATAAATCTTATCGTCGGAGGTAGGGGTGGAAGACCAGAGGAAGACTGAATAAATCGCGAATAGTAGTTTTTTATATACAGATAGAATAAAACTAATAATAGATAGAGATGTGTCTTCTGATTAAAGTTTTCCTACAGTTAAGTAAAACTTGAATAAACATTTAAATTAGTCTAGGGTTATTTTTGTAGATACCTATACATGCTCTCATCCATTTACTAAAGGTTAAAGTATATATTTTTCTTAGTTCTTTATTCTGTCATTTAGAAAAGTTGTCTTCTCGTTATTCCACCTTGGCTGTATGGTATATTACTATATATTTTCGGATTTTATAATCTTATCATAATACGACAAGTCATCGGTTCAGCACAGGTTGAGAAACGATAGGGTACCTGACATCGGGCGGTCCGAGAAGACAGGTACCCTAAGAGACCCGTTCTTATGACTTCACCCAACGGTCAGGGAAGAGGTCCCCTAGAAGGGTTGGGTCCCTAGTTTGGGTCCAGAGGTCGTAACGTCCGTCTAAGAAATGGTAGACTCGGTGGTCTCTTCAGGTATCCGTGTGTATGTATACATTATTTAGACATCCCCCCCTTTATCGTTCCTATGTCAGTTATGAGTAATTGACTCACCAATGAGCTACCTACATCCCACTCACAAACCCTACCTCCAAAGCCCTAAACCTTACCCGTATTTGTCTTTCACGTATGGTCTTATTTATCGTCCGGACTCTACGATAGGAATCTTTCTGGACGGACGTTCAAACTGGAACCGACCACAGACCCTACAATCTAAAGTAGAACTCCCCTCCCCAAGGGTGGTAACGGACTATTCTCACCGAGTGACACGGATCTGTTATACCAAATAGGGTCTGTGAACGAAAGGTAGGTCTTCAGAACTTAAAACCAAAAGTTATGTACGGTCCGTCTCCCTCGGACGTACAGGTCAAGGGTCCCTTGTGAGAACCGCGGCTCAGAGATTACTCGAAGGGACCGTCCGTTGTAAAATACACACAACGGTGTTGAGTAACAACCTTCTCAATTAGTGTAGACATTCTGAGGGGACCCTCACCTGAGAATCTTCGAACGTTGACCGAAGGAACACGGAAAAGGGAAACGACTAAAACAAAACATAGGAACGAGTTAGTGAGTCAGTACAGGTTAGGAAACACTGGGGTACCTGACGTCGGATGGTTCGAGGAGACAGGTACCCTTAAGGGTCCGTTCTTATGACCTCGCCTAACGGTAAAGGAGGAGGTCTCCTAGAAGGACTGGGTCTCTATTTTGGGTGCAGACAACGTGGAGGACGTCAACGTACACCCAAGAAATGAGAGTGAAATGGTGATCGCAATGGACCCTTCGGGGAATGTGACATTATTTAGTATGACACTTTTACTGGTGTAAGACTCACACTCAAGAGGATCGATTATGGTTTCGATCCCAACTAAAATCTTTAGAGAAAGTCACTCCCAATGTGTCCACAAGAAAGTTTTTTGAGAAATTACATAATATTTATAACATTACACTTTCCCAATCAGCTAATCAGCACAGAACTGAGAAACGTTGAAGTACCTGACATCGGGTGGTCCGAGGAGACAGGTACCTTAAGAGGTCCGTTCTTATGACCTCACCCATCGCTAAGGGAAGAGGTCCTCTAGAAGGTTTGGGTCCCTAGTGTGGGACCAGGGGACCCACAGTCCGTCTAAGAAATGGTAGACTCGGGGGTCTCTTCGGTATTCATTACTTATATAAACGGCTAATTAGTTTTCTTTTGATTTTCTTCTGTATATCCTCAATGGGTTTATTCCTTATTTACATTAACACGTCTTTCGTAAAGTCATTTTACTTTATCGTACCGTAATAGATCTTAGTTTGGTATCTTATAGAGTAAGTTCCTCGACTTTAATATCTGTCTCATTAGTCTCCTTTACCATTTTGACCTCTTCATTGGTCTTCATCGGCAGCGATGGTACTTTACTAGAAGGGCCAAGAGAGGTCAGGGTAGGAGGGAGGTGCATGACAAGGTAGAGGAGGATTAAAAAATAGATAAAAATTATAACTCCATACAAAGGAGAGTATACCTAGGGGGAAAAAAGGTGACGATAAAGAACCTTTCTGCTATTTAATGGAACCATAGAAACAACTTTTACTTACTTGACCTGAAGGGACCATCGTGTCACTTATACTTAGACGGACGGTTACGTCCTCTGTGTCCAAGTTAGGGACTAGGCCCCTCTAGGGTGTACGACGTCTCGTTGACTCCGGGTCGTGGTTTTGATGATCGGGCTCGAGATCTTGGGTACTCGGAGTTGATGACTTCGGGTACACGGGACCTCGCACACGGGGCGTTGTTCTCTTCGGTGGAGTTACTCTTCGGGACCAGTGGCGTTGATCTTTTTTCGGGTGCGTCGTTACTTCTGGACCTTGTCGGTTTTTATTTATTTATTTATTAAGATTTTTTTTCTTATTTGACATATACACACCCTTATACATATATACTGTAGATAAAGGTTTAAAAGATTAGGGAAGATCACTTTATAACTATATATCTAAGTATGGTGTGATGGTGTAACGGAACTTCGACATCGAAATATTATTATAAATAAATAAATAAATAAAACCGGTGTGGTCTACTGAACACCCTAGAATCAAGGGGTTCGTCCCTAACTTGGACCGGTGTCGTCACTTTCAAGGTTCCGGATTGGTGAGAGTCCCTTTATGGGAAGGAGAAAAAAAATCTAGTACATCATCGTTAGAAAGGTTAAAAGGAATTTTAACAACATCATAAGATTTAGGAAAAGTAGAGGTATATTATAAACCTTAGTCGGACAGATAAAGATCCCTTTTTTCTGGGACGAAAAAAAATCTCTTCACGTAACTTGTAAATTTTGTAAAACTCTTGACTATAGAATTGTTATGACGGAAGTGAGGTACTTACACCAATAGTGAAAACCTAATATTAAGTTATTATAAAATAAAACACATTTGACAAGAACGAAACCATAACCCTTGAGAGAGTCAACCAAGGACAAAGAAACTATGGTAGTAGCACACACGTACACCCACACATAAACACACAGACATCAAGAAGGGTCGAAAAGTTATTCCAAAGAGACGAGATCAACTACTCTTAAGTCATAGAGGATCAAGACACTTAATAAGTCGAAACTCGTGGGTTCACGAAACGAAACGGACTGGAACGTCACAAAAGAGATCTGTGCACAACGAAACGTAAGTCGGTTTTGAGTTCCACTAGAAATACTACTCAAAGACCTCGGGAAAGACGTGTATCGAGAGAGGAGAGCTCATAGGGCGGGAGGTTTGAGGTCGGCGGAAAACTTTTAGACTTGAGGCAGAGGAGTTGGGTCATTCTGAGAGTACGACAACCCCGAGGAGTAGGGGCGTAACACCAAGTCTTTCTCGGTGGTCCTTCTTTGATCTCCATAACAACCCTATTGATAAAATTTTTCTAAAATTTTTACATAAATAAACCGACACGGCCCAGAATCTACGCCGTCAACCCTAAAATGGAGACAACGTCGTACGTCCTGGATCAAGGGACTGGTTCCTAACTTGGGTCCTGGGGACGGAACCCCCGTCACAGAATGCGTGACCTGGTAGTCCCTTCAGGTCCTATTGCAAAAATAATAGGAAGAGATAACGGGTTACAGACTTTTGTTCACAACGAATATAAAACATGTAGGAAATCAACAATGATATTTTTCGGTTCACACCAGGGTTATAAGGTAATGTCGTCCTTCGTGTTGGGAGATGACAAACCCAACGATAAAATGTACCATATATAAAGACATTGAATAATGTCAACGATTATATTAAGTGATACACGTATATCTTTACGTTAACTGAATTTGATAATAATTAAGATATTGAATAGACCTCTACAAAAATTTCAAAAGGTAAGTCTATCAATACAATTTTTTTTTTGAAAAACAAAAAGAAAAGTCAAGAACCTTAAGAATGCAGAAATAGAACGACACAACCAAACCCGAAGACCCTATTATATCCTGTTGACCATTATTGCCCGTAGGTAAGGATAAGGACCAAAATTTTCCTTACTAATTATAATCGAAATCGATGACAAAAATCTAGGACTAATTTTATGTTCAATTCCCAGGGCCGGCTTCACCCCACGACACTCGGCGTACGGGGGCCGAGACCCGTTCCTCCTTGTCCTCCTATCTCACCTCCTTCTCCTGCTTCTGCTGTCACTGCTTCTTCTCCTACTTCTCCTACTCCACCAGTTACTCCTTCACTTATAACTTAAACTTCGAATAAGATAGAGTCTATTGCTAATGCTACCTTAATTCTTCAATGATGTCGTCGAAAAAGATTTTCGGGGACACCTGTGACGTCTTGAGTGTCTAGAGAACTAAGTTGTCTTGGTGTAGCCCTCACACTAGTTCGTTTGCCTACAAAGTCTTCTGTCGCTACTACTACACCTACTTCTATTCTAAAAACCAAAGTTTTCAGAAAATTTAAATTGACTTTCTTTCCCATGGGGAACACGACTCGTTTAATTCCTCAACTAAGACGTGGAGACACTCTTCCTAACACTCTTCTCGTACCAACTCCTCGACCTGTCCGAAAAGTTGCTGTGACGGTCCGGACACGCGAGAGACGACTCACTCTCTAAGTAATTGCAAGGAGGTGTCTAGCGTGACGGGTACGTGGTCGTCGAAGTCTTTCTTGCTCGTCTCCGTGTGTCTTGATTGTTCGGCACACCCTTCACAGTGAAGACGGAAGACTAATCGTCCTGCAAACACCTTCGTCCTTTTTCGTTAAGGTCTTTCTTTGCCTCGTTGGTTTTCTCTCTCCTCAATTACAAACGTTTACGCCTTCTTATTAAAAAGATACTCTTCCGTTAGGACTTCAAGTTGATGAGTCACGTCCTCCTCTCGTTGTGCACAGACCCTCCAGCTACCAGGAAACTACTACATGGTTACTTCGGGACGTTTGACACTACAATTAAGGTCCGCTGTTTTACTTACTTTAGTACCTTTTGACCTTCTTGTAGACAGATTGGGTAGAGGGTACCTGGCACCACCCGACCGAAGACGTGTCAACGGTCTTCTGAACCACCTCCGAATAACTTTTTGAGTACTGAAATAAGTCTACCTCCGGGAGATGTTTTTCATCCCAAGACAGTGGGCACAGACACTGTGTAAATGTTTTATGGAAACGAAAAAATTTTAAAACCAGTTTAATTCTTGCCAACTAATTCTTGAAAAGGTCTTACTTCTTTTTGGTACCCCATCATTAAATTTCTTGAGTTATTTTTGAAGATAAAAATCAAAAATTTATTTTTTTTATTTTATTTTATGTTCAATTCCTTCAACAGAAAATATTAAGGAAACACCAAACAAAACGCCATACGACTTTTTTCACAGGGGAGGGGGATTCAATATAAATGAAGGATTAACGACCTGGTACACTTATAGTAGACTGTGCCGTTCTCACTTTTAATGAAACATACCGTTTTCTACACTAATTCCTAGAACTGACCTTAAATAGAACTTAATAGTCCCAACCGGGATTTTCGCTAGTGTACATAGGAATTTTCTTTCTCCCTCTCCCGTTAAAATGTCTGTCTGTGTCCAGGTACACTTCTGTGTACGACTCCAGTCTTACTACAGTGGTAGTCACTTTTTTGTGGTAGTTACTGTTTTCAACACTCCGTTCTTGGTTGGGAGGAGTTCTTGGACTCACCTCGGACTGGGATGACTACGAATCCAGAAAATAAATGTCGGAAGTCTTGACACTCTCTTAATAACGAAATTCGGTACTTTAAGTCCCATTAAACAATATCCTCGGTAACCTTAGATTATGACAAAAATAAATTAACACTATAACTTAGTGCCCAAAGGATCCACCGTAATCACTATATCTTAGACGGACGGTCCTCTACATTCTCTGCACCCAACCCTTCTAAGGGGACCCCATCCTTTACCGTTGAGTGAGGTAATAAAAACGGACCTCCTAGGGTACCTGTCTCCTCGGACCACCCGATGTCAGGTATCCCAACGTTTCTTGACCTATACTGACTTTGTTGTCGTGTAAGTTGATGGAGTTTCCATAAAAAGAAAAAGTTTAGGTGACTTTGTTCGTATATCGAAAAGAGAAAATTAGAGAATTTTACACTTAATGTGATTACTCTAAGAGACTACAATTTGGTTGGGAGGTAAGGATGTTATTTGGGTTGACCAAGTACTATATAGTTATATACGCGTACGTACATACAAAGTAAACAGAAAAGACGACTAAGAGTAAGTACCAGATATTAAAAGTTTACAACGGGGATCTCAGAGATCGATCTTCTTTGTATCGGAACAAGTCAAGTCAGCGAATCAACACAGCCTGAAACGCTGAGGTACCTGACATCGTGGGTCCAAAGGGACAGGTAGTGGTTGAGGACTTCGAACGAGTTTGAGTACAGGTAGCTCAATTATTGTGAGCGACATCTGGGTAGCAACTGAGGACTGGAGACCTTGGCATTCTGTTATTTAAACACAACAATCTCGGAGCTGGTTCAAACGTCATTGAACAGTGTCGTCGTTGCCCTTTGTTATGTGAGTAAACGGAATACTTAAGTAAACTTCCTAAAGGAACTCCGGAATCTCCTTCCTGGTCGGAAAGTCTCTCCTGAACACAAATTAAGAGGATCAACAAAGCCCCGTGATGATCGGACCCTTACGAAGTTTGATGTAATTCCCGAATTCCATTACACAAAACTCGTCGTTCAGGTACATTTCCGATCCGATACAATATGAAAAGTGACAAAAAAGAGAGAAAAAAAAACCGACGTGGTATACCGTGAGTCCTAGAATCAAGGGGTTGGTCCCTACCTTGGGCACGGGTGACATACCTTTCGCACCTCAGAGTTGGTGACCTGGTGGTCCCTTCAGAGAGGGGAGAGAAAAGCGACAATCCTTTTTAAAGAGTCTCAGGGACCCACCTCTCTCTCTACACTCAAATGAAGACTAAGTGGGATTGGACTCAATAGGGTCCACCGAGTCTACCATTTCGTAGAGGGACGTTACGCCCTCTGGGCCCAAGTCAGGGACCCTACCCTACTAGGGCACCTCTTCCTTTAGCGATTGGGTGAGGTCATGAGTACGGACCTTTTAAGGTACCTACCTCTTCTGACCACCCGATGTCAGGTACCCCAGGTGTTTCTCAGCCTAGCTGACTCGTTGAAGTGAAAGTGAAAGAAAAGTGGGATTAAGACTCAACAGTGAGAGACACCCAGGTCGAGTCACATCACTCTGGGAGGATTCTGAGGAGTTGAACCCCCGGTGGTCCGAAACTAAAGACAGGGAAGATGGGGTCTTCCGACAGTTTTAGGTTTCAAGTTCAAACGGGTCTTATCTTTTACGTGGGTTCCGTTTTCGTTAAAGTTCCAAGACCAAGAGTGAAAGAAATTCGGAACAGGACAAAAGTTACGAAAGTCTCAAAAAGAATGAATAGAAAGAAAATTGGTCGTAAGTGACACCAAAAATCATTACTCCGACTAGACTTATTGGATCAGGTTTTATAAGGACCTGTGGACAATTTTGAAACAAAGAAGACTCAGACAGTTAAGGTTGTACATGTGAAAACCGACCAGACTAAAACGACAGAACATAAAGACAACCGAGGGTGAGGACTACAAAACAAAAGGACAAGTAAACAAACAAGTAAATTAATATTAGAGTAAAATTTTCTGAAATAATTTAAACAATGTTATAACGAAGATAAAGTATAAAACCAAAAAAAAAAAAAACCGCTGTTCAATACACCCTAGAATCGAAGGGTTGGTCCCTAGTTTCGACGTTAGGGACGTAACCTTCCGCTTTAGATCCGGTGACCTGGTAGTCTCTTCAGGGACATGATAATAGGAGTCATTTGGAAATAAACAGTCTGAAGAAACTTCCAATGTAACTACAGTGAAAGGGGGTCTTTTTTTTCCTAACGGCAACACAAAAGTCAACGGACCTCCGTCCGGTTGTGTCAAGGTTAAATTTTGTTAAGGAAACGAACTCCAAAAAGTGTAATGGGTCCATAATACTCAATCTGGTGTTTGTACGTTCTTCAAACTGAACACCAATATGTAAGAGTCCCCTTAAAAAAAGGAGAGAAGTGAGTCAAGGACAACTATGTCTATGTCCTTACAGACACGAAAGGGGAGAAGGGATATTGAAACATGTCAATGGTTTTCGTTTCGAATCACTGTGATCTCTGACCGTCTCAGGATGGTAATGTCACGAGTAAACAAAAGGTTGATGTTACCACACTTTGATCTCTAATTAATGTATTTCTTTTGACCTTTTAAGTATTCATACACCTCTAATTTGTTGTACGATGACTTGTTGGTTACCCAGGGATACAAAATGCAGACTTTGTATATTATAACATGTAGTTGATAAAGTGTTATATGTACGTTTCTTATGGATTTTTTATTTTTCTTCCTTTAGGACGATAAACGTTGTTGTACCTACTTGAACCCCCCTGTGATACTTCACTTTATTGGATCTGTATCTTTGTTTATAATACGTTAGAATGAATAGACACCTTAAAATTCAATTTGAGTGTCATTGTCTCTCATCTTACCAATAATGGTTTCCGACTCCCAACCCCCTCTCCCCTCTATAACTAATTTCCTATGTTTGAAAATCAATGTTTTTACTTATCCAAGACCTCTATCGTACTACTGACATCAATTATTATCACATTACATATGAACTTTAAACGACTCTCATTTAGAGTCCACAAAGGTAAAGGGGTCTTTGCACCAATGGCACCCTTCACTACCTATACAATTAATCGAACTGACACCATGCGTAAAGTGTTACATGTAGATTTGGTGGAACTTTGAAAGTCAAGTCAAGTCAAGTCAAGTCAACGAGTCAGCACAGGCTGAGAAAGGCTGCGGTACTTAGCGTCGTGTGGTCCGGAGGGACAGGTAGTGGTAGAGGTCCTCAAGTGAGTCTGAGTGCAGGTAGCTCAGTCACTACGGTAGGTCGGTAGAGTAGGAGCGAGCAGGGGAAGAGGAGGACGGGGGTTAGGGAGGGTCGTAGTCTTAGAAAAGGTTACTCAGTTGAGAAGCGTACTCCACCGGTTTCATGACCTCAAAGTCGAAATCGTAGTAAGGAAGGTTTCTTTAGGGTCCCGACTAGAGGAAGTCTTACCTGACCAACCTAGAGGAACGTCAGGTTCCCTGAGAGTTGTCAGAAGAGGTTGTGGTGTCAAGTTTTCGTAGTTAAGAAGCCGCGAGTCGGAAGAAGTGTTAGGTTGAGAGTGTAGGTATGTACTGGTGTCCTTTTTGGTATCGGAACTGATCTGCCTGGAATCAACTGTTTCATTACAGAGACGAAAACTTATATGATACATCCAACCAGTATTGAAAAGAAGGTTCCTCATTCGTAGAAAATTAAAGTACCGACGTCAGTGGTAGACGTCATTAAAACCTCGGGGTTTTTTATTTCAGACTGTGACAAAGGTGACAAAGGGGTAGATAAAGGGTACTTCACTACCCTGACCTACGGTACTAGAAGCAAAAGACTTACAACTCGAAATTCGGTTGAAAAAGCGAGAGGAGAAAGTGAAAGTAGTTCTCCGAAAAATCGAGGAGAAGTGAAAGACGGTATTCCCACCACAGTAGACGTAAATTTATATATATTAAAACAGTTAGTACAGAGTTCGACCCCACGTCCTCTCTGGAATAAAGGTGTATGTCGGTGTGAGACTTCATGACCCCCAATCCAGAAGTGTATACCTAAAACCCCTTTGTATTACATCACATATGGTGGTGGGTTTTAACTAAAAAATTTTGACGGAACTTCCCGAAGGGGACACCGAGACGGACGGTTACGTCCTCTGTACCCAAGTTAGAAACTAGGAACTTCTAGGATGTACGAACGACTTGTTGATTCAGGTACACGATGTTGATGACTCAGACACGAGCGGACCCTTGGAGTTGATGACTTGTAGGTGCGACGTCGATGACTGCGGACGAGTGGACCTCGGGTACGAGACGTCGTTCTCTTCGACGGTGTCACTCTTCGGGTGTCTGACGTTGGTCTCCTCGGGGTGGCGAACGCCGACGTCTTTTCGGGCTCGCCGTCACTTCTGAGTCGTGTCGGTTCTCTTTGACTTTTGTAAAATTCACAGAACTTTGAAAACCTAAATCTAATGTTAGATATGTTTAATTATATATTCCTTATTTCAGTTTAGAAGTCTTTCGGTACCAAAACGAATAATATCCGAAACTTAAATCGGTTTTCTATAATCGTATTTTTGTTCTCCAAATAGTCTCTCTACAAACGTCACAAATAAGTTATGCCACATCCTTTTTCCTTTTGACTGCGACCCCATATTCAGTCCCCCTTCCTATATTTTCAAGATCAGTGATTTTAAAAAAGAAAATGTTGAATTATTAAGTTTCGTTGACAGTTCTAATAATCAAAAGATCCATGGAACCACATCTTCTGAAACGGGACTTATCGACTGTACTCTTAAGATCAGTGAACTTACTCTATTTACTATGTCGTTTAAATATGTGAACGTAAGACCCCCCGTATACAGTCACAGAACACAAACCAACAACAACCAAACAGGTACTCCGAGACTAGATTAGACCTACTTAATTTAACCCAATGATAAGGTAGTTGTATACTCCTTATGTTACCAGTGTTCTATGACAGTGGTACACTTCGTAATAAACCTATCGGTGAACAGTATTACGGAAGTTAAATATTGGCGATAAACATGATCCTTCAATTTGACTCAGATCCTTACATTCCTGTACGGAAGACCCACTATATTGGAGCAAGTAATGTGAGACTCAGAAGAGAGTAAGATAACGTTGTTTTATTAAACCAGAGGAAAAGTGACTGGACTTTACTTACTTTTAAGGATATCAGTCTTTTAAGGACAGTAAAGTGTTATCGACGTATTTAATTCCGTACGTTTTGTCGACGAAGAGTGGTCGTTCAACTTCATCACAGGTAAACCTTTCAGACCCCTTTGTGACTTCCAACACATACACCGAACCCGTTTATATAACCCAGTCCTTACACGCATTTTTCATTCTTTTCTAAGTAGTACTTGCTCCTTTTCTGTACCTAGACAACCAAATGAGTAACTCCTCGTTTACAATACGAATTTAGTTATAAGTTTGATGTTTCGGACTTTTAGATCTCCAAAAAAAATTTAGCAACTGGTAATAATGACTGTTAGACACTACGAAATGGAAATCGACAAACTTCTTGGTGAAGAAATTGCCTGTTATTTTGTGTGGACGGTTTTAGTTTCAAAGATTTTCACTTTGACCATCTTCATTTTATCAATGACACATAAAGGAAATTGTACAACACTAAGAAAGTCCTTTATATGAACCAAAGTCATAGCTCAAACCACTCGATAAAACCCAGGTAAATTTTATTATTCTAACCCTTAAGGGCCACCAGGTCACCAATCCTGAAGTACGAAAGTGACACACCCAGACCCAAGTTAGGGACCAACCCTTAAGCTAAGGTGTTTTACGTACCGTGCCGGTTTTTCTTATTTTATTTTTATTTTACATACACACACAATCAGAGAGTCAGTAAAGACCGAGAAACACTGGGGTACCTGACATCGGGTGGTCCCAGGAGACAGGTGCCCTAAAGGTAAAGGAAGAGGTCTCCTAGCAGGTTTGGGTCCCTAGCTTGGGTCGAGAGGACGTAACGTCTGTCTAAGAAATGACAGACTCCGTGGTTCCTTCGGGTTTTCTATGTTTAATGACTTAATGACTTTGGCCCGTTTTTATAAAAAATTTTTTGGAAACGTTTGAGTCGTGGGATTATATTGATAAAAACATAGTAAAAGTTAGAAACGTATATATAAGAATTTTGATTTTATATAATCGCTAAACTAAGTGTGAGGAAACATAAATTATTGTATACATAAATTGTATACGTAAATGGGAAAGGATATAAAGATTAGAAAAGGATTGGTAATTTTATAAAATTTTTAACATTAATTTATAGTTATTGGAGTCTATACGTCTACTGTGGTGGGATTATCGTCTTTCACTTCTCCTTGATTTCTCGGAGAACTACTTTCACTTTCTCCTCTCACTTTTTCGACCGAATTTCGAGTTGTAAGTCTTTTGATTCTAGTACCGTAGACCAGGGTAGTGAAGTACCCTTTATCTACCCCTTTGTCACCGTCTGAAATAAAACCCCCCGAGGTTTTAGTGACGTCTACCACCGACGTCGGTACTTTAAATTTCTGCGAATGAGGAACCTTGGATCCTCAGGAACTGGTTGGATATATCGTATAAGTTTTCGTCTCTGTAATGAAACGGTTGTTTCCAGGCAGATCAGTTCCGATACACTCTCAACCTGACACTTCTTTCGACTCGCGGTATCTTAAATACGAAAACTTGACACCACAACCTCTTCTGAGAGCTCTCAGAGAACCTGACGTTCCTCTAGGTTGGTCAGATAAGATTTCCTCCAGTCAGAACCCACAAGTAACGTTCCTGACTACGACTTCGACTTCGAGGTTATGACACCGGTGGAGTACGCTTCTCAACTGAGTAACCTTTTCTGGGACTACGACCCTCCCTAACCCCCGTCCTTCTCTTCCCCTACTGTCTCCTACTCTACCAACCTACCGTAGTGACTGAGTTACCTGTACTCAAACCCACTTGAGGTCCTCAACCACTACCTGTCCCTCCGGACCGCACGACGCTAAGTACCCCAGCGTTTCTCAACCTGCACTGACTCGCTGACTTGACTCGACTTGTGTCATAAATGGTAAAATTGATAAAAATTCACATGCCAGGACATTTTGATTTATATTTATGAAGTATGAGAACACGTTGGTAGTAGTGGTAAGTAAATGTCTTGAAATAGTAGAAGGGCTTTACTTAAGATACGGGTAGTTTGTGATTGAGGGGTAGAGAGGAGGGGGCCGTTGGTGGTAAGATAAAAGACGGAAGTACTTACACTGATAAGATCCATGGGGTACATTTACCCTAGTATGTTATAAAAAATTCACTTTATTCGGTCTCCGTTTATGACATACTAACGTTGAATATGCCCCATGGCTCTTATCAGAAGTTCAAAGTAAGCACAACATCATATGTAGTTATAAGGAAGGTACAATTCCGAATCACTATAATATAACATACGTATCTGGGATCAGACGAAACAAACATATTTACGTATATGAATGTATTTACATAGACAGTCATTACCGAAAGGACCACCGAGTCACCATTTCTTAGGTGGACGGTTACGTCCTCTGAACCCAAACTAGGGACCCAACCCTTCTAGGGGACCTCTACCTTTACGGTTGTGCGAGGTCATAAGAACGGACTGTTTAGGGTACTTCTCTCCTCTGACCACCCGATATCAGTACCACAACGTTTTCTCAGTCTGTGCTGAATCGTTGATTTGTTATAGACAGTTACCTGTGAACCCGCGACGGTGGAAAAAGTCAAGAAAAACCTACTTATGGTCTTCACCTTATCGACCTTGTATCCGGTTAAGATAATTTTAAAACTCCTTGGTAGGATAACAAAGAGTATCAGATTAGTAAAATAACCGACATATTATAAGGTAAAACAAAGATACGGGATTATGATCTGGTGAGGTCTTCACAAAGGACTCCTTAGAGTTCAAAAGTAAAAGAGACAACCTACCTTTAATCAAGACCGAATCTGTTACGAAGTCTAAAAAAAACGGGGTCAAATTTTTATTGAGTATATGTATATAATAATGGCTTTGTCTCGTCCTGGGATACCAAGAACGGGGGTGGGGGGTCGGGGTCACAGGAGACGAACAGAAAACAGACACCTTTGAAATCAGTTTCTTATACAAACTAGTCTCTTTACTCTTGTACGTTTTGTTTTGGTTTTTTATCTTATTTGACAGTTTCTGGTTTATTATTATTGTATCAGTAAAAAGTCAGCGAGTCAGTACAGGTTGAGAAACGCTGAGGTACCTGACGTCGTGCGGTCCGGAGGGACAGGCAGTGGTTGAGGGTCTCAAATGAGTCTGAGTGCAGGGAACTCAACCACTACGGTAGGTTGGTAGAGTAGGAGACAGCAGGGGAAGAGGAGGGTGGAAGTTAGAAAGGGTCGTAGTCCCAGAAAATCGTATCAGTTTCTGGAAATCAAGGAAGAGTTCCCAATAGTTATTATAAGACTCGGTATAGGTCACTCGAGAGAATTTTCGCTAGGGACAGGGGTGGGACGTTCCCACTTCTTCAATTGATGTACTACTAGTCTGACATGGACTCTGTGTTCGACGGTGTCGAGGTTCTTGACCGGAGTTTCTGCACCTTTGTTTGACTGGGACCTTGACTTCTTAATTGACATGTTAGTTCTGCTCCGACAAGTCTGGTAGTCACTAGTTGCACTTCTACTGACAGTCTCGACTGACACGACAAAGACGTACATCGGGTGGGGTTGGGGCCGATCTTTTCGAGAACGCGTTAACTAACGGTCACCTCTCTCGACCGGAAACTTGTTTACAGACGGGAGGGATGACCAAGCCATAGACTTTATTTCGCTTAAAGAAAGATGGTCGGACCGGACGAATAACCGAAAAGTCACCGTCCGTCGACAGGGGGTGGAAGACCATTGTAGTGGAGACTATCGACTATTGACAAAAACGAATGACGGTGGAGTTTTACTGAGGGGAAGAGTTCCTGTACGGGGTAACTACCCTCATTTAGAACAGATCGAACTAAAGACGAAAGGGTACACCCCCGGCGATCGTATATAAATTTGAACTCAGTTAATCTCACTTTATTTTAATTTTTGAGTAAAAGAGTCAACACGGACTGTATAAAGTTCACCCATTGTCAGTGTTCCTCGAACACGATGTCTTAACCCGTAGTGTCTATGTCTTGTAAAGGTGTTAGAGTCATTCGAGATACCACTCGCGACGAGGTCTGACAAAAACTGAGACTGGTGAAACAATGTCGACTTAATCTCGGATACTCAATGAGGGGGTTTACTAATTTAGGATCCTCTTTCCGGTTACTATTTGTGTAAGTCTTCTCTCGTGGTGTGTGAGACCTTACACTCAAAGTTTTAAGTGGTAACCCTTATAGAGAAGGTCACCGACCTGATGAGGACGGCCGACAAAGGGTGGAGTTCAGAAGTATTATACTTAAGAACCAGAATTTAAACAATGACTACCAGTGGATTAGGTCCGACCCAGTTAGGTCAAGGTATGAAAGGGGGATTCTATTAAACCTTGACCCTCTCTAACAGTCGGTCCACCAGGACATCGACAAATCTTGATATTTAAATCCTCTTTGTCAGGATAGAGTGATACATTTTGACTCGACCTATATCGTTACCTTTCTTTCGAGTTCGTCCATCCACCTCTAATTTAGCGAAGCCCGAAAGATTTAAGACCCAAGTCCAAGGAAGGAATCCGGGTAGTCGTAGATATTGAAACGTAATGTCCTCTTTTCAGACGTAGGATTGTCATTTAAGAAATTACTAATTCGATCGAGGTTAATCGAATAATAGACCCTGAGTTCTCAGGATTACATGTACGTATGTATTTGGTGTGTGTATCCGTAGCTGTATGTTGTGTCTCCACACGCATCAACATGTGTTTGAAACGTAATTCAGTAGTGTGGCCCGAGGGTCTGATGAAAAGGAAAAGGATGAAAATTGGAGGAAGGGTGATTTTTACACGAATCCAACAGGAGACGAAAGAATTAAGAAAAAGAAGGGAACTAGTTTTATACGGAAGACGTTAAGATCGATACCTTCGAAATCCTTTAGTTCAGGACATGATGACAATTGTTACCTAAATTTAGAAAAAAAAAAATTACATTAAAAAGTCGAACATATCATGGAATTAGAGAGTCCGGATTCATTAAGTCAGTTGTAAGTAGTTAGCTATTAGTTGACTTAACTATTAGGGTGTATCCGGTCTCGTCGTTTACCACTCACAATCCTAGGGCGTCCTGGTCTTGACTCACCCATGGAGGGGTTCAGGGTCGTACGATGACGTCTAATTGACTACCTCCTTTCTCCTACTCCTCAGTCGACCCTTTCTTGTCTCGTTGTTTTGGGGTCTCCCGTTTCCGTGTGGGGCTCAGGAGGTATCCTTTCGTGAGTCACACCAGTCCCTTGTTTCCTCTGGTCTCACCGGACTCATTTCTGCCGTCCCCCTTTTCATCACACTCGACTATCCACCCCGGAAATCCGGTTCCATTGGCCTATTCTATTTTGGACTTCACGTTACCCTTTCAGAATTTTTTCTAAACTTTTTCCTTCACTTGACTAGACTAAACACAGAATTTTTTCTTAATGGGTAAGACCGATCAGACCTCTTCCTCCCCATCCCTGGTCAAATCCTCCGATGACGTTAACAACCGTTCTCTAGTGTTGCCGAATCGGATACTCCTACCCTCCGTTTTTCCAGACTCTAAAAAGTTCTACCTTATATTCGAGAAGGCCAAAAGGTAAAATGGAAGATTCATCGGTCGCCGGTATAATTTCAACAGTTACCTCTTCTGAGTATTTTTGATGATCCGGGATGGTGCAGTTCTTCCCAGACAAAAGGACAAAGTGTCCCGAGACCCGAGTCGAGAATGGAACCAAGGTTATTAGGATATCTCTTTTTAGGGCGTCAGTAGATAGAGGGAAAGGAAACTCCTCGTCGTTGACGACTTTTTGCTGAGGGTCGTTTTGCTGTCACCACAAACCCCAAGTGACTATTGTGTGGATTGAAAGGTGAATTTACGAGTGAAAATTAAACCATAGCCAATAGAGTGTAACGTAGTTCACTGTCTCCTCCGTAAAACGATCGTCGTAGATGAAGTAGATCTTTTTGACATAAGTGGTAGACTAAGAGACGTTGGAGCCCGTTTTAAGGAAATCTTATTAGTTAGCAAATATCTCCTGCCCACGGGAAAGCGGATACGTCTAGAGCACGCAAGACCCGTGGCGAAGGGCGGCGCGTCTGTTTACTTGAGTAACAGACGTGGTGCGGTCAGGGGGGGCCTAAAATACGTCGCACGTAAAGGACGTGGCTCTTCGACCGACGTCCGCACGAAGGGAGCAAGGGGACGGGGGCGGGCTTAGAGTTCGAAAACAAAGATTTCCAAAAGAGGGCTGCGATAATTTTTACGAACCCGTGTAGCAAGGGTTTATTCACTGGTTGATCCTTCAAAAGACCGACAATTGGAGCTCCGGTTGCAGGTCATTTCAAAACTTTTTTTAGTTGATTTGGAGCACATTTCTCCGGTCAGGGATACCTTTGTTGCCTTTGCGCCTATAATATCGAATTTGAACGGCCCTCCCCCCACCCCCGCCCTAAACCCAAAAAGAATTCTAGTTGCGAAACGTCACCGGGGGAGGGGGGCGTCCCGCGAGGTTCCCCGACGTCGGGCCTAAGGGCGTCGCCGCTCCTCCGCCACACACCTCCCCTGGCCCGCCCCCAACCCCACCCATCTCGACTCGGGCCGGAGGGCCGCCGCTGCGAGACCGGGCGGGCGCGCGCGCGTGCGAGCTACCAAGGCGCGCTGCCGGGCCTGGGCGCGCCAGGGCTGCGGTCCCCCGCGCGACCGGCCGCGGCGCCTAGGGGCTCGACGCGCCGGGCTGAGCGCAGGCGGTATAACCTACGGCGTCGGCGGCGACGGTCGCGAAGGAGGAGGCAGAAGCGCCGCGCGGCGACCAAGGATGCCCGGGGCTCGCCGCCCCTCCGCTTTGTCCTCGGGCGGCCTCCTTTCTCCTTCCTCCCCCACCTCTCTTCAGCCCCTGGCCCCGACCTCCCACCTTCGGGCTCTGGCTCGCCCCGCCTCTTCTCTTCCGCGGCGCCGGGCCGGGGAGGGGGGGGCGGGCGGCGGCGGCGGCGGCGGCTGGGCGGGGCCGTCGCGGAGACAAGGGGACGGGCCGCGAGGCGGGCGGGATCGCCGGTACGGCCCCGGAGCGGCGGGGATTCCTTCTCGGGAAGGGGAGGTCACGGACGGAGCGGAAAGGGGAGCCGGGCCCCCCAGCGTCGCCGGGCCGGGGGGTGGGGGGCAGGGGCGGCGGCAGCCGCGCGGGCGGGGGAGTGTGGGGGGTGGGAGGAGCGCCGCGGCGGCGGGGGCAGAGCGAGAGGGGTGGGTCACGTCACCGGCGGCGGAGAAGGCGGCGGCCCGAGGCCCGGAGGCGTGGCTGTTGTACCTCCGACACTTTTGGAAGTTATCGCTCCAACCATAACGTCAGAAGCGGAGAGGAGGGGGGCTGGGCGAGGACGGGTGCGAGGGGTGGGGCTGGAGGCTGGGGGCTGGGCCCTGTTCCGGGCGGCGCCCTCCCGACCCGTGCCCGGGCGTCCCGAAAGAGGACCCACCCCGCTCGCCGCCGGACCGGCACGGGCACCCCCTCCCCACAACGAGGCAGGGCCGCGGGGAGGGGGCTAGGGCCCCACCACCACCCCCGCCCCCTCCAAGGCCACAGAGGTCGTGGATGAGGGCTCACCGACGCCCCCACCTCCCCCTCCGGTGGCCAACCCGGGAGGGGGCCTCCGAGGGCTGTCCAGAGAGACGCCCAGTCAAGGCGGCTCCGGACCGGGCGGGTGGAGAAAAGGACCCGGACGCCCTAAAAATTGAACCTCCGGTCCGTAGGAGCGAAGTCCGGAAGGGGGCCAGGAATTACTCCGTCCGTAACTATCCCCACCATCCCAAACCTTCACGACCTTTTCGTGGAGGACCCTACTAGTAGACACCAGTGTAACGTTCGTCACAAACAAATATTGGCTCTATAGCAACCGATCCATTGGACGGTTGGCCCCTGAATTCGAATTCCCCCTACCAACCAGCCCTTCGCTCCAATAAGACGTTTAAAAAGGACAGGAATGGAGGGGGGGGGTTGGGAGGAGTGGCGGTTGAGAAGAGTGGTAGTGCTGTATTTCGTCCTCTCGACACGGACGGCTCTCCTTTCTACGCCCTCTCCGTAAAGGGTACCCGAGGAAGTGCACAGTATGTATTCCGATCTGAAATTTATTCGTCGACAGGCCACAAGTGATAAACTAACTCAAATGATCAGACTTCCCTCTGTGCAAAGCTATTTTTATCAGTACAGGCTGAGACTAGGGTACCCGACGGTCCGAGGAGATAGGTCAGTTCTAATGACCTTATCTATCAATAAAGGAAAAGGTCCCTAGAAGGGGTGGGCCCCTAGTTTGGGCCCAGAGGACGTAACGTCCGTCGAAGAAATGACAGATCGGTGGTCCCTTCGGGATTTTATAAAATTTTGGAAAATCTGTGAGATTACACTTATCTGAATTAATATAATTTGTAAATTGTTTATCCACAGATGTGTCGAATAGGTATGAACATACGGAATCTATGTTTATAAAATTATCCTACAATTAATCTAAACGTAGTTAAAATTCTTGAAAAGTACACCTCCGTGATTATGAGACAAGTTATATCAGATTATCACTATCGGATTTGTTGAAAAGAAAAGAAGAAGGGACGAGGGAGGGAGGGAAGATAGGTAGGAAGGAAAGAAGAAACCTCTTAATCGTAAACTCTTTGAATCTTCTCCGATTTTCAATCTAGATTGTTAGTACACTTAATCTGAAAGGCATAATTTTGTCTATCGGCACTGTCAATATACTTTCTTTCGGAAAAAAACCTTTCCTAAAAGTAAACTTATGTTCCAAAAGAAATGACGAAAAACTATGTCTAAACTCACATTTAAAGTGTTAGAAAAGGTAAAATAAATACTTAAATATCGACTATTAAACACAGTCAAATATTTTAGACGAAAGTGAGGAACAGGAATTTTAGACTTTATTTTTTATTCCTATGACATACAAGGTTAAATAACAACTATTAAAGTGTCGAGACGTCCCCTCCCCCTTTTTCACACATCGAAAAAACAAACGATGTACATCACAATGTCGCGATTCATCACCAGAAGTAAATTTAATATATATTTTTTCCAAAGAGGATAAAGGAAGGTTAATAAACTAAATGGGATCTGGAAAAACTACCCACAGAGGACAAATAAAACCCCCAAGGATTATACATGGGACGTAAGGGTCGGGAGGGAGGTACACTATCTATGCTTGTTCACCAATCATGTGACACCAACTAGTGTTACCTCGTTCCTCCTCATCTTTACAATGTCAACCAAAAAATTTAAAGTGATAACTGTAATTCCTATTCCTCGGATTATAAATGTACCGATCGAACTACAAAGTCGAGAAAAGAGTAGATTAGAAGTGTTCTTGAGATCCAAACATCACCATAAGGGTGACATCAAATACATTGTGACAGAGGAAAGGGACATAAAAAAAAGGGGAATATATAAAAGTTTCTTGAATTTGGTAGAAAATGAGGGAACAAATGATCATAATACGAATGTGAAGACCTTTACCCCAACCACGTGTCCTATCAATATCTTAACTCCTTCTCTTTATGTAAAACTTGTTCTAACTCTTCTTACATGAAAAATTCCCCCAAATTTGAGTTTTGTCTATTAAAAAAAAGGACTAAAAACTTTTTTTCAAAGACACTCATAGACACGAACGATCATATCATTTTTAAACAACTTTCAATTCATATATCACCCTTTATCAAGTTATTATAAAAAGGTAATTTAGTATACTTCACGTTTTTATTTTTTCCTTAGACTTAATGTCCTAATCCTCAGTTCCTACAAAATCTTACAAAGGAATTTTAATTAAACCGAAAATTTCCGTAAATAGGAACCCGACTCGGGTTGTTTTGAAAGAGACCGTTTAAATTTCAATAGAAACTTCGTGACTTAACAGTTTACGGTGCATGAAATATTCCGTTGTGTTAAATCGACATTCGTATTACAAGTTTTATACTTTACGAATCGAAAATACTGAACGAATTTTTTGTTCGCTTGTAACCGAATTTTTGTCTTTACACGGTCCCTAAAAATTTCAATTCTTGTATCCAGAAATGAGACTTTTGACACCTATTCCAAGCCAGACTTTTAGACTGGAAGACGTATTCCGATCCTTCGTCGGTACTAACCGCACAGGAGGACGGACGGTCGGAAGGGAGGGAAAAACAGTCTCCCCGAAATACCGGAGGAGTGACGTGAAAGTGTAAGTGACAGCCTCCTAGAAACACACACCATTTAAGGAGAATCGATAGTAGTCCATTTACTCTAACTCCGAGTCCTTAACTATAAATTCACGGGAGACACGACCAAAACACCCTTTTGAAATTAAAGGTCAATTCGTAGTAACACTACTTTCAAATTAGGGCACTGGTGATTACAGTCAAGACTTTACTACTTTCTTATAACAGGTCTAACTATATATCCTAAGGGATTCCCAGTCACGAACTGGGCTCGTCAATTAAGGTCTTCTCAATAATGTTCCATAACATCAACGACGACGAGTCTCTACCACCGTAAATGAACAATACTAGCAAATCTCGGGAGTGGAGCCAACCTTCCCAGAGGACAAGAGACAAATTTAGACATATAAGTGCAATCCTGGTGTTAACTAATGGCCTTACGTCGTTAAAATACCCTCAACGTATAGACATGAGTCGGGAATTCTTACGAAGATACACCTCCAGTAATACCATCCAAAAAAAAAAAAAAAAATTCTTCCTTTTATGTTTACGTCAAGTATTGGGAAAAGAATCTTTTAATATTGAATTAACCGTTCCCGTGAAATCATTATATCCTTGAGTTATACACCTTTTATATTCTTAAGAATATAATTCTTACATTCTTAGACAATGCGAACACGGACATTTTAATAACGTCTAAATAAAAACCGAAATGGAGCCAAGAATTTAAGAAATGAGTCGACATCCTATAGACTTAAGAATCACAGAAAACAAGAATCCTAGGAAATCAATCAGCCTATCGAGTGGGAAATTTAACAACGTCTTACATCTGAAGAGGTCTCAGTGAAAGTGTGGGTCCCATAAAAGGAGAAGAGACGGAACAGAAACGTGGTCATCACTTTAGGGAAGAAACAAAATAAGGTAAAGGTTCAAACAATAGCTCCCATAAGTAAACGGAAAGATCTCCTGACTATTAGAAACGTGGTTATAGATCATCATCCGTACCCTACCATCTCCTGTCACCCTTTCCATCACCCTTATTATTTTCGTACACTTTAAACTAAAATATAAAAGGGGAACGTCAAGTCCTTCGATATCTTCTCACGGAAAAAGAAACTAAAAGCACATAGTCCCTTACAGAGACAGAGAACACAAAATTGAAAGGTCCCCCTCAAAACCAATTAACATTGTTAATCCTCTAAAAAACCAAAGATGAAACACTTTTAGAGAATTTCTACATCGTCAGGATCACAATCTTTCCTTCCTTCTGAAGTGACGGGAGAGGGACGGGGTCCCAAATCCAATCCCTAAGAGTCGGACCCAAAACAAGTACAAAAGCCGACCTATTAACAAACGACACTCCTCGACGGAACACGCAACGTCCTACAAATCGTCGTCGGGACCAGAGATGGGTGATCTAAGGGAACAACACTGTTGGTCTTTACAGAGGTCTATAATGGTCTACAGGGAACCCCCGGTTTTAGCTGGTACCAACTCTTAGTGACTAAATCTAGGGGACAATTTGACAGAACTTTGCACAAAAAGGAAGATTACTACTGACGCCAAAATTCATTAATCTTCATTAAAAGGGGTGGTCTAATATTTAAGGTACTCCTGTTACTGGTGTATTGAAGTAACGAAGTATAGGAACCATGTATCGTATTACGGAACCATATACGGATTTATTTCTAAAGAGTTTACGTACCTAACTACTATATCATCCATCGACTTACTGAACCTGGTTCCGTTAATTGTAAAAACTTGTAAACCAAAAGAGGCCACATTTTATTTACTAAACTCTAAAAATCCAAAGGATAATCAACGTTTAAATGACTGATTTATACTTTAATTATGAAACCTCCTGAATCATCCATATTCGTAACAAAACTCCCAGTAAAATACCTTAACATCCAAATATCATATCTACCTTTTAAATTTTATTTTTGAGACGAATACTAAGAAGAATGATTCCCCTCTCGTCCCTCCCCTGATAAAGTAACATTCAAGGTCAATCCGACTTAGTCAGGACTCAAAATATAACATTAATACGGTAAAAGTTCGGGAAATACGAAACAAAAAAGTAAAATTTTGTTGTATACAATTTTCAAAAAAATTACTTATTTCAATCTCATGTTCGTATTGACTCCAACTATTACTAAACCCCCTGACATACTAAATTCTCACAAAATCAGGAAAAGTCCTAATTCATATTTTAAAAAACCGTTGTAACTTTAAGTACTCTATATGTCAAGTCAGTAAAAATAAAATCCGATCGTAGCTCAAACAATGTCATTAAAACTAACCGTAAATCCCCTGTAATCATAAGGGGTCAGAAGATTTATCAGTATAAAATACTAGTCAACGAGGAGAAAAAAATCTTCATATCAACCGTATCTTAATCACGACTATGACGACGAACATGTACTTTAAAATCTATAAAGAAAGATCCCGGTCAAAAGGACAATGACCTGTTGACGATTGAGCATTACCATACTCTCTTACATTAGTTGGAACTGGAACTTGTGACCGACCCGAGGACTTGAGAAGTCACTCGAGTACAATAGACCAAAACAAAAGAGTTGTAGAAAGAGATGAGGAAAGAGAGTCCTAACACGGAGAGATGAGGACGAACATGTCTGACGAAAGGTCGTCGTACCTGTGTTCTTCGTATCATTCTACTAATATTGGGTGTATTCCGTCCGGGAAACCTTTTATTAATCCAAATTTAACCATCACTTTACTACAGAACTAACATACCCTTCACGAACCCTTCGTCTTACTTCAACAGTGAATCTTATATAACCATTCGAATTTCGTTTGTACATCCCTCACTCAACTTAAAGAAGTGTTTTTTATCCACTTCACTTTTTTTTCAACATGAACGATCACTCGTAGTTAGTATAGATTTGAGAACACGTAAATGAACGTAAGACGAGGTACATTAAAAAACATTTTCTTTATAATGAATACACTCTACCCATTTGACGATTAAAGACTTAAACTACCAACCTTTACTTTATGTAGAATATAAAACTCCTTCAAGAAGTTTGATATTCTACCATTGTCTAGTGACCGTCTATGAGACATCATAACGTCTGTGTTCTGATTCAGTTTAAAACCTAAAAGATTAATATCTCCTCGTCTAAAACAATCTCTATGATAATATTCTGTATTTACGGGCACTCTTTACAATGAATGGTACCGAAGACTAAGGAACAGACTTAATCAAGAGAATTCCAACCACCATTTGTGCTACGCAAACCAGAGAGACTAAAACTAAAATACGTAAATAAAGTAGAAAGATAAAGACGACATGGTCAAAGACTAAAATTTGAGTTCCTTCTCATACATTTATACGATAGATGACATCCAGTCCTCTATGTAATCCTTGAAACTGTAACGACATAAATCAGTCTTACCCCTTATCTCTACTAAACAAGAACAAAAATTTTTCTCAAATACCGAAAATTAAGTTACATACAATTTAAGTAATTGTATTAAGACGTCAAATCATATTAAACATCTCCGACTGAACTTTCTGGATCCTAAACTAAGTAAAAAAATAAGTAAATTGGTCATGAATTATGAATAACAAATGGTCCGTGAAAAGATAGACGATCCCATGTCAACATTTGTTCTGTCCGTTTTTCGCGTGCAGAACCTGGAATACGTGAACATTAGGAAAGAGGAAGTGAAGTAGTCGAAACTCGCGTCACGGGAACGACGTCTCGATCACGCCGACGCGTCCGCAATGACTGAGGCCCGAACGACGAAACGATCCCGGACCCACCGACGTCGTGAAGAGAGATTCGAGTCAAGACGGACCAGGTGAGAGTTGTAAGTGAAAATGTCTCAGGTCCAACGAACAGATGATAAGTTTTATTACTAACTCCCTCATCTGAAGAATTTGTACTTACACTAGACTGGAAAACGTTGTCACCCCTTCATTCTATTCGCTGTCACACTGTCACAAAGTAAAACATGATTAAACGGATAGGATAATCTAGAGGTGAACCATAAAACCTTAGTATTGACAAAAATCTTTTATAACGAAATCCCTATAAAAGAAAACAGTACTACATAATTAATCAGAGACACGTTTATAATTTAAATTCACCACTAGTTTGGGAATACTCAAACCTTCCTAACTAATAAAAATAAAGATTTTGTTTGAAAAGGAACTAAATTAATTCATGTACTTTTTTTAAACCACAGAAAGAGAAAATACTTGTGACAAAAGACTTAAACTAAACTAAGGAACCCCGAGTAAACTCATCGAACACTCACGTCCCACTGTCAAACCTAATACATAAAATACTAAAACCTTTGAACCCTTTACTATGTTACCAGAAAAATAAAACCCAGTGTCATAGATTTTCTAACTGGTCATGGGAACTTTGATTATGTTCAAAATACAGTTGACATAGAAAAAAAAAAAAAAATTTCCAACTACGGAACCAATTAATGAAAGAAATCATTACAGAACTATGACATTTCAAAATACCAAATTTTTTCTATCTCCATAAACTTAAATAACTTTACCATTTTTTTTTTTTTACAACCTATTCAATTTTAAAAAGGTTTGGCTTTGTGTATCGTTTACGGATCAAAGATTTTGTCGACGAACGACACTACTTTTTTTTTTACAGACCGAACCCATTAAAATTTCATGAAAAATAAGTGGTTTGTAAAAATTTTCACTTGGTGAAATATTATATACCACAAAATATACACGAACAAAAGGGGTCGGTAATAATACAAAGTCACCTAGAATCCTATTTGAACACTCTTTCCATCCTATCAACGACAGGAGTAAAGGGTTTGTCCCTTAGACTCCGGACGGTCACACTGAAATGGTTCCTTCACGACGAACACAATCTCGACTCTGACCTTCCTGACCCAGAGTGAGTCGAGGACCAACTCTACATTTCCTGTCGGTCGACACATGTCCCCTCGGTAGTGAGTTAAAAAGTGTTAAGAAAAACGACCATACTACAGGTTTATATTTAATTGTCAAGAAGGGGCGAAAAATTTGAAATAAACATGTTGAAGTCTAAATGTCTTCTCAACGTTCTTACTATTTCTTAAAAATATATGTGAACCAGGACTAAAGTGGTCGATCATGTACATTAGTATAAACGAAAGAATAAGAGAAACGTCACGTGTATTTACTGAACATTTAGAACAAAGACTTACAAGCCTCTCATTTAACGTTAATTACGGAAAATAAAGATTTATAATTGACAAAAGACTTTTGTCAGTGTCATGTCCATAGTTTTAGTCCTTCGACTACGTCAACAGACGTCTGGAGGAAGTCTAAAGTGATTAACATAATCAATTCAGAACTCATCTTTCCTTTAGATTTAGTGTAGTGTCAACAGAGAGACCACAGGAAATTAGACCTCGTCAATCAATAATGAAACAGAAAATACTGGAAACTACTAACTACTCTTATCTTATCCGGTCAATAAAAATCTTAAGGGAGTTATACCTTAACAGAAGACTACGAAGTACTAATCAAAGTCCAATCCGTAAAAACCGTCCTCATTAGGTTTTTTATGACACAGGAGTTCTTCGTGTGCTACACATAGGGTAATTATTCCTACAATTGAAAAAGGACGTTCCTAAAAGACAACACTTTACAGAAAAAAGGAAAACATTGTTTATGAAGAAATTTTTTACCTAAATAAATAAAAACCGGTACGACGTGTCGAACGTCCTAGAATAAAGGGACTGGTCCCTAACTTGGACACGAGGGACGTCACCTTTACACCTCAGGATTAGTGACTTGACAATCTCTTAATGGACGTTGTTTATAGAATTACCCTTCAGTAAAAACTTTGATATGTTTATCGAACAATGAGTAGTTTGAAAGTGGGAAATAAAAAAATTCGTAGGTCAAGAACGCACTTTGCCATGAGTCTACCAGTAAAAGACTCAGATAATTATCAAAATAATAGCCGGAGGGTGCTGTCGAAAAGGAAGAGGGGTAAATACATATATATACGTACATACATATGTACATACATACGTATACGTACATATATACTTAAGTTTCTAATAAAAAATAAGTAACCCCGGAAAACTACAGTCTCGAGGAAGTCCGACCGAGGACGCAGAAGTTGTACACGAGTAGTCCAAAACCCACAAGTGAAGGAACACATTATTTTATAAGGGTGGGGTTGAGATCTTGGTCGGTAAAGAGACTCCTTGGAATCAAAGAAAACCACCAATAACTCGATCTTTAACACATAAATAGACCTGTACGAAAATATATATGTAATATAGTTATATGTTCGTTTAATAAAAACAAGTAGACGGAGAAATTTCACGGCACTTAAGTAGGACAGAGGTCATTGTCAGGTTGTGACAAGTGACCAAGTAAGATCAAAAGGAGGAAACGTTTAAACATTAAGGAAAGAGACATCACTCTTTTGTGATCAAAGGCAACAGGTGTTATATAGATACATAAATTAGTTAGGATTTTATGTGTCTTTCATCAAAGTCTCAACGATTGGGTACGTAGAGTTTTGTTCGGATAACTCATAAACAAACAAGGAGAAAAAATCGGGCTCCCATATCTCAGTTTTACCACACAAGTTTCAACGAACCAATCAAAAAAGGGAGGATTACATCAGAACGAAAAGGAAACTTTATATTAAATCGAAGAAAAAAAAAGAAAAAGACAAACATAAGGTAAAACAAAAAAAAGAGGTAGGTAAAAATACAAAATCATACATTTTATAATTTACATTTAGTTGATATTAGGAAGAAATGAATGATCGAAACCGTAATATTGGTAAATACGAGACCAATTTTTTTTTGTCGGTAAAGGAACCATAAGAAGTTTAGTTTATTCGATTTTAAATCTCTAAATCTGTCACCTCCAGAATTCATTTTCTACAAAGATCATTGTGTCTAAAAGTCAAGTATCCACTTTCATTCAATTTCGAAAGTAAGAAAGAGAGAGAGAGAGAGAAAAAAAAAAAAAAATTAAAAACCGACATGACGGCCTGTACGTCTTAGAATCGAGGGATTGGTCCCAAACTTGGGAACGAGGGACGTCACCTTCGTATCTTAGAATCAGTGACCTGACAGTCCTTTCAGGGTTGAAACCAAAAGAAAACTTACTTTAGAGTTAAGTGTCCCAGTCATCTGAAAGACATCTCCCAGTCTACCATTTTTAATCCAAATTACCCGATGAATTCCAGAGAAAAAGTATTAGAACCAAAAAAGTGTTAAGAAAATTTTACATTTGGTCAGAACCGGACTCCCGGATGTCTTTACCCGGTACCCGGTATGAAAAATACTGGGACGAAATTAGACTTTGGACTCTTGAACCAATTATCATACGATAAACGTTTAGTCTTAATATTAACTCGAAATATTCGGAATAAAATTGTAGTTTTTGTCTTTGTTTTATGAAAATTTTCGACGGAATCACTTTTATAAATAAGTTGTACCAAATAACTTATAGACGGTGGTACATGTGTACACGTCTGTGAATGAGATCCGAAATCTCTACATTCACATGTTTTGTCTGGGGTTTTTTTTTTTCGGAGGCGGGAGCACCTTAAACATGATTCAAAAATACACACCCACACATGACCTTTACGTACAAAGAATAAAAAGACGTGCATCACTGTAACTCGTTGATTTAAAAAAAAGTATAATTGACGTCTCACTCGCAAGAAAGAACTTTTGCACTGTTTTTTTACGTCGGCCCCCCCGTTTGAAACTTTTCGAAGCAAACAAAGAAGACTAGAGGGTAAATACGATGAAAGTAAAACATCGATGTGACTGAGTAATTTCCATCTCTTCTCTTTGGAGTAATTGACCCGTGTCTGGTGTCCGGAGTAAATCGCTATTCCTGTGTACATAAGAGGAACCGAGTCACCATTTCTTAGACAGACGGTCACGTCCTCTACGTCCAAGTCAGGGACCCAGTCCTTCTAGGGGACCTCCTTCTTTACCGTTGGGTGAGGTCACAAGAACGGACCCTTTACGATACCTGTCTCCTCGGAGCACCTGATGTCAGGAACCCTGACGTCTCAACCTGCACTGACTCGTAAGTACGTTTGTACACGCTACCTGAGAATTCCTTTGTGACAAATTTTCATAATGGGTGTCAACTCCCTGAGATACTTTCATCACCCGAACACATCAAAAGAACTTTATCCCTCCTTCAAGGGACTATTACGATCACACGCAAATGGATTATTTTCGAATTTTTGATATACGTCCAATAAATAGAACACGGACCGATTTACAGTTGGGGAAACTTATTTTTAGTGGTTTCACTCAAAAAGAGGTATAACGTACAATCAACGACTTTACTGAAGAAAGAGACTCATCAAAAAGATATTCGTAAATTGTTCGGTAGTTCACGGGAGGTGGAAAATTTACGAAATAACTCCAAACACACAATCAGTGAGTCAGTACAGGTTGAGAAACGTTGCTGTACGTGACCCCGGGACGGTCCGAGGAGCCAGACACCCTAAAAGGTCCGTTCTTATGACCTCACCCAACGGTAAAGGAAGAGGTCCCCTAGAAAGTCTGAAGTCCTAGATTAGACCCAGAGGGTGTGACGTCCGTCCGAGAAATGAGAGACTCGGTGATCCCTTCTAATAACTCGATACCATCACTGACGAAAACATTCCTAGGAATCGTATAAACCGGAAAAAAAAAAAATTATACGGTTCTTTTCACTAAATATAAATATAAAAATATTGTCAAGGAGAATAACTCGTCCCCAAAGGGTTAAGTACAAGAACAAGAACAAGAGAGTCTCGTGAGTCTTGGAGAGTATCTCTAGATAGAGACGAAACCATCAAGTCTATCAAGTCAGCGACTCAGCACAGGCTGAGGAACACTGGGGTACCTGACGTCGTGCGGTCCGGACAGACAGATAGTGGTTGAGGACCTCAAATGAGTATGAGTACGGGTAGAGTAGGAGACAGCAGGGGAAGAGAGCGGAAGTTAGAAAGGGTCGTAGTCCCAGAAAAGTTCACTCAGTCGAGAAGCGTAGTCCACCTGTTTCATAACCTTGAAGTCGAAGTTACAGTCAGGAAAGTTACTTGTTAGTCCTGACTAAAGGAAATCCTACCTGAGCAACCTAGAGGAACGTCAGGTTCCCTGAGAGTTCTCAGAAGAGGTTGTGGTGTCAAGTCTTCGTAGTTAAGAAGCCGTGAATCGAAAGAGATATCAGGTAGAGAGTGTAGGTATGTACTGACGACCTTTTTGGTATCGGAACCGATCTACCTGGAAACAACCATTTCATTACAGAGACGAAAACTTATACGATAGATCCAACCAGTATTGAAAGGAAGGATCCTCATTCGCAGAAAATTAAAGTACCGACGTCAGTGGTAGACGTCACTAAAACCTCGGGGGGTTTTATCAGACTGTGACAAAGGTGACAAAGGGGTAGATAAAGGGTACTTCACTACCCTTGCCTAAGGCACTAGAAACAAAGTCGGTTGAAAAAGTGAGAAGAGAAAGTGTAAGTAGTTCTCCGAGAAATCAAGAAGAAGTGAAAGACGGTATTCCCACCACAGTAGACGTATAGACTCCAATAACAATAAAGAGGACCGTTAGAACTAAGGTCGAACACGAAGTAGGTCGGGTCGTAAAGAACACTACATGAGATGTACATTCAATTTATTCGTACTACTGTTATATGTCGGAACTGCATCAGGAAAAGGGTAAACCTCGGTCAGACAACAAGGTACAGGTCAAGATTGACAACGAAGGACTGGACGTATGTCTAAAGAGTTCTCCGTCCAGTCCACCAGACCATAAGTGTAGAGAAAGTCTTAAAGGTGTCAAATAACACTAGGTGTGTCGGTTTCCGAAACCGTATCAGTTATTTCGTCTTTATCTACAAAAAGACCTTGAGAACGAAAAAGGTACTAGGTCGCCTACAACCGTTAAAGTAGAGACCAAGGAGACGGAAAAGATTTTAGTCGAACTTGTAGTCCCTCAAGTACCAAGTGTATAACGACTTCGGACCGAATCTCTCAAAACTCGTAATGAAATGCTCGTACACTCTACTCACGTTAACACGCCATCAAACTTGTAAGAAACTGTAACGGAAAGAAACCCTAACCTTACTTTTGACGGGAAAAGATCAGGACACCGGTGACTACTCAAAAGCTTTAAACGACCGTATAACTCACGTCGTGAAAGTGTCGTAGTAGAAAGTCCTAAACTTTATCGAGTTGACCTTAAGGTAGTGGAGGTGATCAAAACAAGTATCACTACGAAGGATTCCGGGTGAACTGAAGTGTAAGGTCCTACAGACCGAGATCCACTCACTAGTACGGTAGCACTAATAGACCCAGTACTTCTAGAAAAAACATGTCAAGAAGACACATAAGAACGGTGGAGGAGAATTATAGAAGACGAAGACGAAGACAATCCAGGTATGGTAAAGACAGGAAATTACTACGGTAGAAACGTACTCTACCAGGGAACCATAGAGACTAAAAGAACTTCTATAGAGGTCAGAAAGGGTAAGATAACAAAAGAAGACAAAGAAACGTGACTAGTCACTCCTTATGAAGTCATAAGGACGGAACTCTTGGGGTACTTGTCATGCTTTTCCGACACCATCACTAATGTTTTTTTTCCCAACACTGGTTGAGTCGACTTCTCCTAATTATAGGATTTCTCAACGGGATCTCCTCCGATAGTGATGGTGTTAAAACAACGATCATGTTTTAAAGGGTTAGTCATGAAGGCAACTAAACTAGGAAACGTTTTAGTTTCCTAATCGATAGAGTCTGGAGAATCTCGACAATTCGTCCTTCATTAAGGTTTATTAAGACACTCACGAATGAAACAAAACGATCTGACCTCCTCTTTCCCCGCTGTCTCATACTCTACCAACCTACCGTAGTAGCTAACTTACCGGTACTCAAACTCATTTGAGGTCCTCTAGTACTTCCTGTCCCTTAGCACCGTACGACGTCAGGTACCCCAACGTCTCTCAACCTGTACTGACTCGCTGTCTTGTTGTCCTAATAACCTGATAAAAAAGTAAGATAAAATTAATATTACGTCAAAAGTTTAACGATCTTATGTCATTATTGGGTACTTCCAAGATTATGTCGTCGATCACCAACCTTCCTTATGATCTTTCATCAACGACCAGGAAACTCGAAACAATAAATACGTATAAACGGTAGATAGTCCGTGACCTCTCACCAATGGTCCAATTAATGTAGAAAAAAGAGTCGAGTATAAAATTTTCCCAACCCCAACACTTACCTAATAGTGTTTCTTATTTCTATTATACTATACTTAGGATACTATGTTTCTCATCACCACATCTGTAAACATCATACACAAATGATAAGAGACATATATTAGAACATGTCTCATACTCTGTACATATTCCGTTTCCGTCTTCTAGAAAAAGTCCCTTTACCTATTCCTAGAAGTCTACTTCCCAGAAACATATATGCTACGGGTTCTAAAGGAAAAATTAGTTCTCTTACCTCTGAGATTTCACAAAATTCCTTCTCACACCACGGTCCCGAAACTCAATGTCCCATCTATTCTACTACACCAGGTCAATGTTAATACCACTTAGTCCTCCTCGTTTAGTAAACTCCTCCTTCCATCAAACCGTCCTACCCAGTCTACTCCCCCGGAAAAGATGGATCTTATTTTCTCAACCACCCCCCTCTTAACTTTAGTGGGTATTTAGAGTTGGTGGGTTTCTGGTAACCAAACAATTTATGTTATCATCAAGGTACGTAGACCTGTTAAACTACAGTAGTCCTACCTCTACCTATATCCAGTTCATGAATTTCTTATCCGATCTCTACCTCTAATCCCCCTCTATTTACTTCTGTTTTTCCGAATTCCGTTTTTCAACCTCTTAGAAAATCAGTCAAAAACAAACGAAAAATCCGAACTGGAAAATATAGTAGAACACAAACACTTATATTCCTGTAGAATCTCGTTGAGACGAACCTTAAACGAACTAAAATTTAAGACAAATAGGTTCGTAGACCAAGAATATATATTAATTTTCAATTCATCACTTAACATACTTAATCTTCATGTCTAAATTTAAGACAAGTCACTTTAAAATAATCTGAAGGAATTGTAACTCGGACGAATATAGTAGCTCATAAAGTAATCGAGGAGAACCAATACATCAAAAAATTAAAATTGGGACAGACGTTATTGGTTAAATAACACTCGTACCTTGACACTTAAATTTACGATATAATAATCTTTATCTTGGATCATTTGACTTCAATAAAAAGATATACATACACACACACATATGTAAAACAAAAGAGGGTACCTCTTAGTAAAGACAAGAGAAACCAAAAATTTTTAATTAATATAAATAAAAACCGACACGACCCAGAAGCAACGATACGTGTCCGAAAGAGATCAACTTCGCTCACCTCCGATGATGAGAAGGAAAGTGACGTGTCCGAAGAGTAACACCACTGAAGAGGAAAACACCTCACACCCGAGATCCTGTGCACTCGAAGTCATAAACGTCACACCCGAGAAAGGCCCGAGCCATTAACACAACGCACCTAAACCAACGAACTGTTGTACACCTTAGAAGGACCCAGTCCCTATCTTGGGTGTAGGGAACGTGACCATCCAGAATAGTCGACGTGGTGACCTTTTCAGGACAACAGAAACTAAAATCTTACTACATCGATCTCTGGGAACCGAAGGGTCCACCGTTTCACCATTTCTTAAACGGACGGTTACGTCCTCTGTCCAAGCTAGGGACCTAGCCCTTCTAGGGGACCTCCTCCTTTACTGTTAGGGGAGGTCATAAGAACAGACCTTTTAAGGTACCTAGCTCTTCGAACCACCCTATGTCAGGTGCCCCGACGTCTCTCAGTCCGCCCTGACTTGTGTCACGGGTCGTCTCTGGGACTGTGAGTACAATGTGTAAACATCAATAGTCAAGATACTAACCCAAGGACCAAATGAAGGAACAATCACGAAGTTGAACTAAAGGTCTTTAATGTTCAAAATCTGGCCTTTGTGAACCCTATCAAATAGTAAATTATCTACCCACTTCTTAGTTCTGGGTTTCTACTACTTTAAACAACTCAGTGTCGAATACTTTCCGTATATGAATCGTTGGTTTAATCTTCAAAGACGAGAGACAGAACCAAGTAACAAAAGTGAAAAAATCATATTGACAAACTCTAAAAAGACATACAACATCCACCTCCACCTTACCCTTAACCACTAAACATCATTTAATAATAGTGTAATACGACTTGAACCTAGTCTTACTCCTTGTTTGAGGACCCGACGACGAAAGGACGAGTATCTTGTTCTACGGTATCCTTTGGACGTAAGGAACCGTTTCTGCATAATATGTTGTTGTGTGTCCTGCGGGAGACGTCTTTTCACTTCCTCTTTTTTTGGGAAACTCATTGTATGGAACATGGAAAGAACATCCTCTTCCTATGTCAATGAGATATTCGGACATAACCATCGTACAAATATTAAAATTATTACCACTGATGAGACATTGAAGAAAGAAATTAAAAAGTGTCTGATGACAAATCTTTTGATCATGTCCATAAAATTTCGTGCTGTTACGATGTTTTAATTATTATCGACAAAAGTTTCATCTCAGTCTGTCCTGACTTCGTTGAGTCGGATCGTTCTTTTGACGGAACAAAAAAAAAAAAAAAAATTTTCTTTGAGTAGACCCTTGCAAATCACAGTAACACCTACAGAAACGCCGGGACCTTTCATAAAATTATAACATTATAAAACTATCACCTATTTTCAAAACCTTTTATACTCGATATTTCTCGATCTAATATAAGTTGTATAAAAGGTTCAACCTCTTTAAGAACTTGTTTTGAAAACTTACAGTCTGCGATTGTTTTATGTCTGGTACTACATAAAACCTGGTCACAACAATAACCAGAAGAAAATATTCCTAAAGTCACAACATGATTTAGGTCGTTCTGAAAATTCTCTTAGTTAAAAATTCATCAATTATCATATTAAAACGTGGTCTAACATAAACTTCATACATACAGTGTATATATGTACATATGTAAATGGAAATATGTGTGTGTGTATATGTATGTATCTACGGATATCTTTTAAGACTATTCATCGGACAGTCGGAAATCGTCACAAATAAAGAATCCTCTCTTCATCCACCTATCCCACGTCACTTACTCTCAAAAGTTACAAACCTTTAAAAGTGTAAGGTGTAAATAACGGTACAATCAAAACATTATAACGGAAGTTTGGGTTTTATAGTACACAGAATCGAAACCACTCTTTCTACCTCAACCAGACACTATTACAATTAACTTAATTTAGAAAATCTCTTTGACTCGAAGGAACAATTCGCAACCTTCTCAATTTTGAATCGACAATAAACTAGTCATCTGTATATTCGAAGTATTACACAACAGAAGTTTAGAAGAACCAATAGTCAATCCAACTATAACAACGCACCAACAGAGGTGTCAACAGATGGTAGTTGAGGCACTGAGTCAACACATATACATCAACCAACGATGGACCACCTGAAACGAAATAAAACCTTTGACTTCCAACCCAATCGGTCTTATTAACCCAAACTCTGTACGAAAACTTCGAATTATGGTCAAACTTAAATCAATCCAGTCAATGGTATTCAAATATATAGATATTTCACTGTTTTACTCTTATTATTTATGATTAGAATGACCCGGTAAGACTTCGATTTTCACTATGTCACGTATACTAACACGGATTCTCATCTGTCGTACGGTATCTTCACTTTTCATTAATAGGAGGAGAAATAATGCGAGGACGGACAGAGACAGAGAGAAAAAATCAGAAACATAAACAACGAGTATAAAGACTTTACTAAAATGAGATTCCGGATCATACGAAAACTAGATGAATAAGAAAGGACTATAAATCAAAAGTGATAAATAAGAAGTAGCGAAGTTGAGAATCGAGAAATCCTTTCCGACACAAAAAACGAAAAGAGACTTAAGAATACCTTAAGTCAGGGTATAGAAGACTCATGAGACACATGTATTTTACTATAAAAATAGGGGGTTAGATTTGAACAGAAAGAAGATTTTGAATGAAAATCTAGAGGAGAAATACAATCATCATTTTACACAAGGACTGTGAGTCTGGACTTTTGAACCTAAAAAGTATCTACGGAGAGAAACTAAACATAGAAAAGTCAACACTTTAAGATACTGAATAAAAATTTTTATGTAAAAGATAGGAAGGGAAAGAAAAATAAGAATCATGCTTATGAAGTCAGGCCCAAGAGTAGCGAGAGACGAACCAAATTAACCAAAAATTACATAATAAGAAACAAGAGAAGTCAAGTATGTCATCTTCATGTAAAAAAATCTAATGATTTAATTAGAATAGTTTGTTGAAAGTTAGTGGAACATACGACTCTTTGGAAGGTCCAAGGAAACGAAAGTTCACACGTCTAAAACAAAAGAATCATACATACAAAATGACTTCAGATCAACTAAATCACAAAGTTCACGTGTCGTTCCACTAAGTCAATAAGTTTATGTGTATGTAATAAAAATTTTAATAAAAGGTAGTATCCAATAATGTTCTATAACTGATATAAAGGGACAAAATGTGTCATTTGGAAACAACGAACAACGTATAGACAAAAAATTAATTTTTTAGATCGTAAGATGAGTCAGTTTATTCATCTTCGTTTTACAGTATTAAAAAAATCAATCCGTTTTTAAGTACAAAAGATTTTATGTATATAATGTGCATAAATATACGGGCATAGCCTCTTCCGCTACCGTGGGGTGAGGTCATGAGAACGGACCTTTTAGGGTGCCTGTCTCCTCGGACCATCCGACGTCAGGTACCCCAGCGCTTCTCAGCCTGTGTTGACTCACTGAAGTGAAAGTGAAAAGCGAAAGTGCGCAACCTCTTCCTTTACCGTTGGGTGACGTCACAAGAACGGACCTCTTAGGGTCCCTGCCCCCTCGGACCACCCGACGGCAGATACCCCAGCGTGTCTCAACCTGTGCTGACTTCGTGGAATCGTCGTCGTCATATATAGGCATATGTTTTCGAAAAGATGATGTGAACTATTTCCGAACTCTTTCTTGTAGTTTTTTCCTCAACCTTTTTTAACCTTTTGAATTACTTTACCCTTGTGACTCATACTTTATCTTTTTCACTTTGTTTTATCTATTTTCATTTTCTAGTAGTATGTCAGATCAACAAAAATTTGTACCGACGCGTAGCCTTTGCAGACCTCGAGACCTCTTTCGTTATGGGCCCGTAAACATAAAAAGTTGTGTAAAGTTCTATTAAGACCACACGTAGACCTAAAATTTTTCACTAATGTCCAAAAAGATCATTTAGTATAAAAAACACTATTATCTCAAGATATTAAAAAGATAACTGGTCAGTACTATCTTATCAAAATTCATTATCAATGTATTAGTGTTATCATTTTCTAAATAGTCAAAATTTTCAAATAGTCAAAAGTGTTAGTTCTCGGTCTGTTTTTTCTTTTCTATTAATGTTAATGTTCGGTATTACCCTTGTACTAATTGTCACATTTTATTAATGTATGTCAAACCCCCCCCTCAGTTCGTCTCACTGCACTATTCACCTTCTCGAACACGACACAAATCTACGAGTCACTACAGAATGAGAGACGCTGAGGTGCCTGTCATCGGGCGGTCCGAGGAGGAGGTCCGTTTTTATGACCCCACCCAACGGTACGGAAGGAGGTCCCCTAGAAGGGTTGGGTCCCTAGTTTGGATCCAGAGGGTGTAACGTCAGTCTAAGAAAGATGGCAGACTCGGGGGTCCCTTCGGGCACCTTTTACGTATGCACGTATAAAAAGTAGGTGGGTCGGTCAGATGTAGAAGACCAACCACGTAAATTAGGTAAATGGACATTAATAGATAAACAACGACGACAACAAGTCAGTGAGTCAGTACAAGAAGAGAAACGTTGGGGTACCTGACGTCGTACGGTCGGAAGGGACAAGAAATGGTAGAGGGTCTTGAACGATTTTGAGTATACGAAACTCAACCGCTACGGTAGGTTGGTAGAACAGGACAGCAGGAGAAGAGGAGGATGGAAATAAGAAAGGACCGCAGTCCTAGAAAAGGTCACTTAACCGAGAATCGTAGTCCACCGGTCTCATAACCTCGAAGCCGGAGTCGGAGTTGTAGGTAAGAAAGTTACTTATAAGTCCTGACTAAAGTAAATCCTAACTGACCAAACTAGAGGAAAGTCAGGTTACTTGAGAGTTCTCAGAAGAGGTTGTGGTGTCAAGTTTTCGTAGTTAGAGTTGAAATCCCAGGTTGAGAGTGTAGGTATGTATCAATGCCCTTTTTGGTGTCCAAACTGATCTACCTAAAACAGACGTTTCATTACAGAGACGAAAAATTATGCGACAGATCCAACCGGTATCGAAAAGAAAGTTCTTCGTTCGCAGAAAGTAAAGCACCGACTTCAGTGGTAGACATTACTACAACCTCGGGTTCTTTTATTTTCAGACAGTGACAAAGGAAAAAAAGGGTAGAGAAACAGTACTTCACTACCCTGGCTACGGTACTAGAATCACAAAACTTACAACACAAAACTCGGTCGAAAAAGTGAAAGTGGTATTAATTCTCCGAAAAATCAAGGAGAACCGAAAGACGGTCTTCCCACCACGGTAGACGTATAGACTCTAATAACTATAAAGAGGGTCGTTAGAACTAAGGTCGAACACGAAGTAGGTCGTATTCCTACGACCTACTTAGAAGTAAGGTCGAAGACGTATATTCAATTTATTCGTCCCACTGTTATATGTTAGAACTACATAAGGAAAGGGTCAAAACTTGACATAATAATTATATATAGGATAAAAGAATTAACAAAACCCAAACAAATCCATCCAGAAAAGGAAGAGAACCAAAAGATGGATCTCTTCAAGGAAATCGAAACAACATTTCGACCAAACCACCACGACTTAAGAGAATTTAAAAGGAACAGACCTTTCGAAAACTAAAAAGGTAGTTTAGACTTCCTTTCAACTACCCATCTCATAAGAACCAAAATCCAATAAAGGAAGGTAGTGAAATTCATAAAATACAGTAAGGGAAGACCGAACATCTCAAAGACAACTCTTTAGTCGACTATCGGACTCACTTCAAAGGAACACTTTGGTAAATGGTCCCTAACCCTGAACTTGGGTGCTCGACCCTGAGTTTGGGTGCACCGACCCTGAACTTGGGTCGGTTTTGGGTGTCATGAACCAAAGTCCTGGATTACTTCGAGTCCAAGAATTACAGAGTGGTGTCTTTGTTAATTCACTCTCTCTTTCACTTTCCACTCTTGACCTAAAAAAGTCTAATTCTCTCTTCGTGTGAGGTGTCTGTCACACCCGGTAGAGTCTCCCACCGGTGTTTTACACCGCACCAATCAAAAATATCACACTCATTAAAGTATGATTACTCACCCTCCTAATAAGGTTGACAAAAACCCTTCCCCGTCTCTAAAGGTCCTAAACCCGGTGACGGGTGAGGAACCAGAAAATTGTCGCGGAACCTTGACAGTACCATGGAGACCCACACAGTAAAGTGAACGACTTAACTCCTAGTTCCAGACCAAAACAGACGGTAGAAGTCGATTCAGTGCAGACTGAGAAACACTAGGGTACCTGACGTTGCGGGGCACGAAGGGACAGGAAGTGATAGAGGGTCTCGAACGAGTTTGAGTACAGGTGACTCAGTCACTACGGTAGGTCGGTAGAGTAGGAGACAACGGGGGAAGAGGAGGACGGAAGTCAGAAAGGGTCGTAGTCCCAGAAAAGGTCACTCCGTCAAGAAACGTAGTCCTCCGACTTCCGAACCTCGAAGTCGGACGGCGGAACCCGGGTAAACTACGATTGTTAGTCAAAGACAACACAGGAACCTGACACAGTAAGAAACTTTTCAACACGAGACGGGGAAAGGGAAAACAATGTGAACATGCAATACACAGTAAAAGGGGAACAACGAAAATTATAAAATAGAGACAGAAATTAAAAACAGTCAAACTAATGACACATAGAACCACACAAGGAGAAAACCAAATAGGAAGAGACCTCTGAGACGAAGGACCTAAACCAAGTGATAAAGGAAAGGGTATAATCCTTTCAAAAGTCGACAATCAAAAAGTTTACAAAAGAGTCCAGGAAAGAGAGAAGAGAAAGACGACGACGGCGGTTCAGCGAAGTCAGTACAGGCTGAGACACGCTGGGGTATCTACTGTCGGGTGGTGCGAGGGGACAGGGACCCTAAGAGGTCCGTTCTTGTGACCTCACCCCACGGTAAAGGAAGAGGTCACGTAGTTTCACTTTTCACTTTCACTTCAACGAGTCAGTACAGGTTGAGAATCGCTGGGGTACCTGACATCGGGTGGTCCGAGGAGGCAGGTACCCTAAAAGGTCCGTTCTCATGACCTCACCCCACGGTAGCGGAAGAGAAAGACCCTGGGGATATTACGTTTACAACCACACAAATTACAACAGGGTCTACAGAGAATCCGACAGAAGTAAAGAAAAGTGAGAAAAAAGACATAAGACAAGACACCGTTACTAAAGATGGTAAGACAGGAGGTCCAGTAAATAGACAAGAAGACGGAGTCAATAAGACGATAACTAAGGAAGATCACATAATAAACAGAAATAATAAGTAGAGATAAACCAAGAAATTAAGAGTATCCAGAAACCACTTGTAAAGAACGTAGAAGAGTCAGAAACGGAGGTAAGAAAAAGACTCTGGGCCTTAAACGAAGTGATAGTAATAGGACTTAAGAAAAAGACCTTCAAACGGACAGAGGTAAAGTAAAGCAACAAAAAGGACCCCAAAATAGAACAAGGAAGTAGACCTTGTATTGAAAGACGAAAAAGTAGTACTAATTGAAAGACATTATGTCAAAAACAAAATCGGAGACACTCCGACACGTCTAAGAAGACAGACGGAAGACTACCTACTCCGATTCTTCGAACACATTCGAACAACTGTCCTCCCTGACCGTTACCCTTTTTGATAAAAAACGAGACCACCCGTCCCGGAACGAGTCATTTTGAATTTAGGTCAATAGACGACTACCCAACACGACGTGAGGGAGGGATCATCAACAAACCGGGTTCCACTGGGTCTGACACACCGTCGGCGACGACTGGGTACGGAGGTGTCCTCCGGGAGGTCGTGTCGTCCATCAAAACCAAGTCAGAGGACACCCATGTGACGAGGAAAGGAGACCCAGAACCACGGCCGTGTCAAAACAAACACCGGAAGTTCTAACCTCAAAGAAAGGAGGTCAGGAGACGTTCAGGATATTAGTTCAGGGCGACCGGAAGTTCCAGTCTAAGGGACCCCTAAGGGTCAGGGAAAAAACTTAGGGGTCCGGACCCTCTGACCCTAAGTCTTCGAAGTCTTGTTACGGCCTTGAAGACATAATAACAAGAGGTCAACCATCCCCCGTGTGGGTCGTCCATACCCCAGACTAAAATAGCACCACACGAGGAGGATGGTAGAGTGACGACAAAGAAGAAACAGAAACCTGGACCCCATAGAAACCACCAAAGGGTACAGCAGGACAACTACCAGCAAGTTGTCGACTAACCTTAAGACCACGAGCCTCCTCTACTCGCGTGCAGGAAGATGAGGCGGTAGAGCTTAGTCTTGAACATGTCTAAAAATTGACACCTAAGTTCCACAGGTGACTTTTCTCGTGTTAAACTCTCAACACCCAATTCAAATAAACCCCGTTTTACTAACTAACGTCGGTCCCTCCGTCGCGTAGTCTATCGAGACTCTCTGACGAGGTTTCTCCGTCACCCTCCTTCCAGTTATGTACTCCACAACCACTTCCACCTCAAGTCATGGAATTCGTGAGTAAAATGTTTTCCAAAAGACGATCAAGGTCTCCTAGGCTACAATGGCACTTCCCCAAATCACGAAAAGATCCATACTCCCCGGCTTTCCTAACTCTAATATTACAAGGATCTTTGGTGTCTATGTCAGTAGTGAGACGGGACTTGAGGGAGCCCGACAACTTCCAGTCGTCGACGTCGTCGTGTCCCAAGTCAGAGACGTCTCCGTCTGCCGTTCATGGGAACGAATCAACAACCGTCACATTAACCATTCACGGCTAAACATCGGCTGTTTCCGAAAAATATTCTGGGAATATTTATTCAATAAATGTACATTTATATGAATAGTATAACCTCTTCTGTTACCGTGGGGTGAGGTCATGAGAACGGACCTTTTAGGGTACCTGCCTGCTCGGGCCACCCGATGTCGGGTACCCCAGGGTGTCTCAGCCTGTCCTGACTCGCTGAAGTGAAAGTGAAAAGTGAAAGTACGTAACCTCTTCCTTTACCGTTGGATGAGGTCACAAGAACGGATCTCTTAGGGTCCCTGTCTCCTCGGACCATCCGACGGCAGACACCCCAGAGTCTCAACCTGTACTGACTTCGCTGAATCATCGTCGTCGTCGTCGTATGAATAGTCAAGTCAAGTCAGCGAGTCAGCACAGGCTGAGAACGCTGGGGTACTTAGCGTCGTGCGGTCCGGAGGGACAGGTAGTGGTTGAGGACCTCAAGTGAGTCTGAGTACAGGTATAAACGATTACGACACTTTACCCTTCTAAATGATATACGTTTCGATACGTCATATATAAGGGTAGGAACACAGAATAAAAACCGTGAATCACTAGGAGGTCATCCTTTCGTGCGTCAGACAAATCTAAAATTACGTAAGGGTAATCTTTTATCGGTGAAGAAATCAGGAAACACTTGTAATGACGAACAGTCCTCTCCAAACAGCTACTTATACGACATGTATGAGTAGGCTGGTACGTCTTCGTCTTAGTCGACGGTGTCCGTACGCGAGAAAGGTCAACCAGGTAAAGTGAAGGTAAAAGAAATAGTTTGGAAAACAACAAAGATTGATGTAAAGTAAACAGACTTACGGGAAGGGTCATCGTAAAAAATAAAACCGTGACTTAATATAAGGGCCACAAGAACAAAAGTACTCCGTTTCAGAATTCCAAGAGTATCAAGGGGGTCAAAGATTTATGATAAAGCCATTCAATGAGAAAAATTTTTACGGACACCCTTGTACTCTCCCCTCTTCTGTTTCCACGAGTCCGTGATTAACAACTGGAATGTGTTGAAAAATTACATGTGTAAAGTTTAATCACAGAGGTTTTTTAATGGACACTCACTCTGTGTTGACTCGTCGACTTGTAGTGGTGGTGTAAAGTCTCTGGAAACTTCAGTAATCACTTAGTAGTCTCAACTGTCACCATTTAGAGTCTATGGCTCTTAGATAAACAACAACAAGTCAGTGAGTCAGCACAGGCTGAGAAACACCGGGGTACCTAACATCGTGCGGTCCGAAGGGACAGAAAAGTGACAGAAGACCTCAGACGAGTTTGAGTACGGGTAACTCAGCTACTACGGTAGGTTGGTAGAGTAGGAGACAGCGGGGGAAGAGGAGGACGGGAATTAGAAAGGGTCGTAGTCCCAGAAAAGGTAACTCAGTCGAGAACCGTGTTCCAGCGGTCTCATAACCTCAAAGTCGAAGTCGTAGTCAGGAAGGTCACTTATAAGTCCTAAAGGAAGTCCTAACTGACCAAACTAGAGGGACGACAGGTCGACAGGTTCCCTGGGAAGATCTCAGAAGAGGTCGGTGGTCAAACTTTGGTGTTCAAGAAGTCAAGTCACATGTCGGAAAAAATAACAGGTCGAATAAGTAGGTATGTACTTATGACCTTTTTGGTATCGAAACTGATCTGCCTGTAAACATCCACTTCATTACAGAGATGAAAAATTATACGACAGATCCAAACAGCATCGAAAAGAAGGTTCCTCCTTCGCAGAAAATTAAAGTACCGACGTCAGTGGTAGATGTCAATAAAACCTCGGGTTCCTTTATTTCAGACAATGACAAAGGTAACAAAGAAGTAGATGAACGGTTCTTCACTACCCTGGCCTACGAGATTAGAATCAAAAAATTTACAACTCAAAATTCGGTCGAAAAAGTGAGAAGAGAAAGTGGAAGTAGTTCTTCGAGAAATTAAGGAGAAACGAAAGACGGTATTCCTACCACGACATATTATGCTATCGTTAAAACACACATAATGGGAGGGAAAGGTGAAATCATCTAACAATGTATCAACCCCACTTCCAGAAGTACAATGGAAAATAGGGGACTTCTCGAATTACATAACACGTATAGATGTCATCGAATAGTCACCTATAACTAAATTCATTGACTAATCGAAACTGGATAATTAACCAAGTCAAACCGAAGCATAAAGAGTCAAGAAACAAAATCAACCAAAATGGACCTTTTATTTTGAATCACTAGACTCTTTCCAATAAAACACTCACGAATACTAATTGAGAGTTTCATTTAAACCTTTATTCATATGTTCCCACTAATACTATGTAGTCAGTATTTAATACAACCTCTAACAAAGTCTCTGTAAGAGGAAAAAAATTTATTAAGAAATAAAGGTACCTATGACCGTATCCCAACATCTATGTCCCAACGTTTCTAATAATTTTCATTTCAAACCCCCGTACCGTTCAATTCTTTACATGTGGTAGTCAGACCGGAACCGTAAGACGAGGAAACTCGTTTTATCTAGATAACGTAAGTCCACGTAAATCTATACTTCTTCGAACCATTTAAATAAAAAGATCGACCTTAAACAAATGTACTAATAGAAATCTTGGATCATTCGATTAAATAGTAAATTTAGTCAAACATAAACTACACACGTTCCTTGATAAAGTCTGTAACGTCTCCTATACTTTTTTCTGACTACAACCATTGACAAATGACTCTTAAACATCATACATTACAGTAACAAAAGACTTCACCTACCTACTTACCTCTATAACCCTTCACCTGGTTTGTCCTTTGTCTAATACCCGTTTTGTTAAAATGTAACACTAATTCGACGGTACTTCTCTCATTCGTCCCACATATCGTCAATGTCCTCCTCTTCCTAGACACAGTGTATGTATGTATGTATGTGACCACCGTCCCATACCAAAATAAAATAAATAAAAAATTCTATACTAAAATCTATACTTTTAAAGAGGGTAGGGGTAAGAAGACTAATGTTGATTCTTTTTGTTGACACTTAAAATAAGAACACAGAAAACGTAGAAATCTAGGAACGATTAGAAAATTTTTCCTTTGTTTTGTTTCTAACGGGAAATTCGGATAGAAAACCGTTCGACTTAATAGGTCTCCCTTCAATTAGTACAAAATAAAAGACATATTAATTAAAATCATAATGAAAGATGGATGTTCACACTCGATCTCGTCACGAAGAGTTTTAAAAAAAAATGACGTCGGGTCACATTCTCTATATCAAACATAGTACTCGGACATCAATGTATACATTTATATATTGTCCCCTTTTTTAGAGTAGTCCCTAATCAGTAACACGAAATAATAAAAGGTAAAACAAGACAAAACAAACTTAACCTGATCTTAATGGAACTCTTCGAAAAGTAAATCATCCAATTTAATATTAAACTTCGTTTCATTTTCTACTTCTTTCTAAATAAGACACCACCTTCCTTACCACACTTTACCTTTTTCTTTACACACTAGTCTGAAATTAAATTTTTTAACAGAAACGGATCATTTACTATAAGTCAAAAATCTGTAAAAAGACTTGTAAAAAGGACCAGAACAAAAACATGAAGAAAACAAATACTTCAACGTTAATATCTTTCAGTGATCATTTTAAAATATCGAGAACCTATGTCACTATACGATAGTAAAAGGAGTTCTATAACACAAAAAGTCAAGACCGTAAAAGTAAACCAAGAAAAAACATCAAAGAGTAAGACACGACTTTTATAACGTATATAACCTTCTCAAAAGAGGAAATGGAATAAATATTACTAATATTGAAGAAATTTCAAGAATCACTATTAACGTTGTCTTCGTAATAGAACAACAATCGTAGACAATCAATAAAAAAAGAGAACTACTCACACCTGTCTAAAAGACCCTCTCGCCCACTCACTCACTCACTCACTCTCGCTCTCACTCTGTCTCTCTCACACACACACAAAACGACACAGTTTATTTAAACCGATTATCTGACCTATAAAAGTTATAACACCATGAAATAAGAGACTTTTTACAACTAAAAATAAATCGTCTGTAAATCAAACCAAACTAAGTCCTGCGTCCAAGACAGAACGGAAAAAGTCAAGTCAAGTCAAGTCAGGGAGTCAGTACAGGCTGAGAAACGCTGGGGTACCTAACGTCGTGTGGTCCGGAGGGACAGGTAGTGGTTGAGGGTCTCAAGTGAATTTGAGTACAGGTAACTCAGACACTAGGGTAGGTTGGTAGAGTAGGACAGCAGGGGAAGAGAGCGGAAGTTAGAAAGGGTCGTAGTCCCAGAAAAGTCTACTCAGTCGAGAAACGTAGTCCACCGGTTTCATAACCTCAAAGTCGAAATTGTACGCAGGAAGGTTACTCGTAAGTCCTGACTAAAGGAAATCCTACCTGACCAACCTAGAGGAACGTCAGGGTTTCTTGAGCCTTCTCAGAAGAGGTTGTGGTGTCAAGTCTTCGTAGTTAAGAAGACACGAGTCGAAAGAAATATCAGGTCGAGAGTGTAGGTATGTACTGATGACCTTTTAGGTATCGGAACTGATCTGCCTGGAAAAAAACCGTTTCATTACAGAGACGAAAAATATACGACAGATCCAACCAGTATTGAAAGGAAGAGTTCCTCATTCACAGAAAATTAAAGTACCAACTTTAGTGGTAGACGTCACTAAAACCTCGGGGAGGTTTATTTCAGTCGGTAACAAAAGGGGTAGATAAACGGTACTTTACTACCCTGGCCTACGGCAGTAGAATCAAAAGACTTACAACTCGAAATTCGTCTGAAGAGGTGAAAGGACAAGGTGAAAGAGGAGAAAGTGAAAGTAGTTCTCCAAGAAATCAAGAAGAAGTGAAAAACGGTATTCCGACTACAGTAGACGTATAGACTCCAATAACCATAAAGAGGACCGTTAGAACTAAGGTCGAACACGAAGTAGGTCGGGTCGTAAAGAGTACTACATGAGACGTATATTCAATTTATTCGTCCCACTGTTATATGTCGGAACTGCATAAGGAAAGGACTAAACCTTGGTCAGACAACGGGACAGGTCAAGATTGACAACGAAGGACTGAACGCATGTCCAAAGAGTTCTCCGTCCAGTCCACCAGACCATAAGGGTAGAGAAAGTCTTAAAAGATGTCAAATAACACTAGGTGTGTTAGTCGAAACTGTATCGGTTATTTCGTCTTTATCTACAAAAAGACCTTGAGAGAACGAAAAAGTCACTAGATTACAGTCAAGTCAAAAGTGTCGTAAAGAAAACGACAAACCTACACGAGTCGTAAACACGGTGAGTCAACAGATCCAGGACCCATTACCAAATGTATCCATAATCAAGAGACGTAAAGCCTACTCAGGTCCTGAAGTCAACCGTGTGTATAAGTCCCCGAGGGGAAGAGATCAAGAGAGACCCTAAGGGCAGAGAGAGGTCTAGGGTCACATAGGAAAAGGAACAAGAGACCGGTCTTTCAATCGGAAGTCTCTCTTCACCGTTCTTTTTATTTTACCACAAAAAACCCATCATCCCCGGAAAAAAGGATAGACCTCTACCGAAAAGAGAACCCAAAAACCACGACTTCACCGCTTTGTCACCGACTGGAAATTGGGGATCGTCCCGGACCCTTCTAGTCCCCCTCGTCCTCAAAAAGAAGGGAGTGGGGTCGGAGGGGGATCATCGTCCCTTCTAAGGAAAATGGAGCAGAACACCCACCGACTTCCCCCAAAAGGGATCACGGAAACTAACATCATACCCGAAGGGACCACCGAGTCTCCCATTTCGCAGACGGACGTTACGCCCTCTGGACCCAAACTAGGGACCTAACCCTTCTAGGACACCTCTTCGTCACCGTCAGGTGAGGTCATGAAAACGGACCTTGTAGGGTACCTACCTCCTCGGACCATCCGATGTCAGGCACCCCAGCGTTTCTCAGCCTGTACTGACTCGCTGAAGTGAAAAACTAACTTCATAACCGACGTGGTAAACTATTACGGTCGAGACCCTAGTTTCGGTCTCTGTTGTCTCCTTGTCATTTGTGACTTTAAATGAAGTCGTAGCTGTCCGTCGAGGGACGAGCGACATTGACCAGTGATAAGTCCAATTGAGGTCAGCCAGACCACAAGGGAAAAAGTCTCAAGAGTTCATCGATCAATGAAAAAATATAATCAGGCATCCCAAATGAACACTGTCACCCCCTCTCTGCGGTGTCAACGAAGGAGGCGAAACTGATTGAGGACACGTGAAAAAAATTGGAATTTAAAAAATAAAACATAACCTCATATCGGTTAACTGTCATAACACTATCAAAGTCCACTTGTCACCTCCTGAGTCGGTATGTATATGTACATGGGTACGAGGGGGTTTGAGGGGAGGGTAGGTCCGACGGTGTCTTGTAACTCGTCTCAAGGCACGTGATATGCCATCCAGGAACAACCAACAGGTAAAATTTGTATCCTCACATATATATACAAGTCACCCGAAGGGACCACCGAGTCACCATTTCTTAGGTGAACGTTACGTTCTCTGGACCCAAGCTAGGGACCCAGTCCTTCTAGGGGACCTCCTCCTTTACCGTTGGGTGAGATCATAAGAACGGACCCTTTAGGGTACCTGTCTCTCCTCAGACCTCCTCGGATGTCAAGAACCCCACCGTTCTTTCAGTCTCCGCCGAATCGTTGATTCATTGTACAGGTAATATTTGAGGGATTGGTAGGGAAGGAGTGTGGGGGGGTGACGTTTGGTATTCAAGGAAGAGATTCAGACACTCAGAAAAAGACAAACATTCAAGTAAACATAGTAAAGAAAAATCTAAGGTGTATTTTCCCTACAGTATCCAATAAAGAGGAAGAGAAAAAAATTCTCATAAAAAATTGGGGTAAACAAGGTCCGTGACCCTTTCCAACATATTTAAACTTACAACTTACTTTCCTGGTACGTTTATTCAAGAACATCGGACATAAATCAAAAAATTTCCTATTGGAAAACCCCCTCTCAACTATCAAAAAGAAACAATGATTACGTCACAATTCACAAGGAAAAACTGTTATAAGTCTTGACATTATAATTGGAATCTACAGACAGTACGATCTCTTTATCCTATAAGACGAATTATTATTCGATTAATACATACACTTTGACGAACATCGACTATCAATTTCTATTAATAATACTTCCTACATTTGTAAACACAAACAATGTCATGAGAATAACCGTGGAACTATACACATATATATATATATATATATATATTTAGTTTAAGAGAGGGGGGGGCGGGGGGGCGACCGGTGGCAAAAAATTTGATCTCCTAAAGAGGAAGAGAGAGGTTTTCGCACCATATATCTAAACTAGAATAACCTGTCTAAAAACGTATTAAGTCTAAATTTTAAAAAATTTATCTACAAAGGAAAAATTTTATAGAATATTAAATTTTCCTAAGACCAAAACTATAAGATTCTACATGTTATGAGAAGTGGTATAGTGTAACAATGGAAGTAACAAATGAATTGATATGAGATGTTCCACACAGACACACAAATAATATTATAACAGGTAGAGGTCTTCGTCGGGTAGTCAAGCACTCTTCCCTGATATATGAACGAGATAACCTGGGAATCACGGTCCGTAATTAACTCATAGAAACCGTACTCATTACTTAACAACCTAGTACCTACTAAACGTATAAAACGGTAGATGTACGAAAAAAACGTAAAAAGTCCAAAAGGTATGATTTTATAAAAATATTGGTCTTTTTTTCAATGTTCTGAAAAAAAAAAAATTCTAATAAAAAATACAAGAGAGTGACCAAAAATCTACAGTGTAAAGTCCAAAACACGAAACCACAAATGTTAATAAATCACGGGAAAAAAGATAAAAAAAACAGGGGAATTCTACGTAAACGTTGAAACAAGACTTCAACAGTATCGCACAATTACAATCAGCGAGTCAGAACAGACTGAGAAACGTTGGGGTACCTGACATCGGGTTGTCAGAGGAGAACAGATACCTGAATAGGTCGGTCCTTATGACCCCACCCATTGGTAAGGGAAGAGGTCCCCTGGAAGACATGAGACCCTAGTTTGGACCCAGAGGATATGGCGTCCTCCTAAGAAATAGTAAACTTGGTGGTCCCTTCAAAAGTATGACAGTGTCATAAGTCATATTTTAACCCTCACGACGGAACCAATTTTTTCGGACTACACTACCAGGAGTGTCTTAGAGACACTATACAGAAAATGAATCGGAAACGAGAACTTTTGTAAGACTAACGAGTTCTTATAACGATGAGGTCATCTTTAATTGGGTTCAAAACCGCTCAAAACAAAATGAAAAATGTCTCTATACGAAGGTCTTGGAGTCCTTTTTCAGTCACAACAAGTGTAATAAGAAAGTCTTATACGAAAAGAATTACAACTGAGACGACAATCAGATTACGATCACAAGGGAGCAGTGTACAACAATGCAGGACACACAGACTAAAGTACACAGTGAAACAATGTACGAAGATCATAGTTTGTAAAAATACAACACAAGGTTTGGTTTTAATTATACCTTCTAACACGGTATATTTCTTTCCTATGGGGTACATAATCCCTCATTCTTTAAAACCTATATCTCTTATATATTAAAAACTAAACAACTCCGTCTTAAACATTACTTCACATAACCAAAAGTTCATAATTTCAACCACTTATAATACGAGAAATTTTACTGATAGTCACTTTGATCTGACAATGAGTTGAAAAATAAGGATATACGTCTTACGGTTCAAAGATAAAAAAATTCAATAAATCCTTTTCCGTCTCTTCAAAAAATAAAACTTCGATATCAAAGATGATACTTAATATTTTCACTAAAAAAAAAACGTTTTTATAAATACATTTCATTTTTCAGACACGTCAACTCAATCTTTTTATTTCTATTTAGTAAGTGTCGAAAGAAGACGAAAGAAGTAAAAGACAACGACACATTGTGTACCGGTGTTTAAATCGAACTCCGAATTTCGTGGTACACAAATAAAGTGTTAAAGGTACCTAGTTTTGGTCCAATCGACCTAGGAGACGAATACCAGAGTCGTCCACTCCAGTTACGCAGTCGTTCCAACACGAGAGTAAATTCTAAACACTAGAGGAGAGGGGACCAAGTAAGTATAACAAGCGACTTATACCAAAGAATGGCAACATTTGCCTAACTCCGGAGTAAAATAAACGACCCACCCCCATCCCCTTAGAGAGACTCAAGGACCGTCCGTGGGAACCCAGGACCCACAGTACATCGGAAGAGCACACATAAGTGTACCGGCATTGTCCCCCGATCAAGAGACGATAGACAACACACGCACACGATTCAGCGAAGTCAACACGGCCTGAGGTACGCTGAGACATCGGACAGTCCGAGGAGACAGGTACCCTAAGAGGTCCGTTCTTATGACCTCACCCAACGGTACGGGAGGAGGTCCCCTAGACGGACTGGGTCCCTAACTTGCACACAGGGAATACAGAGGGCCTGGCCGTCCACCCAAGGAATGGAGGTCACGGCGGATCCTGCGGGTCCTCCGAGGAGAACCCTCCTGTCATCGAGACGACCCACTCCGAAGTGAGAGTTCCGGTACACGTACACACGAACGCGCGAGCGACTCGGCACAGACTGAGAGACGCTGGGGCACCTGACATGGGGTGGTCCGAGGAGACAGGTGCCCTAAGGGTCCCTTCCTCTGCCCTCACTCAACGACAAAGGAAGAGGTCCTCAAGAAGGGTTGGGTCCCTAGCTTGGACGTAGAGGACGTGACCGTCCGCTTAAGACATGGTGACGTAACGGACCCTTCGGGTGTGGAGGTAGTCCCGACAAAGGTTTATGTCAACTGAAATTGTTGTATCCAAACTTGACACTCCCAAGTGAATGTACACCTTTAAAAAGTCATCATTTATCATGTCATGATGCGTGGGACACGAACCAACTTGGGTATCTACATCCTGGAATCCATCCTTCCTGACTGACATTCGACACACACCTACAAACTGGTACACCTCCCAGTAGTAGGCATTGAGAACCTAACAAGTCACCAGTGATGTGTCAGTGTAATCCCCAACCCTGAAGTTGTATGCTCAAAACCCTCTGTCTATGTGACACCTTCCGGTCCTAACCGTTCACCTTAATCTTGTCCTAACATAATTTTATATTAACAATATAAAAAGTCTTATTACATACGTACATTAAAAAAAAATTCATGCTTTCTCTAAAATAACCTTAGAGAAGGAAGAGTGGGATACGACCTAGAGGTTTGTTGAAGTCAAGAAGACTATTGCAAGTATAGTGATTTGTTATTAAAACATACACAAAGAAATTACAAGTCAAAATCTGTAATAAATAACCGGAAAACGTTGTCACCTACTCCATCCACAATCGACTAACACGACGAGCACGAGAGACTCATGGAACTAAAACTGCCTACTCTGAGACCTAAAAACGTCCCGTTCGATAAAGGAAGAAACCGACATAGAACACACATAACACCGAACACCAAAAGGGTAGTCAGGAGAATAATGTAAAGGTAAAAGACCTTCATCTACTGTAGAATTGGAAAAGGGGAAGGGTAAAATGAAAAATATATCAAAATTTGTGCACATCCTTTAATAAGGAAAAAACGGGACGGTCATTCCCCTTCTTTTCCTTTTTCACCAGTGGTACGATAGAACCTAGCTTTCATGGTTTTAACGCAGCCAAGGTCCTTGAAAACACTAAAGACTAAAGATTCCGGTAAACTTCCTAGGACTGATCATGGGAGTTCCGGATTGTCTGACAACAAACCTTCTTACTTAACCCAACTAATTATAGAATCCAAGTGTGAATTCAAATTAAGGATAATCTGGATCTTAGTCGTCAGAACTTCGTATTCTCATTGGACATTTACTCCTTCTAAAGTGACATTAAACGACCAAGAGAACATAAAAAATACAGTATTCAAAAAACAACGTGAGAAAAGTCCCAGTATCATCTTAAGTAAATGTTAACGAATTTAACCTTTCCGCGATTTGAAAAACATCACTTCGCAAACGAACTTTATCGTTCGTGATTCATGTTGAAAAACAACTTAAAACCCATCACTCGTAATGAGTCATGTATCTACTCCCTCACGGACTTATGTGAAACGTCCTGTACTCTAACAACACAAATAAGTTTCCATTTGTTCGCTTGCTTTAACACAAACATTCTAATTCTTTATTTTAACGGGGTTTAACCACAACTGAACGAAAACATTTTTTCAATGTAACCTTTTGTGGGACGGGTAAGTATATGTTTAACAACCCCTGTGAAAGACTGTACATCCCGATTCTCTTTCACAAACCCAAACCAACATCTGGTGGCGTTATTTCGCTTATAGTGTTATTTCGCTCAGTGTACTTAAAAAACGAAAGGGTCACGTCTATTTTCAATGTAAATGTGATATGACATCAGATCATTCACACGTCATCGTAAGTCAGATTTCACACCTGTGTGGAATTGAAATTTTGAAGTAACGGACTTTTACGATTGGTAGTAGAACATTAGAAAAACGACCACCTCCCAGAACCGAGTCACGAGTACCGAAGTCTGACTAGTCCCACCACCAACGACTTCCAACCCCACCGACACCGTCAAAGGATTTTATTCTTTTGTCACTTCAAACCACGTATCTAGCTAAGAAGGAAAATGTTTGTTAAAGAGACATCGTACGTTATGACAAACCATCGTAAAAAGGTATCATCTTTAAGAAAGTTTTAGTCTGAATCAGAAGAGTTTAGGACAGAATAGTTGATGTAAATACATTATAAGACAAACAACAGTAAAGTTGTTAGAAGTGTCGTAGAAGTGGTCCTATCTTAAGACAAACTCTTTAAGACAGGAGAAAAACGAGTAGGTTTTCCCCGTCGAGGAGTAGGTAATTTTAAATAGTACTCCACGTCGTCACATCAGTGTAGAAGCACGGAGTGAAGATTACGAGCGAGAGAACGGTAAAGGTGGTGTAGACGTCAATCGAAGGAGGTACTTCAGAGCTTGGGGAGTTTCAGTTTACGGTACTCCCAACTTTAGTCGAAGAAAGTCTGGGGAGAATTGTAACGACACAACTGGGGAGGATACTTAGTACTCACAAGAGTCACCGTGGTTCTTGTCACTTAGGAAGGGTCATCGACAAGTCAAATGAAACGAATCTTGGTGATCTCCTTAGTGATAGACAACGTCGATATTGGAATGATTTATACAAAGAATAATTCTGAACTTTCAACTTTACTTAGGAACCAGCTTTCAACTTTACTTAGGAACTAGACACTCGATGTCCTACCTACAACGGAATCGTCAGTACGTTTGTGATTAGAGGTAGTCTCGAGACCGTACTAGTCCACACAACAACTGCTCGTCATTACAGAACTTTCCTAAAAAAAGGACTCGTCATCTAGAGTTGTTACCTAAATTTTATAAAAGTCAGTCGGTACAACATTTATCTACAGGACAGTAGGTTCAAACAACAAGGTCACTCTCTCGGGCCCGTATCGTCTAACTCGCACTAGGAAGTTCCGCCATCTGAAAAGTGTACCATCTACTCATGACCGAAGACGATCAGTACCCGACGTAACCGGGGAATGTTCTCACAGTCGGACAGAAAACTTTGAAACTTCCGTCCGTAACTAAAGAGGAACAATCGACACTTTCAGATGACTGAAGAAGGTCGAATTCCGACAAAACAAGTGCTACTTTTAGATAACACACACCTCCACGGACGTAATTAATGACCGCGATCTAGGAGACGTATTCAACGTCGTAGAAGGCGTAGTCGTAAGCCACACAGCGAACGTGAAGACACAACGGCTCTACTGAAGAAAGTAATTTAGAGTACTTAGTCGAGACGGTCAAAGTGTGAAGACGTCGGAGGAGTGGAGGGTCGGAAGTCTCTTAACTCGCCTCATCTTTGAACGAGACCGAAACCGAAAGGTCTTGCACCGTCGACCAAATGAGAAGAGAGGTCTGTGATTCTGAAAGAGACATAGGTGTCATTCCGGAGAAACGACCGAGTAGTAAAAACACAAGTAACCTCAGCGTGAATTACAGGAAGTTCTTGAAAAGGAAACGTAAATGTCGAATTGACCACGTCCTCCGAATAGTCGTACGGAAGAAGTGATTGATTGGGTCTCGACGGCGTTGGAAGTCACACAGACGTTTTGTGTCACTTCACTTTCTACGGACAACACACTATCGTCGACACATCGGAAGTTTCGGATTTTACGTACGACACGACTTGGGACCGGATTAGTCATCACCTGTTGAAATTTTCAGAAACAATCTTTATTCGAAAAACCACCCCATCGGTCGGTCGTCGATTCTTTGACAAATCCAATTTCTAAGGAGTCCGGAACTAACTTCAGTAATCTTTGACTAAACTAAACTTCAATAAAAGTCTAGATTTTTATGAGTAAAGTATACCACGAATGTTCACTATTTCATCTTTTAAATTTACAATGACTAAGAAGTCACATGGACTTCCCTCAACCTTTTTGTTTTCTTACGGACTTAACCTGACTTTTGGGTCCGACGACAAATTATAGAAAGGACACTTAGTTATTCAGAATTCATCGGTTTCCTTCCCGTTATGACCCTACAACAATTTAAACTCATTTCCGTAAGACACTTCTTAATCTACTGTACTAGATACGGAGAAGAGACCACTAATCTAAAATTTTTCACTCTAAAATCTGTCAGAACAACCTATCAATCAACTTTCGTATACATAATTCACTTGGAAACTTTTCATGAAAGATTAACGAATCATAAAGAGATTCATCATGAAATTCAAAGACGTAATCCATGTAAAAAATTTTCTCGCAGAGACTATTCTCGACTGAAAACTGTGACAACTTTACAAAATATTCAGATTTAATGTAAAGGGGATGGAGTAAGAAGGGTGGTGGTGGGGGTGGTCACGGAGGGAGGGGGGGTTTTTCTTCTTTCTTCGAAAACTAGACGATCTTATACCTCATTACGAACTAGTTTTGAAATCCCACTAACTTTGGTGTGTTTTACTTCACTTAACAGTCGAGACCCTTCTGTGACTCCGCTTAAGTAACAGGATCATTATATTTAATCATACCTTACAGGGAAGTCCTTGGACTCACTCATTCACAAACTACGTGTCAACTTATAACAAGTAAATTTACCTTTTACGGATGGTTTCTCTTAAAATTATTACAGATTGGGACAACTCACTAAATGCACACAAAATTTCGAAATATACGTCACAAAGACACTTTACTTATAATGAAGATAAAACATTTACTCTTTTGATTCCAAGTCTCCAAACCGTCGAACATTGTCTCAACCTTAAGTTTAAGTCCACAAAGACACGTTTCGAACATGTTAGGATACGGAATATACATAAACAGGTGAATATAAATAATTGTTTAAGAAGAAGAGATAGTCTGTGACTCCTATTTCTCACCTATTTCCCTTTGTTTCTACGTTCGTTTTTTCCGTCTCAAAGACAAGAATCTCGAAAAAAAGATCATCTCATCATCATCGTCCTCATCACACAATCAACGAGTTAGTACAGAACTGAGAAACGCTGGGGTACCTAACGTTTGACGGTCCGAGGACTGACAGGTACCTTAAGAGGTCCGTTCGTATGACCTCACCCAACGGTAAAGGAAGAGGTCCCCTAGAAGGGTTGGGTCCCTAAGTTATTTGGGTCCAGAGGACGTAACGTCCACCTAAGAAATGGAGAATCCTCTCCCGTCCAGACCTAGAGTCTACCCGACGTCAGACATGGACGGTTGTTGAAGACCTTTAACTTGAAACGAAATGTTTCGAACGACATCTATGACGTCTTACCCAAGTACAATAAAATGAGGACCGCTCAACTGAACGTACGTCAATCTAAAAGATTTTGTCTGTTCATCTTTAACTCCGGTGCTCGTATAATTTTAAACCACACTCAAATTGTCTCCTCCAAAGAATTTCCTAGACTACTCTAACACTGGGACCAATCCCAATGTAGTTGTTCACCTGTGAAGACACCCTTGAATTTCCCTTTCTACAAATATAAAGATGGTCCCAAGTAAAGTCGAACCTGTCAAGAACCCCATGTCAAGTGGAGAATGACGAATTTGACGAAATTTCCTTGAATATAGGAAACAGAGTACTAACAGTCAGAAACAGTAGGAAACTTTGTCATGAAAATTTTTAGTCTATAAGCAATTTATTAGTATGTTCACAGTGTAATGACACTACTTACAAAGTTTCCACTTACTGTCATGTCACTCCCATGTTTCCTCTGTCAAGACTACCCCGTGTACCTCCCTTCCGAAAGGAGTAATCCTTTTGATCACCCCTCTCGGACCAAGATATGGTTTATCTCCTTCCGAGACACCATATCCCTTGACTTTTTTCTGGTAACACGGATCACGTCTCTCGACCCCTTCCCGTGTACCGTCCTCTACTCTGTCTTTAATCTGGTCCGTGCCTGCAACAAAAGCATCTAAAAACAAAGACATCACTCACCTTTTAGCAACTTGAAAAATTCCACCATCTCCTTTACCCACCCATAGTCAGTGGACTAGTCTAGTCAAAAACTCTTCTATCCGTACGGTAGAGGTACACTCTCGGTTTCCGTTAAACCTGAACCCAGTACCACCACCAACCTCCTTCTTCTCTGTTTATACCCCTTTTGACCCATTTTTAGTCATCTTCAGTTACTATTTATCCAATATTCCCCACGACCTCGTTTATGTAGTCTCCTGATGGAGCAACCAATTGGTCGATTTCGACAAAACTCAACGAAAGCATCAGACAAGGCCCAAAAACAAAAAAAAAAAAACGGACGTGACCCAGAAATACCACTCCCGAAAAGAGCACGAACCGCTCCCCCCGACGAGATCAACGTCACACGTCCGACGAGTAACGACACCGAAGAGAACAACCCCTCGTGTTCCCGAAGACGTCGGACCCGAGTACCCGAGGCAGCAGTACCCAGGACCCGAAGATCTTGAGTCCGAGTCACCGACACCGCCTGTCTAAATCAACGACCCGCCGTACAGTCTAGAAGGTCTGGTCCCTAACTTGGACTCAGAGGACGAAACCGTCCGTCTAAGAGATGGTGACTCGGTGGTCCCTTCGGGACAAGTTCAACAAATAAGTCCTAGTACTACCGGTTTCGAACCAGAGAGCTGAAGAACCATTAACACCAATTTAAGGATCGTAATGGATCCTGGGTGAAAAGTAGGCCTAAACAAATTCGAATCAACAGAAGACGAATTAAGGGGATGGAACAGAAATTAACAAAAGAGAGATTCGTCATAATAGGAAACAAATATACTCTTTGAAATTTTGTTTAAAACCCCCCTTGCCACCCTAACAACGATTTGTAATCCAGGGCTGAAGACTTTCGTCAATATACCTCTGTAGGAAGTGTATGGTGTGTCAATTGGTTAACTTTCACACATTAAGTTACCAAAAACCATACCACCACGTCAGAAGTGGAGTCAGGTAAAATCTTATAAAAGTAGTGGACTTTTTCTTTACCACATGAACATTAATAGTGAGGAGTAAAGAGGGGTTGACCGGGTCGACACCTGTCAGGGGTCATCTAAAGAAAAGACCTGTAAAGTATATTTACGCAAAGATATTGCACGAGAAAATTTACACTGAACGCACAAAAGCTCCAAGTAGACACGACATCGTACGTAGTCATGGAGTAAGGTAAAAGTACCAATTATAAAGTAATTAAGCCATCTTGTGTAAAACAAATAAGTAAGGAGTAGACTACCTGTAAATCGACCAAAGGTTAAAATTACTTAAAAAATACTCATTACGACGGCACTGACACATATTGAAAAATACCATTGTATATAAAAGTGCAGACAACCCATATATGGACCCTCACCTTAACAACCGAGTATGACGTATAATAATACAAATTAAAAAACTTCTTGACAGTTTGACAAAAGGTTTCGACGATATGGTAAAACGTTAGGTAATCCCTATACAGTCCCAAGGTTAAAGAGATGTAAGAACGATTGTGAACAGACAGAAGAAACTAATATTCGTTCAATCACATTTCACTATTAGAGTATCACCAAAACTAAACATAAACGAACTACCGATTACTACGACTTGAACTGAAAATTTTCTTTTCGTCTTGAAATTAAAGTGACTCCTACATTTTTATCTTTACAACGCATTAAAGTACATTAACGTATCTCTGGTAATCAAAATGACACAAATTTTAAACAAGAAAAAGTAGTCAACATAAGGGACTTACTGATGTTCGGTGGGTAAAGATTTCGCTTTTACTGGGTTTAATGATTCCGTCGGTAGTTTCGATATTTCCACTCATTGTGAAAAATGAGAAGACAAAAGTTTTCCTTTATGAGGTGATTATAAAACCTCCTCCCTATTAAAAATGTCTAATATATAAAAGAAGTAGAAATGTTTCAATCATGTACAAGGTTTTAAACTTTTTGTGTTTTTAATTTTAGACAGTGGATGTTTGGGAGGGTTGATCTCTATTTGTGAATTATAAAAGTATTTATAAGAATGTATTTGAAACTTCGTCAGTAAAAGAGAAAAATATCCATTCTTAAACCTATGTCCGTATAACACCTCTTACACAAATTGTGAAAAAACAGTGTGACTGAAATATCTTAGAACTTTATGATCAATTCTTTTCAAAAGATTCATTTTTAATTATACAACCAAAAAAATAGAATAACTAATATGATATCTAAACTTTTATCTGGAAATACCTTTTATTAACCCAATGTAACATGTGTCCTGTAAATTTGAGACCCTTCTCCGGTGTCCATGAATCGACAATGAGACTGTGTCACCAAAACTTGGACACAACTGTATACCTATGACGATGACGAAACAGTGAAGTCATTACAGGCTGACACGTCGGGGTATCTGCCGTCGGGTGGTCCGAGATGGCAGGGACCCTAAGAGGCTCGTTCTTGTGACCTCACCCAACGGTAAATGAAGAGGTCACGTACTTTCACTTTTCACTTTTACTTCAACGAGTCAGCACAGAATCGCTGGGGTACCTGGCGTCGGATGGTCCGAAGAGGTAGGTACCCTAAAAGGTCCGTTCTCATGACCTCAGCCAACCGAACAGAAGAGGTACTGAATACCTATGAAGACTTTTCGAGTCTTCTAACCTGACAGGTCTCTTTATGTGTGTACATGTTTTAAAACGGAGTCTTCCAACTTGACAAAGATCTCTTTATCTGTATACATGTTTTAACAGTTATTTTAAAGAACCGAAACCCCTGGAAGACTTCGAGTCGGTATCTGGGAAGAGGTTTTACAGGAATAGGGGTTTCGATTCTGAGGGATAAGATCAGGTCAACAATTTTAACTCACACTCACTCACCAATAAAAATTAATTCATCTAGACGACATCCAAGAGTCACTATACAAAAAGACGAGCCTCATTCTTGTAGTCGGTATTGGTCTCCGTGGTAATAAATTTATTCAATAGAAACAAAAAAACAAAAACAAACACAAAAACCGGAGTAACTCCTCGGAAACCTTAAAATCAAGGAGTTGGTCCCTAGGTCGGGACCCGAGGGTCGTCACTTTCGCGATTCAGGATGGGTGACTTGACGGTCCCTTAAGGGACCTATTCAATAGAAACTTATTATCGTAATAGACAATCTAAATTGTCTACTAAGAAGTATCTCTCAGAGATAATCCTCTTTTAAATCTATCAACTAAAACGTCGTAAGATTACCGGTTTATGGACTTACCAGATCACCAAAAGGGATGAAATAAGTTAAATTCAGACTCAAACCGTTATTCCTCGAGTACTAGACTCGGTGTCAGTCGAGGGTCAGAACAAAAACGACTGACATATCTCGAAGAGGTAGAAACCGACGTTTCTTATATTAGTTAGAGTAAAGCCACAACTGATAGACCACTACAGGTACACATCTCAGAAGAGAACACAACAACCTTCTCCCACAAACGATACTGGTCACGGAAGAGAACCGTTTTGAGATAATCGGAAACGGGACCAAGTAAGGCATAAGGTTCCGGTTCAAACGGACAATGAGGTCCACAAAGAACTGAAAGATGAAAGTTTAGGGAATACTAATATGTCACCTTCACTCTTTATCTAAATTCCCTGATCCAGACTATCCGTCTCACGGACTACTTGATACCTGCCTCCAAGAAGTACTGTAACATGTCCTCTGTCCCTAGTTCTGGTAGGGGCACCTTTTCTTTACGTTTTTTCGTTTTACCGACGGACCCCTCCGGAATGTTTATCGACACTTTTCTTCTCTTCGCTTTTCCTTTCCTCTTTTCCTTTCTATGTTCGTAGATTTACGTCTCAAGGTTTCTTATCGTTCTTTCGGAAGGAGTCGCTAGTCACGTTTCTCTATCTCCTTTTCTTGTCTTACCCTTTCTGATCTCTAGAGAAGTTCTTTTAATCTCTATGGTTCCCTTGTAAAGTACGTTTCTACCCGAGCTATTTCCTGTCTTTACCAGACCTGGATTGTCTTCGTCTTCTATAATTCTTCTCCAACGTTCTTATGTGTCTTTTTGACATGTGTTTTCTAGAAGTGTTGGTTCTATTAGTACTACCACACTAGTGAGTAGATCTCGGTCTGTAGGACCTTACACTTCAGTTCACCCGGGATCTTTCGTAGTGATGCTTGTTTCGATCACCTCCACTACCTTAAGGTCGACTCGATAAAGTCTAGGATTTTCTACTACGACACTTTCACGACGTCAGTCATACGGTCGTTTAAACCTTTTGAGTCGTCCCCGGTGTCCTGACCTTTTCCAGTCAAAAGTAAGGTTAGGGTTTCTTTCCGTTACGTTTTCTTACGAGTCTGATGGTGTGTTAACGTGAGTAGGTGTGTGATCATTTCATTACGAGTTTTAAGAGGTTCGGTCCGAAGTCGTCATGCACTTGACATTTGAAGGTCTACAAGTTCGACCAAAATCTTTTCCCTTGGTCTCTACTTTAACGGTTGTAGGCGACCTAGTACCTTTCTCGTTCGTTCAAGGTCTTTTTGTAGA
>SJYO01026388.1:72375415-72460063 GCA_006410555.1 Capra ibex
CACCTCCACTACCTTAAGGTCGACTCGATAAAGTCTAGGATTTTCTACTACGACACTTTCACGACGTCAGTCATACGGTCGTTTAAACCTTTTGAGTCGTCCCCGGTGTCCTGACCTTTTCCAGTCAAAAGTAAGGTTAGGGTTTCTTTCCGTTACGTTTTCTTACGAGTCTGATGGTGTGTTAACGTGAGTAGGTGTGTGATCATTTCATTACGAGTTTTAAGAGGTTCGGTCCGAAGTCGTCATGCACTTGACATTTGAAGGTCTACAAGTTCGACCAAAATCTTTTCCCTTGGTCTCTACTTTAACGGTTGTAGGCGACCTAGTACCTTTCTCGTTCGTTCAAGGTCTTTTTGTAGACAAAGACGAAAGAACTGATACGGTTTCGGAAACTGCCACACCTAGTGTTATTTGACACCTTTTAAGACTTTCTCTACCTTTATGATCTGGTGGACTGGTGGACTTCTTTCGACTCGCGGCTTCTTAACTACGAAAAGTTGACACCACAACCTCTTCTGAGAACTCTCAGGGAACCTGACGTTCCTCCAGGACGATCAGGTAAGATTTCCTCTAGTCGGGACCCTAAAGAAACCTTCCTTACTACGATTTCGACTTTGAGGTCATGAAACCGGTGGAGTACACTTCTCAACTGAGAAACCTTTTCTGACTACGACCTTCCCTAACACCCGTCCTCCTCTTCCCCTACTGTCTCCTACTCTACCGACCTACCGTAGTGATTGAGCTACCTACACTCAAACTCATTTGAGGCCCTCTACCACTACCTGTCCCTCCGGACCGTACGACGCTAAGTACCCCAGCGTTTCTCAGCCTGTGCTGACTCGTTGACTAGACTAGACTTGCCGGTTTAGAATCAAAAGTATGAACATTAGTTACAGATTTATTGTAATCTCAAGTTTAGAGACATAAATGTACATCTTATACTTTCTATTCCTGTACTCGTTACTTGTGTAAATTGGATCTCTTAAAAGAAGTTTCTTCACTAAAAAGTCACTGAGACTACTCATTATCGAAGAACACGAAAGAAAAACAAGAGGTAGTAACACCAGACTAAAGACACTAGTACTAGGACTCTAACACGTCGTATGTATAATAGTAAAAACAAGACACCTTATCAACTACGTAAAATTATTTTCGAAAACAACCTGTCTTATGAAAAATTAACTTCTGGAAATTCCTTATCCATAATTGTAACAAATGTAAAAAGTCTACAACCTTACCAGATTCTTTTAATTAAACGTTGTCTTATTTTTATCGATCTGAATTTAAAAAGAGAGTCAGTTCTCTCTTTTGTATCAAATGTCAACTTTGTACCAAATGTACCAAATAAAACTAAATGACCATGAATCAAAAAATTAAAACTTTTTTATTTTCGTACAACGTTTTATGTCACTCGTTATGTTTCGGCGAATCTTAAAGGTCCATAATCGTAGAACCGGTCATGTAAACCAATCAAGAGATGTACATGTGTGTCTGTGTGTATGTGTAAAACAGTCCAAAAAAACTGACTCAGTAAACTCTTGAGTAAAGTCTTAAGTAAATCTTATCGTGTATTAGGGATTTATGATCTTAAAATTACAGGATTTCGTTTCTCTAAAGTATCTAGTCGTTTTGTGTAGGGTACGTTCTTTAAAATGAAACTACGTTGTAATAATAGATTATATTAGATGTGAAACTAAATAGTGAACAGACTTACGATTGAAATCATCGATTAGGGACGTAAACAAGTAAAAGCCCTAGGTCAGTTTCAGGATAGTATATAAACAGGAGAATGGGTCGGAAAACGAAACAAAGACAAAACAAAAAGTTACTGTAAAAACTTCTCAAATCTAGTTGACAAAACGTCATGACACAATGAAATTTGACGTAAACTACGTATATATATATAACTATAAACTTGACGAAAAAGTCAATTTACTATGACACAAAGTATAATTCCATTCAGTAGCCGAAAAACAGTCACAATTCTCTACTAATAACACTACCCACAAACAATGGTAACGCGTGACAGTTGCTTTGGAGACTATTGGACAATACCTTTTTCTGGATACACTTAACTTTTAGAAACTTAATTGTAAATCATTCGATTGTAAATCAAAATCAGACTTAATGTTTAGTATGTATTTCATTGAATCTTCATTCTTCGAGACCGTTCTACAAAAGATCTTCTTAATAATAAATTATTTTTGGTGAGTCACACATTTACCATAAAATATATAACTAAATTTTATAAATCAATAAATATTTCATGGACTATTGAAAATTCATCAAGAAAGCCGCTCAAAAAAAAAAAAAAAAAGAATTTATTGAATTTGACAACTCATCTGATAATGAAACGTCATTCCTTTGAAATAACATCTAAAACTAAACCACTTATACTAATTACTTCCAAAGGATATAAAAAATGAAATATTTACAACCTAAAGTACGACGTCAACTTACCAGAACACAGGGTCACAGGGAATTTTCTTATTTAATACCCTAGTGTTTATATTTTGTTTCGTGTTAACTCCGATCAAAAAATTTGTCTTTATACAACTAATACGTTAACGGTAACTCGATAATCCATGTTTAAGGTCTATCAAAAACAAATTGGATAGTAAAAATAAAATAAGTAAAAATTCAAATAAGTATCACAACAAAATATTTTGAATTTACATCTCCCAAAAGAGTATTAACTATTTTCGAGTAAAGACTAAAAATTAGGTACACGAGGGAAGAGAAGACGGCTTAAGTAAAACCGACTAGGTAAGCTTGTAGCATGTAGAGATATAAAACAATATATATGTACGATCAAAGTAAAAGATCCTCTTCGTCTTCTATTACTTCAACTTTTGTTGAGGGAACGTATGTAAACAATTACAAGAAATAAAAGTCAATAAACGAAAAAAATACCGTTGGGTGAGGTCATAAGAACGGACCTCCTAGGGTCCCTGCCCCCTCGGACGACCCGACGGAGATACCCCAGCGTATCTCAGTCTATACTGACTGAGATGAATCGTCGTTGTCGTCATGATTGAATTAAATCGGTTATTTTACAATGACAACCTCTAGAAATGAAAAGGAAGGTCCTTCCTTCTTACATGTAGATGGTCACCGGATGGTGGTATAAACCGTACATTGTGGGACCTATATAACTGGTATATGGATGAAGTCCTTGGAAATGACTGAAATCGATCACGAGTACAAATACAAACAAATACAACGTAAATAGAGCCTTAAGTACTAATTTTAAGTAACGTAACAACTATTTGGAAACTTCGAAACAATTTGACATATAAATCGTTCTTTCAAGATTAGTTTGTAAATTTTGGAAAAAAGGAAAATCAAGATATTTGTACACCATGTCTCACAACTCTTTAAGTAAGTCTTTCATTCATATATCAAAAGGGACATATACGATTTGCAAGACATTGACATCTGATTGTGGGGTACGATAAGAGAAAAGTTTATGGGTTAAAATTTAACAAAACTACTGACAAATTTTCACTAAGGTAAACAAAATTCAAGATTAATTCTTTATTTTACTTTGACGGAAAGTTTATTAAGATTTTTACTTTCGAAAGTCCATCTACACAAACAATTAAACGTAAAGGTATCACTCGTAGACAAGGCACTTCTTTTATAAAGTCATACTAAAAAATTTACTTTAAAATCTAAGTAAAGAAAAATATATCGGAAATTTCTTTAGGAGGAATAAGTAAAGTTCGAATTACGGATCTCTCGTCAGGAGGAACATCTATTCTACATCATTTTTACGATCGGTGAAAAAAAGACGACTAAGTAAAACAGAGTAGGTAATCCCGTCAATACGTAGAGATGTAAAAGAATAATCTGGATTTCAAGGTAAAAGGTCCCATTCGTCTCCCTCTGCTTCAACTTTTGTCGACAAAAACGTATGTAAATCATTAAAAAAACCATTGGTCTCGGGTTCCACTGATCCAATATAAAGAAACGAGGAAACACTAGTCACGGAATAGACACGACGAGAAAAACCCGTCCTCATGGTATTCTGAATCTTAAACATTTTACTATGACATCCTTAGACAGTAACTTAACTCCAAACCATAAGACGGGAAACAAGTGAACGGATCTACACTCGTCTTGGTCAAACTCTTAGTCTCCATTTATTAGTTTCCATTTAGTTTCCTGTATTTAACGTCATACAAAGAACTCACTTTTATCAACTGACCTCCCCTCCCACGCACCTAATTTTATCATAATGACGTAGAGGTTTGATAGACCTATTAGAACTTGTTCAGTCAATTGAAAATAAACTAAGTCGAAAAAAGGGGAGAATTGTAGAACAAAAGAGTTTTGAATTTCATAACCATTTTGTATAAAACTCTACTTGTCGATCATTTAACTTCGAATTCCATACCCAATTTTATTGTCCATACGACATACAAATTCCATTTAGATTGACATTCTATCTTTACCACCACCAATCTTTTAAAGTAACAATATTTTGAAGTTTTTCCAAGTTTACAGATTTGTCACACAGAACTTGAAAGAAAACACGTATTCTTTGAACGTGTTTAATGGATCCCTAGAACAACTTTACGTCCAAGACTAAAGGACTTCCACCCAGTAAATCTGAGACCATTTTGGTTTCGTCTAGTCCGAGACCAATTCAAAGAGGACTCTCAACAAGTCAGAGAGTAACCATAGACTGAGAAACGCTGGGATACACTGACGTCGTGCGGTCCGAAGAGACTCTCATCTGGAACAATTCGACACTTCCGAGACCGAGAGAACCTTTCCAAGGAAAAGGAGAGGAAGACAACCTTCGTGCGTCATAAGTGAAAGTCTTAAACAAACCATAGTCTATATTGACATAGGACTCTGTCGGGAGAAAAGAATGTGCGATGACAGTCGTAGTAAATCATGAAACATTCATGTCGGTGTCAATTACGTTTCATATTTTTTTTCTAACGAGTACTATAACCTCCGAATCCTTAAGAACACAAAAACGATGACTATCTTGAACTTCTTTGTCAACTTTCTGTAAAGTCTAAAAAAATCAGAATTAAGAAGAGAGTTCAAAGATCAACCATTACATTGGTTCAAATGGTTTATGACAATAAAATTTCGAAAAGATGTTGTAAATTTAGTATGTATTGAAAAAAAAAAAAAACGGTAAAATACACCGTCCGTGTATTTTTATGGATCACACTAGTCACTTCCTTTAAGGTATGACATTGTAGTATTATACCACAAAGATTTCCAATAACACTTTCTTCACAAGTAGAAATATCGAATTATGATTTTGGGGATTGTGAAAACTTCGAAACCTTAGAAGTGTCATCCCTTCTTTCCGGGTAAACAACACCACACATGAGTACTAAGAATACATGACACTCAAATATTAGTTCTTAAAAACAATATTTAGTTTCTTCTTCCACATAAATAAAAATTGAGTGATGTGATTAACGAAAATAATAAGTGGTGAGTCATAAATTTTTGAGAATGGTCGTTGAATCGTTAAAATAAATCGGAATGAGAGTTCTATTAGTAAAGATATTTTATTATGTAATTTATACTCTGATAAAACAGACAAAAAGGTCGTAACTCCTTATCTACTGAAAATTGTTTCTTTACAGAACCGAAAAGTAATTTAAATTTGTTAAAAAAATTACCTACATAATAAACGGACCGATCCATCTATTAATAAACGTACATGCCATCAGTTTCCTTTTATTCAGTCTATATACTTGACTCCTTGTTTATACGATCTAACCTCCCCCCCTGTAGTCACTTTTGATAAAGTCTGAAGATTTTGTTATTGAAAGTTGTCTCGTCTGTCACAACTTTGGATTTTGAATCCAACCAATTTGGATTTTGAAATTACAGGTGTGTAGTCGTAATGACGGGAAAATAATTTATAAAGTTCATGATTTGTCGGTCTTGAAACGTTATGAATATTTAACCACGACAGTCAGAGAAGTAAAAGAATTATTACTGGAATTCTTCTTCCCCAAACTTCCTTGTTTACTACCTAGTAGATCAGAAAAACGTCTTACTTCAGTGAGTAACAGAACTGACTTTTATGACGAATCTTTGTACATAGACACACAACCTCCACCTAACTTCTAGGAAATGAGTGACCAGGAACCCAGACTCTGTAAAAGGTTCTTCCGTCAAAACTAAATCACGAGATATCCTAAAGACACTTTACCGAGACCACTTTACGAATGGATTAATGTGAGTTTTAAACTTGGACGAAGATCGTCGGTATTAAAGTAAAATTAATCATACATAAACCCTCCGTCCAAAAGAGTACGAAGACCTATACCCTTTTAACTTCGTCATTTGAACGACCACTTCCCAAGAAGTAACACGAATCCTTCCAGGGTCCTCTGAGTATAAGAAGTCTAATCTTCTTCCTATTCTTTGTGACTAGTCGCTTCGTCGATTTTGTACAAAAGTATCCTGTCTAAAAATCTTAGTATTACCATCACAGAATGGAAAGTATATCTAAACGTAAACTCTTTTCAAAATTTTGAAGTCCGAGTGACACAAATCTTACAACATTAAACGACAAACTAAGGAAGAAAGCAATCATATCTCTAGGGAAACGACACACAAAAAACCTACTTCAGATTCCGAACAACCGTCATGAAAAAATGGTCTCGAAAAGAAAGAACTTAAGTGACGAACTTAATTTTTTAGTAATTTGATATATATATATAAAAAATAAAATTGGTGTGGAAAACAAAAAACAACAAGTTCGGTCAATGTGTCCCGATAAAACTTTGAATCCACTAACCGTCAACTTGATTTATACATCTCATTGGTTTCATCTAAGAAAGTTTACGGTAAGGTCTCTGTACCACACCTTACCAGTCGGAGACGTACAAGTAGTGGAGTCGCACTCGTCACACAAACACAAAAATATCTAAAGACCACTGTAAACAGACAACTCTTAAAATTGGAAGAGTAAACGAAGGAAAGGGTGAGAAGAAAAAAGTAGTCACATTTGGTCTTATATTCCATGGACCTGAAATACAATAACTGAGATAACATGCTGTTAGAGCTGTAGTCAAACCAGTTCTTTTCCTACACAAACGTGGGTCTAAATCATTATTGTAGTAATCGTGAAAGGTCTTAAATATGGCAACGGGACCTCTACTGTTCCATACGACGGAAAAAAAATTCAACCCCATCAGTAATGGAAAAACCAGAATTATTCTGAAATGTAATAGCATTAAATAGTAAAATATAATAGGAAATAAACAATAGGAAACGTGACAGGTACAAAGAAAAACAATAATCTGAAAAGAATTTGTCTTACTTTCTATATCAACTAAAACGATGAAAAATTAAATAATTTCGGTAACCACAATTTCTTTGACCGAGATTATTCGTAAACATTAATAGGATTTTAGAATAAATAAATATACATGTTGGTTAAGTATTAAAACCAGTAAACTGTACTCGACTATAAATGGATAAATCAACAGACACCTTTTACTTAAATGGTTCATTAATCATCTGTTATTGACGTATAGTCTTAAGGAAACAATACCTTCACAAAAGAATCACGACCTTTGGCCCTATCATCTTCCAATGTAAAGAACCTACGACTGAAGCTTTAAATCACAGGAATAAGACTGTCTGAACTAACGTCACAACTAAAACATCCTTTTCATTCTTGTCCACTTCTGAATGAGATTTCTTCTCCTTGGTCTCAATTTTCGAATGGTGTTTAGAAAATGGAGGAGAGTTCATGTTGTTCTAATCCATCAAAAATAAAAAGTATTGACAATACATCAGATCTTAGTCCTCTTTCAGAACAATATGACCTATCTATACCTCTCTTACATAATAACACAGTAATCAACATTTGACAAGAACCTAGACGGAGATCTCAGTCTCAAAAAAAAGAAGATTGATTAGAACCATGTAACTACTAAGAAACGTCCGTCTTTCTTACGAAGGTCAAAATTACACTAGGTAGCATTAACTCAGAATTTATGGAATCTTGAGGTGGATTTTATTGAGTGAACTCTAAAATATATTTGTAAAAACTACATTGAATCTGTGAAACTAAATCCTTAAAGTGATCAAACCTGAACCTAAATACAGGTAATGTTACTTATTCAGTCAGAACTTAAACATCTGAAGTATTATTCTTATAAACAGTAAATATTATTTCTAATCATATATCCCTAAAAAACTATTAGTGTCAGCCTTTCTAATATGACTATGACATTAGAGTCACGGACTTGAGGTAATTCACACAGGTAATTCACAGGTTCTTCATAAAATTAGGTAGGAAGGACAGATACCGGACTCCTCGGAGATACTATACTGACAAGATTTCAAAACTTTCGTTTTTTTATTAGTAAAAAGAAAAAAGGAGATCTCATTTTATCACTCTCACAATTTGAATACCGTCTTCTTATTACATAAATTCTCACTCTAATAAGTCGGAGAAGACCTATACCGTCGTCCCTAAGGCGGAGGTCAACAGTGTGGACAAGACCGGTCATGATGACGACGATACTCGTTATGAGGTCCATACAACGAAACTCTCTCTGAAAGACTCACAAGATGAATACGTAAAGTCCACTAATAAGTATATACTTTATTATTAAACTGTGACGTCCTCTTAAAAAAAGCGAAATCCACTTACTTTCCTTCAGAATTAAACTTCCTTGTTATTTTAGTCTTTAATATACACAAAGTAAGAAAAGTTTTTTTAATTTTTCGATTCGAAAATTACAAGGATCTTTGTATGTATTAGTCGAACCCTTCAACCATACAGTCAATTTAAAAAGGACTAAATCTGACATTAGAAAATTTGAACGTATATATAGTTGAACTATAAGTATCACTCGATTCACATGAATTATATATTTCTCTTGGGACATTTTTAAATAAATTACCTAGGTTCTTACTCATTATTAGAGTTTTAGTACCTCCAAAAAAACTCCACAAATTTACTCTATACTTAAAAAAAAAATTGGTATCAGATTCTTAATGTAAACAATAGTAAAACTATATACAAATAAAACCCCATACATGTATATGTAAAACCTTGTTATTATTAAAATACATGTGAAAATATTATGAAAACAGTAGTCTCTAACTTATAAAGAAATATAGTAACTTAAAAGAAGAAATCATTCCATAAATTACTAAAGACTCATAACATCCGAGGAAATTTTACCATCGAATCAATTAACTCTTATTCATACTTTTCGAGAAAAACCAGTAAAAACAACAAGGGTAAAACAAATTATTTGGATTAATACATTACCAAAATTTCTACTTCTGTCATTTTAATACATTTAAACATGTATAAAATATTTTCACTGTCTTGTTTAGAGAGATTAAAAGGTGTAGAATAAATGAATGTATGAATAACCCCTACCCAAACTACAGAAAGATTTTCCTTGAGGACACTGTGGACAATGAGGTCGGTTACACCAGGTTCCAAATGGACTAGGCACCCACAGAGTCTATTGTTTATGTCTATGTGAACGTCGTCATCGAGTCTAGAATGTCTCAGGAGTTCCGGTTGTCCACTCGTCGGAAAAAACAATGCAGTTGTACTAAATCTTGAGTAACAAAAGGATTACTTACGTAACAAAGTAATACATGGTGGATTTCTCACAAAAAAAAATTACAAAAACATTTACTGGTGTGATGTATGTTATGAAACATTGAACGAAAAAATTTAAATTATTACATAATACAGACAAATAGTAACTTCTAATAAAATGTTTATTAAGTAAGATGTGGTTTTATTAACTAAATCGTGTATCAAAACGGTTCGTAACAATCCACGACAACAATTAGGTCATTACTCTGACCCTTCGGAAGACGGAACCCCTTCTATAGAAAGACAGAACCCCCTCTGTCTGTTATTTCTTCATGTTTTGTAATAAATCTATCTATATATACTGAATTTCCCTGAAGGGTCCACCACGATCGTCATTCCTTGGACGGACGGACGTTACGTCCTCTACATTACTCTACACCCAAGTTAGGGGCCCAACCCTTCTAGGGGACCTTATCCTTTACGTCGGGTGAGGTCACAAGAACGGACCTCTTAGTGTACCTGTCTCCTTGGACCGTCCGACGTCAGGTATCCCAACACGTCTCAACCTGTGATGACTTCGTTGAATCGTGTATACTGAATTTTGTCCCGTCTAGAAATCTCACTGATCCAAACCTTCTTCCCCAGTCTCAATCCCATCGGTTCTCTTTCGTAGAAACTGTTTCACTGTAAACTTCTTGGACAATCCCGTCTATGCTCTAACAGAAAGGAATCGTAGACACACCAAAAACAAACAAAAATTCGAATAGGAAATTTTGGTCTAATTAACACTAGATATGTCATTTTGAGGGGCTCGACAGGAAGGGTGTACAAGTGTGTAAAGTCGGAGGACAGAAACAAATTTACGGTCGAGTCATTCCGGAAGTCTGTCGATAAATTTTGGCCTTTACGACGGAAAGTAGACGAGACGAGGGAAAGAAACAGTGGACGGAAGAAAAGAAGGAATCGTGGATTATAGAGTACATTGAAGGAGTAAACGAAGTAAGTGACAGAGAAAGGTAACATTACATATGACATATTCCTGTTCCTCAAAGACAAAACGAGTGACGACATAAAAGTCACAGATCCAATATCGTCCATAAGTCATATAAAACACTTTGCTTACCGACTACATATCTCCGTATTGTTACAACCCCATAACTCTTCTATAGAATCTTAACTCAAAAGATCTTCTATTCTATCAGATGCATACAATGCTCAGTACTGTAACTTCACCATTTGGATTCACACCCTGGACCCGACTCTTCACTCCCTAGGTACATGATTCGTCACTCCTCAACGGTCTCTAAAAATACAACTTCAGTGTACTAGACTCCTCATCAACTTACCTACCCTTTTTTCTCTTAGATCTCTATTCCTCATATAAACAACTATTGTCACTATTATCTTTCTGTCATTATACACTTTTTATCATGTCAACACCTGAGAAATTTTACTGTTGGAAATTTTTTTACCTTGGTCAAGTAAATAAATCGGAATCCAACCTAGTGCAAAGATGTAAAAACCCTGTCAACACTTTAGTTTAACTCATAATCTAATTTAACATCTTAAATGATCGAAAGACACTAATACTATAAAACTTTTCTTGGGTATTTTCGTTTAGATTAAAAAGTTTTCCATAGATAACTTTTCATGAAAACCGTCCTCTCAGCCATAAGGTCTTCTTATCACGTCTCAGTTCCTCTGTGTCGTTAGACTCCACACTTCAGTCTCATCTCTTCATCATCTTGCGACGTCGGAAACCTGGACCCGCTGGACCCACTGGACCCACTGGACCCGCTGGACCCACTGGACCCGCTGGACCCGCTGCCCTTCCGACTGTGACGACACCCCGCACCCCCCCCCTCTACGGCCACAGTCTTCCTCGCAAGTCCTCCACACTGCTGCAAAGGAAGGAAGGAAGAAAGGAGGGACATTATGAGGGAAGAAAATCAGTAGGTAGGACAGACCAAACCTCGAAGAAATCACGTCTTCAAGTCGACAGTATATAAAAACATGAAACAAAGGACAGTGTAATCATCAAACGTCATTTACAAATAACTATCCACTTCTAACCAAACAAAAGGTTACAAGGGAAAACCCCTATCCGTACCTTAACAAAATGAATGACAGTAGTACGTATAAAAATAGAAGAGAGTGACATTTAAATTGAAATGAATTTCTTATGTTTTAAGATAAGGTTTGACTATTAAAAGTCTAAATTGAAGCCAAATGTAGATTTCATCTTTTCATTAATGAAGACCCTATATACATCCCGAATGAATTGACTTTATAGAAATCCTAAAGTAATAATAAAGATAAAAAATTCTCTCTTCCACTTATGTCCCCCCTGTCCCCAACGAACGTTGAGAACTACTGTGATAAGTAGAAATTAAAGGAATCAAAGTCTGACGAAGTTCCCTTTCTAAGGAATAAAAGAAAGGAGGAAAGTCCTTACACAACAGTCTACCATTTAAATTTACTATCGTTTTCGTCAACAACATCCACGAACGGGAAGATGTAGCTAACTCGAGCAACTTCTTCCCTTACTTTTCGAATCACTCTCTTCGATCAGACGAACACTACTCAAAAATAAAACAACAAACAGTACCATACCAGTAAAATAAAACAAATTTCAAGGAACTGAAAGGTCTTCATTTCTGTTTGGATAAATCTTGACAATGTATACTGTGTGTGTACGTTTAGAATAAAATTTTTACTTTAAAAAAAAACTCAGTTATACATAAAAAAAGAACCAGAGATCTGACATCTTACTATTTAAAATAACTGATTTTCAAATCTACTCGTAAGAATACCCATTTTGGGTTGTGGACAAACATTGTTAAAAGAAAAGAGAGGGGCGTGTGGGGACGTCGAAGTCGTCAATTATGTCTGAAATGTCTATGTCGTCGTCTTCGGAGTCGGGAGGTAGGACGTTCGGGACCTACGACCAGAACAGCAGGTCGACGTCCGAGAATGTCGTGTCGAATGTCGTCGTCGACGTCGTCGGTTGTGGGAGTTAGGGGATCTTGTCCCCCACAGAAAATTGTTCCATCTTTAATCCTATTGTCTAGACAAGACATACTTCTTGACTTAAAAGACATGATAGTACATCTAACGTTAATACATTCAATGTAAAATGACATCTTGACAAAATACAAAATTGTAGGTAACATCAGATATTCCCAAAAGGACCACCGAATCTGTCATTTCTTGGGTGGACTTTACACTCTCGGGATCCAAGGTAGGGACCCCCAACTCTTTTAGGGGACCTCTTCCTTTATCGTTGGGAGAGGTCATAAGAATGGACCTCTTAGGGGTACCCGTCTCCTCGGACCGTCCCAGGTCAGGTACCCCAAAATTCTCAGTCAGTCTGTGCTGACTCGTTGAGTTGTGTCGTGACACATTCCCCGAAGGGTCTACCGCCATCACCATTTCTTGGACGGACGGTTACGTCCACTGTATGTTCTACACCCAAGTAAGGGACTTAACCCTTCTAGGGACCTCCTCCCGTACCGTTGGTGAGAGTTGGTAAGAACGGACCTCTTAGGGTACCTATCTCCTCGGACCACCCGATGTCAGGTATCCCAACGTTTCTCAGTCTGTACTGAAGTTGTTGAATCGTGTGCGTCTACATGACAATAACTCATTTATAATGAATTATTGAATTGTCAATGACTCATTTATAATGACAAATAATTTATGTAAAATGTTTTCTAAGTCTAAAGACTTTCTTTAAAATTCATTAAAATATTTAGGTGAACTTCGGTCATTTTAACATATAAGTGATAACTCTGTTTACTAAAAACTCGAGTAAAAATACCTCAATGTTTATTTAATTAATATCACAGATCGGACATTAAAATTGGACGATTTTAACATTTCATACACTTTCAAGCTTCCTTCCGCAGGAATGATCAACAATGTTATGACATTATACTATTTAACTCTATATTGATATAAAAGTTTCAACTTTTAGAACCTACAAATTGAACACACTGTAGGAGTCATAAGAACCACTAATAGTCTTATAATAGGGAACCTTTACAATAGATATAAGAAAAATAAAGACGACAATAAAAGTATCTTTATATTTATAACTAAATAATCTAATATAATGAATCCAAACAAATCGGATGTTGAAAGTTTTTCGGAAATTTAACTCGTAAATTTTCTGCCACCTCGTAAGACTCTCTTGACATGATCATTATCTAGACAACTAATATCAAGATATCTACTATCAAGATCTGAAAAAAAATTTTTATTTTGAAAAAATGAGAACTGTTCGGTGAGTTTATAAATTTAGGATTAGAAGAGAAGATATTTCATAACCATTAATAGGATACACAGTACTAACAAGACGAAGTATTCTGTTGCAGACAGTCTTAAGAAACTTCTCTTCATTTCCAGGTGCGTTTTACAAAAAATATCATATTGTTATTTGTTATTTTAATGTACTTTATTTGTCATACATTGTTTAATATACTTTCTTCATTAATGTAAAATTTACTATCTCTCTTTAATTACCTTACAGTAACTAGAAGTCTTATCGTAAACATTGAACATAAACACATTTCACGAAAATTTAAACAGAGAAAGAGAGGGAGAAAAAAAAAGGGAGGTGAATCTTCAACTACCTATCCAAACTAAAACCCCTTCTAAGACTCGTATCACTTCTTGGGTTTTTCCTTTAAGGTCGAAGAGTTGACATTCTCAACAATACAAAAAGAAGTATTTGGTATTTAAAAAAGACAATAGAAATATTTGTACCGGTAGACTTGATGAGTCATATGAAACTCGTAACAAAGGCCGAGAACCCGAGAGTGTATTCTTCTGCCTCCTCAACGACGAACAACGGAGGGACATAACAAAACTGAGATACTTGAAACGTCTATCAACCCTATATATTTTTAAGAAATGACCTTTTAACTATCCACAACTACTTAAACCAACATTGTAAACGACAACTATATAATTCGAAATCCAATAAATCGAGTCAACTTTATCATCCTCTTTCTTCAAACGAATATCACAGGTACCGACGAAGATCCTTCATATATCATTTAAGACCCTTACATAGTCTAATCAATCTTCATTCCTTGTCCCAACATCCCTAAAACAAACAATTTCTTTATCTAACACTCAAAAATAAATTTAGTCACTAAGGGGAAGAAGGAATGGGGTTTGTTAACACGTCTCGGAACCTAAGACACTCCCAAGTCCTCTCCTGGTCACCCTTTCTCCTACAACCTCTCCTTCCACCTTCCACCCTCTTATCCTTTCCCTACTACTCACCCCTTTCGGAGACCTACACAATAAAGTCGTCAATGATCAAAAGATATAACACTATTATATAATTTTATATATTATACATTTTTACGTAAATATACGAATACTATTTCTCTAAGATGAACTTTTTAATTCTTGATCACAAAATCTGATGTTTCGTAAACTCTAGTACATCTAGTCACAGGACTCGTTACATTCTTAGAGGACATTGTCAGGACTATCCAAAAAATAGACAACAAAATTACGGAGGACACTGTATCTCAATTCATCAACAATTATACCAAATTAGAAAACAATGACTTAGGATACCCTAAACGAAAGATGTGTGACTAGGTAAAACGAAAGACTTCGTTCCTTCGTTTAAACGAGGTATTAGCTAACTCTGTATCGGTAAGTCATAAACTTCTATCCATAGTAAGAAGGGGAATCCAAATAAACGAGGTCTACTTCATATGAAAAAAGGTTGACAAAGTTCTGAAGAGTGGTAGGACTAACGGGGAAACCCCTACGGGAGAAAAAACAAGTACAGAATGGAACACCGTGGGTCTTAAGGTCCACATAAGTAAGGTCCACACTTAAAGGGTCTTATGTCAATTTAATAATAAAGGAGAATAGATTTGTAAGAAAGACAATTGTACGGATTATTACACTTTCATCTAATAAAAAAAATTCACATACTAGTCAAAACTAACATCTAACAAGTATATGACTAACTACCTTGTAAAAAGGGTAACACAGTGTCAAATATTCACAAAGTAATTCTAAAAGAATTTTACGAGATTACATTTTTTGATGATGAAATATGTGTCATTATCGTCTCATACAGATTGTATATTAGGTAGACAACTTTGATAACTTCATATAAAGAATAAAGTTGTATAATTACAAGACTCAATGAGATAAAAGACACAATTATAATTTTCATTTGTGACATTATCTCATATAAGGTAAACAACTGTAAAACCCCCACAAAAACTTATAAGAAAATGAAACTATAATAGAAATAACCTAAAATTTTATATAAATGTGAACCAAAAGGAACATCAAGAGTACAAAGCCTTAGACACTTGTTAAGGTAGAAAGTAGTCTATCGTCTTGTTGACGTCGTCGTTTTAGAACTTGTAGAGTCTGTCGTCGAGGACCTTGTCGTTGTCGGAGTTTTCCAAACATTGGGGTAGAACACCAGAAATAACAATGCCGACAGATGTCAGACAGTGAAACACTAAAAAGAAGTCGACCAACAATGAGTCTTCTACTCAGAAAAGTCCTGGAAATGTCAAAAACAAACAAGACAAAAACAAAAACATTAAAGCTTTACACAAGACCGTCGAATACATAGACAACTCTTTAATATTTTTAATAAAAGTCATAGGACCTTCCTTAATCTCCTGTCTTCTGTACTACAAAGTCATAATGTCACACTTTGAAAAGAAAGGAGAGTCAAGGGACAATTCGTACCACTAAAACGATAACAACTACTGCTACTACTGTTTCATCCAACGATAGAAATTAATCTGAAAGCCATCCACCGTTCTCGAAGTAATCGGTACTAATGTCGATTACGAAAAGTCCATCAAAAAAAAAAAAGTCAAGTCAAAATAGAAAGTAAACTAGGAAAAGAAATTTTTCCATATCAAAGAAACTGGTGTAGAAAATATACGACTCTATATCCATAAAACTCAGAGTAAATGTGACATCCTTTAACTTCGAATCACTTTACTTCGTAGGTGACAATTTCACGTGACGGTCATACTTTATGGAAGGTAGAATTCTGAGTGGTAATAAAATATATATGGGTTCTTAAAAATTTATGAAGATTTCATATACATCCGAAGGGTCCAACGTGTCACCATTTCTCAGATGGACGGTTACGTCCTCTGTGTTCTTTACCTCCAAGTTAGAGACTCAGTCTTTCTAAGTAACGAGGCCTTAAGAACGGACCTTTTAAGGTACCTGCCTCTTAGGACCGTTCGATGTCAGGTACCCCAACGTTTCTCAGCTTGTCTTGACTCGTTTACCTGTGTGTGTGTGTTTAATGTAAGACACATCAAAATTCTTAGAAGATTTAAAGTCCGTACTACTTTACATTTCAACATGGAATCTTACCTATGTTATACAGTTTAATAACACTTCGATTCCAATTTAGGTAACGTTTCGGACTAAAACGAGACAAACTCTTTATCAATACCTACATTTTGACAAATGTAATACTCAAAGACTCTTAGAGTGTGAAGAAGATTAGTTTAGAAAACCGCGATTACTTAAATTATGTTATGGTGTTTACAATTTTATACTCGCAACAATCTGCCTACTATGTACGTCTCTTCTTGTCTCTTCGTAAAACGGAGTTCATTCGAGAAGAGATCATCTCATACATATAGACATACTAATGTTCCGTCTTATGACCAAAAACATTATCTCCATATTCACTTCCTGATACCCTTATACCTTCTCCCTTCTAATGAAATCAAAGCTATCGTTTGGAATCTGTGACAGTCCCAGACTGTAACAGGAAAGTCACGTTTACCATTACCTAAAACAACTATAAACATACAACCCTGAACATGGACCTTAGTACTCTTACTTTAAGGTATGAAACAAAACTTCTTTATTAAGACTATCTTCATCCACGTAATAAAAATACAGTCCTTTTATTTTAAATAGACGAACTCTTAAATCCTTGAACTCCTGTTTCTCATTTTTTGTAAACTTATAATAAAATTTTGTGTTCAACACTAAGTTCTTTTCCTTTGTCTAACAATCACTATGTTCTTTGAAGTCTCGACAATGGCTCGGTTCTCCACCATCATTACCTTCAAATAGATTCGTCTAAATGAGTGGACATTTACACTGTGAAAACTTAAAGGAATCAAGATTGAAGTAAAGTCTTCAAAATCGTCTTTGTTATTTTCAAATTGTCTTTTTCTTTTTTTTTCTTAAGACCAGAATCAATTAACGAAATATATAGTAGAGGTGTTAAAATCTTCCATATCATTATCTTAGAGAAACTTTCCTCATTTACAGGAATTTTCGAAGGAACAAGTTTTTACCGTCACTTCTTTTTTTCGTTGAAAAGAATCCGTATTCTACTTATCACAAATTTTGGATAGTGTTTAAATTTTAACTACTCATTTGTAGTTGTCTCATTGTCAATTTAAGTTAGTCAACACATTAACCGAGATGGTTTGGTCAATGCAAAAAATTCTACGCCACAAAAATAAATTTATACAAAAATGAATTCTACCCCACCCTATACGTCCTTTTGATTCACAAACATAACCGGCGATTTGAGTTACACCGCTGGATTGCAATAGTGTCAGAACCTCACTTCTCCTATGACCCCAACGATCACGACGAGACAAAGAGCGTCAGGACTGGTGTGAACATTCCCGAACTCCGGAAAACAGATTACTACCTTTCGACCACCTTTTGCCCTCTTGAAAGACTTTTACCAACTTAGTACTCCTTGATTGTTAGTACAGTATTTTCCTTACTAAAGAGAACAGAACTCATTCAACCTCAACACGAAAACTATTGACAAAATAGTCTATAGGTTCTCAGTCTATTGAGTCTTACTTTACGAGTACTACTTTCACTACTGACTATTTTCTTGAAATTGGTTTCACAATCTTTATTTTTCTAATCTTTTATAAGTCGGTTAATTATTCTTTCTCGATAGTCACCCTATAGTCATTCTACATTGAATGAAACGAAGTCATCAAAAAATAACAACAATAAACCAGCAATTCAGCAGGTTGTGAAACGCTGGGGTACCAGACATGGTGTGGTCCGAAGGGATAGGAAGTGACAGAGGGCCTCAAACGAGTCTAAGTGCAGCCAACTCAGTCACTATAATAGATTGGTAGAATAGGAGACAGCGAACGAAGAGGAGAACGGGAGTCAGAAAGGGTCGTAGTCCCAGAAAAGGTCACTCAACTGAGAAACGTAGTCCACCGGTATCATAACCTCGAAATCGAAGTCGTAGTTAGGAAGGTCAATTATAAGTCCCAACTAAAGGAACTCCTAACTGATAGGTTCCCTGAAAGTTCTCAGAAGAGGTCGTGGTGTCAAACTTTCGTAGGTAAGAAGCCGAGAGACGAAAGAAATACCAGGTCGACAGTGTAGGTACGTACTGATGACCTTTTTCGTGTCGAAATTGATGCGCCTGGAAACGGTCGGTTCACTACACAGACAGGAAATTATGCGATGGATCCAAACAGTATCACAAAGGAGGTCCCTCGTTCACAGAATTAAAACACCGATGTCAGTGGTAGACGTGACTAAAACCTCGGGACCTTTTATTTTTAGACAGTGACAAAGATGAAAAAGAGGGTAGATAAACGGTATCACTACCCTGGTCTATGATACTAGAATCAAAAAACTTACAACTTAAAATTAGGTCGAAAAAGTGAGACAAGAAAGTGGGAGTAGTTCTTGGAGAAATCGAGGAGAAGTGAAAGACAGTATTCACACCATAGTAGACGTATAGACTCCAATAACTATAAAGAGGGTCTTTAGAACTAAGGTCGAACACGAAGTAGGTCGTAAAACGTACTACATGAGACGTATATTCAATTTATTCGTCCCACTGTTATATGCCGAAACTACATGAGGAAAAAGTTAAGACTTCTTCAAGTCACAAGGTACAGACCAAGATTCAACAACGAAAAACTGGACGTATGTCCAAAGGGTCCTCTGTCTATTCCACCAGATCATCAGGGTAGAGAGATTCTTAAAAGGTGTCAAAGAACACTAGATGTATCAGTTTTCGAAATCGTATCAGTCACTCCTTCTTCATTTACAAACAAACAAACGAAAAAGATACTAGGTTAAGAATAAATATGGACGAACTTTATATTACGTCATGAGAACCACTACGTCATTTTGACTTCCTTCCAAATAAAGTGTCAACTTAGGGCGAAGAGTTGTTAAGGAATGAAAAATTTAATAATAAAATCCCAAAAAAGGTGTCAACCCTTATTAACTACTCATTATCACCTTATTAAGAAATCCTACTACTTTATCGTTTTACAAAGTTATATATCCTCTTTTTGTGGAGATTCCAGGGTACTGTATCGAATCTGGAATCTACATCAATTCCCAGGTTAACTGGATTACGATTAACATTCTAGTATTTTATTTACCACCAACTTAAAATAGCATTAAAATTTTATGTCAAAATAAAAAACCGACAGGACCCCGAAGGAACGACGAACCTGAAAAGAGATCAACCCTACTCGATCGAAGAGTAACGTCGCCGAAGGGAACAACACCTCGTCTCCGAGATCGTGCACTCGAAGTCATCAACGTCGTGCACCCGAGTCTTCAACGCTGAGGGGCCCGAGATCTTCTGTCCGATTTATCGACACCGCGTGCCCGAATCAACGAGACACCGCACACCTTAGAAGATCTAGTCCCTAGATTGGACACAGAGGACGTAACCGTCCACCTAAGAATGGTGACTCGGTGGACCCTTCGGGAACATCAACTTAAAATTTTCATTTAAAAGAGAAACAGAAGTATTCTAAAGTTTCCTTTTTATCTCAGTACTCGGAAAAGTTTATCCATTTTGACGGGTGTTTCTTGGAGTCTTAGATTGTAACCAACGTCACCTAAGACGACCAATATAGTTCGTCTGATAATGTGTCTATTAGTCTCCACTTTCTGTCCACCCCACCTACCATCTACCCTACGAGGTCCACCCACCACTCGATTCTTTATGTACTACACTTCCCACATCGTCATGGCTTAATTCCGGTTTGTCGTTCCGAGCCCCATTTTACCTTATAATAGAACGACACAACAATTCTTAAAATAAAAACAACATGGTGAAACTTCCGACCCTGATACGAATTTCGTGTGAAACTAAACAAGAGTTTTCATATGATTAAATGGTTGAAAACCAGTTAACACACCTTATTTCGTCCGTAAATTAATTGTTCAAAAAATCGAAATTAAATAAAGATTTGGAACTTTTACAATGAACAGAAACCCCTCGGACAAGAAAGTATTTAATTATGTAACCTTACCAAGAAAATACGAAAAAAACTGAGTCAAAAAGATGACGAATGAAAAGAAAGTCAAATTTACAACAATCTTATTCTCATTATTTTTTTAAAAAAATAACTCTATATTAACTGTATTGTAACATACTCAAATTCCACATGTTGTATGACTAAACTATACTAATATATAACTCTATACTAATGGAGATAACAATCGATTGTGGAGAGAGTACAGTTTATTAATGAAGAAAAAACACCACTCTTGTTAATTCTAAATCAGAGAATCGTTGAAACTTTAAATATTATATCATAAGAGATATTAGTGACATGACATAAGGAAAATGTGTGTCTCTGTTTAAGTATCGCTCTCATCGAAACAAGAATCATTATCCAGACATCCTTCCTTTGTCTTTAAACTCAATGGGAAAAGACAATTAGTAATGCTATAAGTCATCAAGATCAAGAACACATGATGGTCCCTGAGAAAAATAAGTAGACCTCGTGGACACTCTAGTACAAAATCTTACAAATTAATCCCTCAGCAAAAAAAGTATTATTAGTTAAAGAGTCAAAATCAATTGTAGTAGTCAGTCAAGTCAAGTCAGCGAGTCAACACAGGCTGAGAAACGTCGGGGTACTTAACGTCGAGTGGTCCGGAGGGACAGGTAGTGGTTGAGGACCTTAAGTGAGTTTGAGTACAGGTAGCTCCGCCACTACGGTAGGTCGGTAGAGTAGGAGACAGCAGGGGAAAAGGAGGACGGAGGTTAGGGAGGATCGTAGTCTCAGAAAAGGTCACTCAGTTGAGAAGCGTACTCCACCGGTTTCATAACCTCAAAGTCGAAATTGTAGTCAGGAAGGTTTCTTGTGGGTCCTGACCAGAGGAAATCCTATCTGACCAACCTAGAGGAACGTCAGGTCCCCTGAGAGTTCTCAGAAGAGGTTGTGGTATCAAGTTTTCGTAGTTAAGAAGTCGTGAGTCGAAAGAAGTGTCAGGTTGAGAGTGTAGGTATGTACTGATGACCTTTTTGGTATCGGAACTAATCTGCCTGGAAACAACGGTTTCATTTACAGAGACGAAAAATTATACGATAGATCCAACCAGTATTGAAAGGAAGGTTCCTCATTCGCAGAAAATTAAAGTACCGACGTCGGTGGTAGACGTCACTAAAACCTCGGGGGTTTTTATTTCAGACTGTGACAAAGATGACAAAGGGGTAGATAAAGGGTACTTCACTACCCTGGTCTACGGTACTAGAATCAAAAGACTTACAACTCGAAATTCGGTTGGAAAAGTGAGAGGAGAAAGTGAAAGTAGTTCCCCGAGAAATCGAGAAGAAGTGAAAGACGGTATATATTAAATAAAATACTAGTATCATAATACGTCAACGATTCGTTCAAGTGTGAACTAATCGTCGTATATTCGTCTCAGGGACATAGGTCAACGACATTAACATCAGCGTCCAAACCCCCCTCTAAATTTAAACAAAAAAAGGATATCAATCCGAAGTAACGGATTGAAAACGAATCAGAAAGACTTTACAAAATGTATAGACTCATGGAGGATTATGACAAAACACTTAAGTATCTCCACCTCCAACTTTTTCTAGGTTCAAGATTTGACTAAAATGACCTAGTCACTAAAACTATAAGTCCAAACTCGAAACGAAAACGAACACATATATATCACCCACTGTCAAGAAATATATAGTAAGTACTATGCCAGGGAAATAAGCACTATCAAAATAGAAAGGGTGTCACTTTTTAAAACAAACCTCTGAAAGAATTAGAATAGTCAGAGAAGATCACAATGGCATAGGGGGAAATACCTCCATAAGACACGAAAGTTCATTTGAACCTAAATATTTTGTCACGGTAAAATCTAACTAGTAATTTCTACATTGTCTTAAGAAAACCATAACCCAAAGAAAAATTTTTAAACTAACACTACAAACGTACATTTAAAAGTAAATATTATAATAAGTAATAAAGGGTTACGAACACACAAACACATGTAAGAGTTGTCCGTTGAGGAGTCCTATCAGTTCTTCCTTGTAAACCCAGTCTTGTAAGACGTAGTGGCAGTGTTCCTTCGTCAGTCGTCGTAAAGGAACTTGGACTTCGTTTAAACCTACTAAGGTATCTATAAGTCGTTGTCCATTTTTCATTTACAAAAGGACCCACTATTTCAAGATTTTAACTAAAGTCTTTTTTCAGAATTTTATACCATTATAACAAATAAAATACATTTTATTATATTTGCATTTACAAAAAAGGAGGTGCAATTCGACACGTAACATTGGTAAAATGATCATCCGTAATTACAATGATACCACTTATAAAACCTTACGTCTTTATCAGTCATTTGTGACTTAGAGTTGGTCCGGAAAACAAACGAACACAAGGAAACTGAAAGTTCCTGTACCTGTATCTACTTCGCGTTCTACGTCACCTTCTCCTCTAGAAACTTGTCCTTCGTTTCTTTCACCGACAAGCAAGTTCTAGTTCTTGTGTGAGGGCTAGAGCAAGTTCCAAGACATCATGCTAAATTTCTATCGACACACGTCTGAAAATTTTACAACCGAAAAATAAATAAAAAAAACATAGGAAACAAAGAAACGTAGTTCCATTTTCTTTTACAAAGAGAGTTATACAAACTCTCTTTTCCTTTACAATGAGAGTCATACAAACTCTTATTGTAGAACAGAGTACTCTTTCATTGAGTCTTGAAGTTTTTGTCTTTTATAAACAAAACAAAAATCAACCTGTACAGACACCGTAAAATAAACTTGATAAATGTACTCAGTGTCGTTATAGCACTCTGAACCTAAACCCCAATATATACCAAAGTCAATTATTATAATACTACTATCAGTCGAATCCTGTGTTAACAGGGACTTGTTGTCAATTTAGTGGATTATCTCCTTATCATAATCTTTACGGTAACACAAAAAAACGTAAGACAAAGTAGAGTATTATGGTTTTTACTAATACTTTTAGTCTGATATTTTTAACAAAAATAATTGTCATTCGTATAGCCTGAGAGTTTTTGTATAGGATCTTTACCAAAAGAGACACCCGAATCGGTACAATTCCGAGTAATTACATGTACGAGTTAGTTCAAACTCAATTTCATGTAATAAGAATTGGACCAGTTAAAAGAACAAAAACAAAACTTGACAGAATTTATATACAACAGAAACGATATTTGACAGAATTTTGAATTAGACATTGTAAAAATACGACACAAAAGCCGTGTGCTTACGGGGTCCTTCAGACTTGTCATTTACGACCTTCTCCCTGTCATAGAAACTACCAAAAAAGTCAGTAAAGAACCCACAAAATTCTTAAAGGAACGTAAATGAACCTTCAAAGTCCTTAAATAAAAGTTCTTAAAGGAACATTCACTCTCGAACAGTCAAGTAGAAAGAGATTTGACTGAAGAGAGGTCCTTTAATATCACGATCAGGACTTTTGTAGAAACAGAATCGTTTAAGAAACAGAAAAGTTGTGTACTCATAAAACTTATCTCAAGTCACCGTATACTAATTATCCTTTTTATTGTGTCATAAAATCATAGTGTAATATAACATTTCAGTTCCACTTTTGGATATTTGTCTTAACAAATCACCAGACGACAACTTTTGTGGCAAAGGATTAAAATTCTTACGTGTACAAACAGTGGTTTTCTTAGACAAAAGAAAGTAGGGACAAGAACTGAGAACAAACATTTAATCTGTGATACTCTTTCACTCTGGGATTGATCTGAGAGAAAGAGAAGAAGGAACATAGTGGGTCTGAGTTATTCTTAGTAACGTCTGTTTATAGACACAGATTACATCTGGATTCGTCATATCGTCATATCTCTAAATTCACGCACAAACTATGAAATTGTAACAGTAATCATTTTATTCCCACAAAAAAACAACAACAATCTAGTGGTTCTTTTGCTTCCAGATCCAGTGCTAGACCAAGAGCTTTCGCATTCGTGTCTTTCGCTAGTGCGAGGGCGAGATCTCTTTCTTTTTCCTTTAGTAGTGCAAGTATGAGCTCACTTTCCTCTCGATCTCTTTCCCTCTTTCTCGCTGTCTTCTTCCCTAATGGAGGTTAGTCCAGATTTTGTAACTCACCATTCACTACATGAAATATTCGAAACCAAAGTCATTGCAACTCTTTTATCAATGGCCATAATTATGTGTTAGAGAGTTGGACTAAAAAGTCTGACTCTTCAACTTTTGACCAAACCAAAAATATTACACTATCTCCTCTTTCTATTCATTATCCAAAGATAAGTTTATGATTACAGTAACTCTCAACTAAAAAAAAAACCTATGATCAATTTTTTATACTGAACTGATTACTAAATGTATCATCTTATCCGGAACATAGAGATTATAAAGTGACTGTGGCACTAAAGGTACACATCATAGGATTGGTCAAAACTTGTGGTCAACATATCCTTATTAATAATACCCTTCGTACGGTTAAATTTCGATTAATATTTGAACTAGTCATGCCTTTCTCTCTCAAGACAACACTTTTGAAAGGGAGGAAATATCAATTAGATATTACACACTAATCTGGTTTAAACCATCGTCATCCCCAAACAAACCCCTCTTTGGAGGTCCTCTTAACTGAACTGTCCGTACACTTCATATCCTTTTATTCAGCATGAATCACACCCTAAGAAGTATTTGCCAAGAATCATGGGTGATACTGAAAGTCCCACTTACTTGTCCAACGTCTACCCACTTCATGTATTTTACCTCGTTTAATAGTAAGAAACGGTTCTCGACTTGTGACTAGTCCAATAGATTAAAGACTTCTAGAGGTTTATTTAAGAAAGACGGCACCTCTACCAATAGATTAAAGACTTCTAGAGGTTTATTTAAGAAAGACGGCACCTCTACCCATTGACCATGTCGAATATAACGACTTCGTGGGACCTTTGGGTCCGTACATTAATTTCCACTGTCGCAGAAGAATGATATAAAATCGTTAGACTTGGTCGGAACCGACAGAAAGGTCTTAGAATGGACTAATACTCTTGGTCATCATTTACTAATTATTAAAACCAGGAGGATTGGGACTAAGTCTGTGCCCCCAACCCTAGTCCTCGACTCCTTACTCTATTGACATCTTCGATCGGTCGTTTCCATCCTTTGTCTAAACGAGACTCCCGGAGGTCTTCCTCCCGGTGAACGACTGACTAAAATCTGATGGTCTCTACATCTTCTGATGGAAAGACGTAAAATTCCATGATTAAAACACCACAAAACAATGTCACGTTTTCTTTTGATTACGTAACGGGAAACTCTGAAACCAACTTACCTGTCCACTTGACTTACTCTGGGTCTTGTTTGTCGTCCCTCTCTTGTCAGAGGTCCCTAGATAATTGACTTACTAAGGGTTTCGAGAGTATCCAGACCTTCTGTAAGCGCAAGACTGGTCGGTCTCATCTCTCCGGACTAACTTTAGGTGTAAACCATCTATAGAACGTTACCAGTATAAAATTACATCCCGACTTAATCGACATCTCATTTTGTCATTGGGTTTTCGACCTCTGAAAAAAAAATTTATTGTAACTGTGCTTAGGTTTATATTATTTTGAGACGTTTATATAGTCGACATTCATAAAAATTTCATTCACAAAAGTCCCTTTCCTCGACAAAGACTTCCGTATTTGTCACGTCGGTTTTTATCCGGTCTACACAGAGACCACGAAGGCCGAAAATCATAGGGACCCCGAAAGTACCATTGTTCAACTCAAGACTTAGTCGGAAAAGGGAAAAAAAATTAGATTAATAAGAAAAGAATTCCCATTCTATGACAAAAGTCTAAATTGACAAGTAAGGTAGTGTCTTTCTATGATTTTCCAAGGGTTTATCCTAACGTCACTTGTCACTAAAACTTTGAAACAACGTGTAATCTTAGTGGATGTCTTAAAAATTTGATGGGGTCAAGGGTTAAAAGACATGGTGCATAGAACCTAATAGAAATCACGCAGAGTCTATAGGTCACACACGACAGTTCGAACTCTTATACACTATTATTACGTTCTACAACAGAACCGTATCTACACTCACCCATGGACCGTAAAATCAACTAAAATTTGTATTGTTTATTTTTATAGTCAATTATTCATAAATTTTATATGATAGAATTTAAAATTAAATAATGACAATGATCACGAAAAGGAATCGATGAACTTCTTCCATTGAATGGACACTAAATCCAGCAACAGAGAACACAGAACCGTCATACGTCATGATGAGAGACCCAACCAGTCCACCTGTTCTTCCGTTGTGTCGTTCTAAATTGGTTGGACAAACTTCTCAAACCTGTCTAACTCAGGTAATTACATTCATAGTTAAGAATTTATATTATCACATTCCAAACCTTTTTTATGTCCCTCAAAAGTCAGTGAAACATAGACGGGAATTAGTGTAAAAACACTCCTAATAAACTGACACTAGTAAAAACACAAATAAGAGGACTATAGAAGAATTAATTAAAAAGAAAAAAATTACCTTAAGAATGTTTTATAAAAATCCCCCGAATGACGTCATACCGTCATGAACTAACGATTTTTGTAGTTTACTCAATCGTCCTTGGTATACATACGACAACGACAATTCAGCGAAGTCAGTACAGACTGAGACGCTGGGGTATCTGCCGTCGGGTGGTCCGAGACGGTAGGGAGCCTAAGAGGTCCGTTCTTGTGACCTCACTCCACGGTAACGGAAGAGGTTACGTACTTTCACTTTTCACTTTCACTTCTGATATTCCTGAAAAACCATAATCACTGTCGTCACAAATAAATTTAACTTAAACTGGTAAAACATAAAATGAAAGTTACCTCACACTAGAGTAACCTCGGAGTGTCCTTCAACCAATTATTCATTAAGTATATCACAATGAAATGGTCCCTCCTTGGATTTACTAAACTGACTCAATGTACCTATCATTTATTGACTAATTAATTATTTATTATCTATTAACCAACTCACAAAGTTGAATCCACAAAGTCTAAGGAGAAAAATATGGTATTTTCACAACTTCCGAAAAGAAAAACAGAAAAATTTAAAGTGGACAGTCTTAAATTCATTAGAAAGTCTCAAACATTAGTACATTGGAGACTTTAAAAAAAGACTAAAACGTGATATAAATTTGATTACCAAGAGTCGAGATCGACGTATAGTCTGTACCCGACTGTAAACTTTTTTGTACCTACGGGTACTAGTAATAGAAATCTAAGAGTAGTTTCACGGCATTAATGTGTCCACTTAAACTACGTTTCGGTCCTTAGTGGAGAGACTTGTCTGGGACTTGGGTTCGTCGCAGAACATGAAGTGTGACGCGTACGGTACGGATCAGAAAGAACGTGTCGTCGGTAAACCTGCAGTCACACAGAGGGAGAAGAAGACAGACTGGAATATTATCACATAATAAATGTTCATTATCCGTAATTCAATAAAACACTTCACTTCACATGATTTACCGATCACTATTTTAGGTCCTAAACTTTTTGACTACCTTCTGAATTATTTGGAAAGTCAATCAAACCCCCCTTAAACTTCTGACTCTTCTCAGGTAAGCTAAATCTTAAATCATCCAGTAATCGAACTTCTTTTATAAAAACCACCAAACCCCTCCCAAACCTAGATGTAACGCTTTCTACTTAATACATTCCCCAATCTATTCGAAGAGAAAACTCTTCAAACCTTAATTCTCAACTATCGAACTCTATAATCGTTCTGACCCCCTTTCTAATAAAAGTGTCGATTTGGAATACATTACTCATGATTTTTTCACCATCTTCTGGAACATTCAAGAAGTACTTCACTTTATGAGGTACATAAAAAGACTTAATTATGTAATTTCTATTAAAATACTAAACCATCAAATATCTCATCAGTTTACGATGTTTTTAACTCTAGGAATACGACTCCGATAGAAGGATAAGTATGATTTTGGAAACAGCTTCATTAACCCGTTTCAATTCAAAATATTTTAACTCTTCGAAAGTAAAATAATAAACAACATCTAAAACCTGAAATATAATTCCTATTTTATAAAGTCGGTTTGTTTTTAGGAAGAGTGTTATGGGTGTATTGTAAACCTTTTAATATTTATGATGACATTTATTTAATGTACGAAGTTTATACAACCGGTAGGTCATGATGCAAGACAGATAGACCACCATAATATATGTACAGAACGTAATATAATTATCAAGTAGTAACACATCACTTTGCCTAACTGTACACTATAAATTCTAAAGTACATATAGTCCGAATCTTACTCAGGGTCGATTGAAGACTTGAAAAAGAAATTCATTAACATATACTTAACATGGTTATTTGTCGGTCTCCTTCTTTCCCCCTTTTACTAAGTCATAATAGTCATTAGTTACAGGACAAGATAAGTTTGGTATTTTACGGTCTTTACTGAACGGGAGGAATATGGTAAAGATTTCTTTTTTTAAAAAAATTGTCTACTAAGGAGGGTCTCCGACGCGAATACAGACGTACCAAGTAGCTGTTCTACGTAAAGCTCGAGAAGTCTTTGAATCAAGGCCCAGTATATTTTAACCTAGGTTCCAGTAATTCCACTCTAACCCCCCACGTACGAGAACAAAATAACCTAGCAATCTTAGAACAAAGGACATAACTTAGGAAAAAATCGCAATACCCATTTGGAACTGTCTTTAAATAATAAAGTCATAATAATTTCATATCTTAATCGAACTCCAATTTGTTATTGGTTTGTTTTGGAATAAGTTCGTCAAGAAACTTTAGCATGGGCGTGTCATGAGAAATCAGTTGGTCCTGGGGTAAAATACTCGTCTTGTAATAGTTCGAACAGAAAGTAAGTAAAGAAGGGTCACGGAGGATTAGGATTGGGTATTAATATGACAACTACAGAGGAAAAATTATAGAACATTAAGTGTAAAATAAAGACGATAAAACTTCTATTAAATAAAATAGTTAAAGACATTGACTTAATTATTTAAATTTTAATGAAAGTTTCCTCAATTATTGTGGGTACGAAACAGGAAAATGCCGTCTCTCAAAGAAATACATTCGACTTCACAGTCACCAAAGTACCTCATGGTTCTAAAACAAATCGATTAATAGATTCATAGATTAACGAATTAATATTCTAAAATAGATTTATTAATATAGATTAATTCAACTCCAAAAATACCACTTTTCATCTAAACCTAATATAACTCCTTACATAACAAAATTCTAGTATGATTCTTCACCGTCTTTCACTTCTCCTTGATTTTTCGGAGAACTACTTTCACCTTCTCCTCTCACTTTTTCAACCGAATTTCGAGTTGTAAGTCTTTTGCTTCTAGTACCGCAGACCAGGGTAGTGAAGTACCCTTTATCTACCCCTTTGTCACAGTCTGAAATAAAGAACCCCGAGGTTTCAGTGACGTGTACCACTGACGTCGGTACTTTAATTTTCTGGGAAGGAGGAACCTTCCTTTCAATACTGGTTGGATCTATCGTATAATTTTTCGTCTCTATGATGAAACGGTTGTTTCCAGGCAGATCGGTTCCGATACCAAAAAGGTCATCAATACATACCTACACTCTCAACCTGACACTTTTTCCGACTCGCGGCTTCTTAACTACGAAAACTTGACACCACAACCTCTTCTGAGAACTCTCAGGGAACCTGACGTTCCTCTAGGTTGGTCAGGTAAGACTTCCTCTAGTCAGGACCCACAAGTAACATTCCTGACTACGACTTCGACTTTGAGGTCATGAAACCGGTGGAGTACACTTCTCAACTGAGTAACCGTTTCTGAGACTACGACCCTCCCTAACCCCCGTCCTCCTCTTCCCCTACTGTCTCCTACTCTACCGACCTACCGTAGTGGCTGAGCTACCTGTACTCAAACTCATTTAAGGTCCTCAACCACTACCTGTCCCTCCGGACCACACGACGCCAAGTACCCCAGCGTTTCTCAGTCTGTGCTGACTCGTTGACTTCATTTCATCACCTTTATTTGGGGTATAATGTCTGTGGTAGCGACAGATTACGTCCAAAGTAAAATGTTTGTTTCAGTCCTTTATGTACCCTTTTTTAAGGAACTAATAACAATAAGGTCGTCACTAAAAACAGGTCGACTAAAAACTTTGATTAAAATAAACATAAATGTAGTAATCAAATATTAAAACATACAAAATCGAAAAATTTAAAAATTTATCATATTTACTTGGGAAAAAAAAGGAAGAGAATATCTAACGAACCCGAAATTTGTTTCCACACTTTTGTCTTATGTTTGTTAAGACCCTACACCTAGAACCTCAATGCATATATGGCACCCTTTTTCAATTTCACCTACTGAACCTTCCAAAACGTCTTCCTCCGTACTAACTAGTCCTTTGACATTTATGACCATTCTTGGGATGTCCCTCAAAATGACAAATTTTTCATACGACTTTCCCAACATTGACGATTTGTAAAACGTACTACCCCACTTAACACAAAGGACCTAAAAAAGGGGGAACGTGTGTTCTCACCTTTTTTTACTTGGTAATGGGACAAGTTATATATACGAATGACCCTAGATAAGTATTCACAGTCTCACATCACAAGATGTTGAGACTTCCATCGTAAAGAATATATACGGAAAAAGATTTCAAAGTCAGAAACTCTCTTAACAGTGATACCTCCCTAGAAATCTGATAAAATAAATGAACTCAAATTTACTCTTGACCCCTAAATCCTACCACAAAGAGATTTTTTTTGAAGGATCTAATATTATAAAACTAATCATAGACACAACTCTTACCACCCTTATCTTGGAACCAAATCTCTCGACATCAACTCTAAGTACCTCGAGATCTTTTGAAAATTGGTTCACTATTAGACTGGACAAGAAAATTTTTAGACAGACAAAAATTGTTAAGTGCCCTATTACCTATGAACCCTTTCTTAACCTCATACTGTCTGGAGTAAAGAACCGTAGAATCGAGGAAATGATTTCAGTCGAATTAAAAGTCTCACCAAAACAAGAGACCGGTCACGTGTACAAAAGTTTGTGAAAAAAAGTCAACAACATAAAAACGGTAAAGGAAGAGAGAGACTGAACCTACCGACAAGAAGCTCTTGTAAATGAGTAAGTTTCGTATAAAGTCAAGGACGACACACGGTCCGTATTAAAATCCTTGACACTGATATCGTCACTCTATCTGTATTTGGGAAGGAGAGTCTCACGTGTGACTTCATGTCCCTACCTGTCGCCCGGAACCCGGTTCAGAATGACGACGGACAAGACATTTCCTTCAAAATAACCTTGTATCGGTACCAGTCAACACAAATGGATAACATATACTGAAATTTTAAGCTGTTGTCAACTCAGTAACATTACCTCTTGTGTCCGGGTGCGACAGATCTTATGAGTGTCATTCTTCGCAAACGGTTGGGTACAAGATCACCCCCTTTTTGCCTATTATTTGTTTCATTTGTTTGAATTATCATAAAGTGACAACCATTCCGGATTCTTTTTTGTCTCGTTCCCCTATCCGTCGTACTAACACCACGAAGACGTCAAAATTCACCAACTTCTCCCAGATCACCTCGTTCACTAAAAGTCTCCCGACTCTACACGTCGAAAGACCCTATATCACCAAGCATGTCTCTCTTACGTTTCAGATAATTTACCAGTGCTCGTCTTACCGAACTCATATCACTCTTCACTCATCATCCTCTACTTCAGTCTCTCCGTCTCACCTTTCCAGTACACGTCAGAATGATCAGTGAAACTATTGAAACTACCCACATGAGATTCCCTCTTCTTCTTGGAAATCTCCTGGGCAACCTGGAAGAAACAAGACGAAAACTTAAAAAGTCATAAAAGTCCCTCTAAAAAGATATAACCCAATTACGAAAGGAACAACCCGAGGGGAACATGGAACACTGTTTTATATCTTATTTCAACCGAGGAGAATATAGTCCGTCGGAACCTCTATTCAGAGAATACAGGGAAAATACACAAAAGAGATCTGACTTATAAAATCGTAGAAACCAAACGCGGAGTAAAGTACAACAAAACTTGAGGAATCATAGGATTAGTCTAAATAGAGTCGTCTTGGTTTATCTCAAACAGGTGTTGTGGATCTCAACACCTGTGAAGACCTTTTACTCGGCACCATGTCCTTCCTGGTAAGCCTGGACCTCATTTACATCAGTATCATTATCTTTTACTTTTTAACGTAGGTGAGTCTCCTTCAGTTAAAGTTTATAAAACAAATCTTACCCTTTGCCACTTTTCGAGTCTTGGACAATTTCTCTGCCAGGTCTGTTGAGTCTCGGGTGGAGGTCGACTTTTCCTCTGTCACCAGTGTTGGGTCCGTCTCCAAAAGGGAGGTGGACAACGATACAATGTCCAATCACGACCCACAAAAAAAAAAAAAAAAATTTGACAAGTTACACAACAAAATGTAAAGACAAAAATGAGTAAAAATAAAATATTTTGAACCCCTCTTTAACACGTTTTATCTAATTGTAATTTATATTCATAAAACTTTTAAAAGTAAATCCATTCTACATTAAGTATAAATTTACAAATAAATGACTTGTTTAAATAACTTACGGACGAGACACTGTAAGTGACAAGATCAGTGGACCCTATCCCCTCTGGAGTCCCTTTCTCTTGTGCGTATTTAGGGACGGGAAGACCTCGTCAACAAGAGTAATACTCTCTGTCTTTGATCCTTTAATCACTCAAATATTCTATGACACGTTCCCTCTTCCTTCATATGTTGACACTGCAGTCCTCACGGAGTCATCCTCAACTGTTAAATTTGGTCCCATCTGAAATAACTCTTACTGTAAACTCGTGGTGAATTTCAACGACTCCGTCAATTAGTACACCGACAGAGTTCTTTCGAAACCTCCGTCTCCCTTGTTGGTCACGTTTCCGGTGTCGACCCCTGTAATACCCACACAAGGTCCTTTTTGTTTACTCGTTCTTGTCACTCACTCTCCGTCGAATCACTTTCACTCTGAAGAACCTCCTGAAACCAAAGTGAGAGTCTACCCCCTGGGGAATAAAACTTCTTTCTTCACCGAAGTAGACCGAAATTTCCTAACGTGACCGTTGACGAAACTCTTATCTTATCATCCGTGACTATTTTCGTCTCTGTTCAATTTTCTGTTGACGTCGTTAAGTCTGTTCTACTACCACCGAACCTGCTCTGACTACCGTCACTTCAGTTGTTCGTCGACTGTCCATGATCCACATAACAGTACCTTACTGGTCACATGTACTAACCTAAACTCAACACTCTTTCTTGTCTCCGTTCCAAAAACCAGACTCTTTAACCTTTCTACCTCAATGGTAATGGACTCTTACACTCTGACACCTTCACACCAAAACCCTTCCTGTCTCCCTCAAGTCAAAACACGTACACTTTCAAACTTGAGAAAGACCTGTTGTTTTAACTCCACAACTTATCTGGCAACTATATTACACTTGAAGTCTTCTTTCCACTCGAAGGGACTACCGATTCCTAGGTGGACGTTACGTCCTCTGGACCCAAACTAGGGACCCAACCCTACTAGGGGACCTCTTCCCTTACCGATGGGTGAGGTCATAAGACCGGACCTCTTAAGGTACCTGACATATCAGGTACCCCAGCGTTTCCCAGTCTGTACTGACTCTCTGAGTGAAAAGAAGTCCTCTCTTTATGTCGGTCGGTACGGTTTTACGTCTATTTATAAACCCTTAAGAACATGGATGATACTCATTTTCTTAAATACCAATCCTCATCTTTCGTTCAATTACTCTTTACGTCGATAAAATTTCGACCATCACTCACTGCACGAAGGATTACCACTAATCTAACGTATTGTATCAATCCACAATGTTTGAATCACCCTCTACCGTCAAATTTTAACTCGTACTATAAGTGACAACTTCCTCTACGGGTATAAAAACGTAGTGGACTTATATTCTATCTAAAGTGCTAGAGGTGTATGTGAGACAACTTTTTATGACAGAAGATGAAGTTCATCCAAGTGAACATTCTTATGTCTTTCCTTTTTTTATTTCGTTGAATTATGCTATTACAAGCAATGGAAGGACACTTTATCTTTAGTAAATGGAAACCAACAGGATTCTACATTAGCAACGTCTACCTATTGTACCACGTACCTGAAAAGATAAAAGATGGGGGTTCTAAGGTCATCGAGGTCGTCACGGACGCCAATTAAATCATGGTGGTTGTAAAGGGCACAGTTACGGTCAAGGAGGAGGGCCGAAGTCAGGTTAGGGAGGCGGAGGAAAAGAGGCTCGTTCAAAGTTGGGAAGTGTTGGTGGCGGACCATTCTTAAGTAGAACATAAACTTGAGACAACTCTTAAGACAGTAAATTTAACAAGAGAAAGCTTCAAATTTACGACATTCTCGTCACTCAGAGTTTGGTCTCGAATGTAGGCTTAGTGGACATCCCACACAACTTCGTGTCTAACGACCCGGGTCGGTGGAAGACTTAGTCACCTTGACTTTACCCCGTCCTGTCAACGTAAAGAGCGTTCAAGGGTCGACTACGAACAACAAGTGTCTGGTGTGAAAATTCTTCGTAACCTGTCTCTTTTCTTTACTTAGAAAATTTTAGTAACTTTATGAATTTTTATTAAAATTGTAAATACAACTTCAAAAAATATATCTTCAGATGTCAATAGTGGGTAAATAGTCTTTCATACGTAGTTTATATATATCTAACTTTTTTCACTTTCACAATCAACGAGTCAGCACCGTTGACGCTGGGGCACCTAAGATCGGACGGTCCGAGGAGTCAGGTACCTTAAGAGGTCCGTTCATATGACCTCACCCAACGGTAAGGGAAGAGGTCCCCTAGAAGGGATGGGTCTATAACTTGGATCCAGAGGACGTAACGTCCGTCTAAGAAATGGTAGACTCGGTGAGACCTAGATTATTATACATCTAATCGGTAGGATTTTTAATAATCTAAAGGTCAAACTGTAATCTTTAGTTTCAGATAGAATTTCACGATTAACTTAAATATCATTAAGAAAACTGGATTAATTAATAACCATTTGTATTTCCGGGAATTTAGTAACAAAGGTACATTTTTTGATACCAAATGAATTGGATATAGTCAATTTACATTAATTAACGAATATACATTCTCTATATCTCTTGAATCTCGAAAAATAATAATCTAGTACCCTCCAAATCTTCTTATTCCCTAGTTTACTATGTACAACAAAAAGTTTTAAAAAAAAATTGAAATACTTAATAAACACAAAATACTTTTCTTACTGACTTAACTAAAGACATTAAATTTGGGAATCGGTAACAACTTATGCCAAGGATTTTTGACCTTTGTTTTGGTTTTCAATTTGAGTAACAGACAACATTAAACAGTACATTACATTTTAAAAATTTAATATCAAATTACATATTAAACTTCAACTACTTCTAAAATCATTCTTGACATTGAAAAACATAAAATTTATAATCTCTTAATGAGTATTTTATAGAAGACATAAACAGTAACTTTTAATTTGAAAAGAGTCTTCTAAAGAAAAGAGTCTTCTTTATGTATCATAAAGTTTTTGGTATGTGTGCAAACGTAAGCAAACAACTTTTAGTACAAAAAGGGGGTAATAAAAATCGGTGAAAAAGATTACCTTAAATTACCATCGAGATATAAAATTTTTATGTCTCTTCGTCCAAATATCAACCTAGTACACTATGAATTTTAGTACTTTGACGGTTATCATTTAGATAAATGAATAAACATAATTCCAAACAAAGTCACAAGTTTTGTTTGATATCATTCTGTTTTAATTACGTTTATAACACCAGACCACCTATTTGTCTTATATATATATATAGTCTTTATCTCATCGTATAAAATGTCCACTGTAATAACGTATATTATAATGGTCGTCGAACTTATGTTACGAATTGAGGGGTACGTCAGTAGTTTGATTGTACCTTTGTCCGACGGACCGAACTTAATTACAAACTAAAACGTCATAGTATCTCGTACGGTGTCCTAAATCTGCTTACTCATTTGTTTATCATACACAAATACTGTCCCTAAAGACACGAAAATAAAAAATCGGATGATTCACAGTTTATTCCAATATATATATATTTATTAATAAATTTACCTTTTATATAAGTATTTATACTCCAACATCATTACTAATATATTACTTACATCTTAAAGTAAATATCGACAAATTTAGAAACTAAATTTTCTTTCATTGAAAGAACAATAAAATAACAACCAGAAAAGAAAGGGGTGCGTCCAAAGTACGGAGGAGGTCAAGGTGGGGGACAACATGGTGGTGGATGATAGGGTGGTCATCATGGTTGTACACTCAAAGATGTAATTTTTAATACACAACTAAGAGTAAGGACACTTAATAATAATTAAAAAAATAAGACTTTCAACAGTCTGTCAACGTAAAAAAACCATAAAACCCAATTTACTAAAGACTGTTTAGTCGTCATAACATACTGTCAGGTATAAGTCTAAACGAGATAACCTAGTTTTAAAAAAATATTAACAAATAAAATTAGTTTTCAAGAGTATAGAAACAAAATAAAACAAAACAAAATACATATTTTACAGAATTAGACCTCGTCGAGGTGGGTGTAAGGGAAAAATTTTTTAGGAAGTACAGAAACTGAACAACGTTTCATTCAAGTAAAGACACACGCACACACAATCCAACGAAATCAGCACAGGTTGAGACAAGTCGGGACACTTGCCATCGGGTGGTCCGAGGAGACAGGTTCCCCAAGAGGTCCGTTGTCGTGACCTCGCCCACGGGACGGGACAAGGGCCCGGGAAGGGCTGGGTCCCCAACTCGGGGTGGAGAATATAGAGGTGTGACCGTCCGTCTAACAAATGGCGGTCGGCGTGGAGCCTTAGGGAGTGAAGTGATATATCCTAGGGTTTACTACCCAAACCCAAAAAACGAAGAAACACCGTAGCTTAAACAAAAAAACAGAAGAACTTGGAGGACGTCTATCTTTCAAAAATCGTGGTATCCGAACAAATCTTGTACGAAGTCGAAAAAACCATTCTTTTGGATCGTTCACCCCAAGACACCTGAACGATAATGAAGTGTAGTTCTCGGTACGTGCGTCCCGGAAGAACAAGTGAAAATTACTATAGTCTTACCCAGTCGCGCAAGTCTACCACCCTGGACCAGTAATTGTCAGGGAAGGTGTAACAGCAGACTACGAAAGTAGGAAATAATAATAACGGTCGTAGATGGAAAATGATCAACGTTTCACTAGAAGGTTTAAAATACTAGGGAAGGTGTAAAGAATCGTTCTTAAACAAGACATTTAATATAAAGTAATGGAACTTCCTGTCCTCTGGGTCCCATCTACGATTTAAGAAATGATGTTCACGGTAGAAAGTCTCATTACTTAAGATAATAGGCACTATGGGTCACCGACTTCCATCCCCTCTTAAAGAGAATAAAGAAGAGATGAGGGAAGGGAGATGTAAAAGGGGGAAGCAAAAATCATTACACATACCTAATTACCTAAATACGAAAGTTTATCAATTTAAGTGAAAAGAAAAACTTCAAGTTAAACAAGTAGAAACATGTCACTCTGGAAAGTGCAATGACGAGATAGGAAAACCCTACTGACAATAGTCAAAAACTCTCGAAGAATCGAAAAACGGTATTATAACCTGGTTTCCTGAAATAACATTTCTCTTATATATACTATGTCTCGGATGGAAAACTAAAACATTGAGTAAAAAGAATATAAAAATTTGAGGAAAAAGAGGACCACGACAATCTGTTGTACTCCTAGGAAAAATACAATGACAACCAATTAATCCTTCTTGACAAGTAAAAAAAGACTTTTAATCTTTTTACAAGTCTTCGGTAAAGACTTAAGTGACAAATGTCATAGGATGAATGAATTCTCGGACAGAGGGTTAAAATGAAAAGGAATAAAATTAATAAAACCTTTTAGACCCTAGTTAATTTCCTTTTTTATCTTTATGGTAACATACGGTCTATAAGTGAACTAACAAGTGTGACAGAGTAAATCAAGAGTGTCAAGGGTATACCCTAGAGTCCAGTAAAATAAGGACAAAATGTCGAAACAAGACACAATTGCCAAACAGATCCATCAGACCTCAATTTACACTCCTATTTTGTGAAAAATCTTAGGGTCTCATGTACTGATCTATCACAACACTGTATTTAAACTGATCTTAAAGATTAACAAGTTAACACCAAAATTATAAGGAGATCGAATCAAAAATTGTATGCACTGTATCTGTCCCGTACAGATGGGTAAGAAATTTTGTTTTAGAAACGTGGAAAAATAAACATCAAGATTAGACTACTCAAAGATTGGAGTAAACTGTTTTGCATCACTTACATTTTCTAGGACCATGAATCTCAAAGATCTCTTAACCCGTCCAAAAGTGAGAGTAAACAACCAGAAACACAAATGTGGTTAGTAAAGACATGTAAATCTATCAGCACATGACCGTAGGAACTTTTCAATGAGTCAAAACAAAAGTAACTAAGTGAAAACCGACACGACCCAGAAGAAGTAATGACTTACTCGAAAAGAGATCAACACCGTTATGAGAGACCAATGCCATCCACCTGAAGAGCAACGTCGCCGTAGAGAACAACGTCTCGTGTCCGAGTTTATCGACACCACGTGTCTGAGTCAACGAGGTACCGTACACTCCAGAAGGACCTAGTCCCTAACTTGGTCGTAGAAGACGCAACCGTCCACCTAAGAAATGGTAACTCGGTACTCCCTTCGGGGTAGAAACTTTTTAATACTAAAATTCACACCCAGGAATAAAATGATATGAACCGAGATGATTTATAAAGATTTTTAACAAAGTGGGCTAAAAAATTTTCTCCAAAGATTCATATTAAATCGGAGAAGTACTACAGAGTAAATAGTAAAACTCATAGTCAACGATATAAATATTACACGACCCATTATGTCAAGTCAAGTCAGTGAATCAGTACAGGTTGAGAAACGTTAGGGTACCTGACGTCACGCGGTCCAAAGGGACAGGTAGCGGTCGAGGGTGTCTAAGGAGTTTGAGTACAGGTATCTCAACCACTACGGTAGGTTGGTAGAGTAGGAGACAACACGGGAAGAGGACGGAAGTTAGAAAGGGCCGTAGTCCCAGCAAAGGTTACTATGTCTCTACGGTAATTTACTTTGTGAGTCCGAGGGTCTCCAATCAAAAGTAGTATTTACTTTATTTCCCTGGTCTTCTCTTAAGTGTATACTGTACAGTTGACTCGTCAGAGTGGTCTATTAACCCTCTTCTCCGTTCCTCCACTAAATTTTGAAGTTCTGGTCACAACCAGTACGAATTATAAAATTGAACCGTGTAATTAACTAATCGATTAATTTAGACTTGACATATAAGAGGAAGAAATTTGTCGAAATCACGTCGGCGGTAATAGATACTGAGGTCTTTGACACTTTCTACAACCTAAACCATCGGAACAAAATGGTCCACCAAGATAACGGTCGTCAGAACGATGACGGTGAGACGGTCGACCTTTACAAAAATTAGGAGGTTGCTTTGTTCGTCTCGGACTTCTTTTTCATGGAGTAGAATAACTAGTGGTCTAAAGAAGACGTCTTTTATGGTCTAGTCCATTTTCTTTTTTTTCATTTTTCTTTAAGGGTCTTTCTGTATCAATTTAGTATTCATGATGAAGAGACATAACCACAAATTAAGACTCCACAGTACGTATACATTGGTCACGTACCTATAACGTCGAAAATTTTTTTCTTTTCTAGTGACAGAGGATTTTAAATATAATTTTTGTTTAAACCGTAAGATAAGTCCTATCACATATAAAACTGTGGAAAAGAAATTCTGAAGAGGGAAAAAAACCGGATAACCCTGAAAAAATTACACAACAATAATCTTATTCTAACGTGTTTTATACATATGGTTGTCTTTCTAATTTTATTTGGTTATATTCCATCTCGAAGATGGTCTATAAGTCGATCCAGATCTTCTATTCACACAACAAACTTTCGCCGTTCAAAAAAAAACAAAAAACAAAAAAATTAACTGTGATGACAATCTTTGCGAAAACAATTTATTTCCACCTCCTAGTCATATTTTGGACTGTAAAATCAAATTGAATTTTTCTTAAGTACATTTCTAAAATCCATTCTCGAGGTGAAACAAAAGTATAAATTTAAAATGATACACACTATAAATATTAAAATCGAAATTAAAAATAAATTATCGACCATATGGAACCAAGAACCCCTCTATGTTCATCGACTGATGACCTTTAATATCGTAATTATTAATATTTATTTCATTCAGGAGACATATGCTTACTCAAGACAAGACTCTCGTGTAAGTATTCAGGTTGTTTTCAATCGGATCCATGGGTTGGTTATGGTAACCGATATATCATGACATGACATTATCCAAATATTATGAAACGTGTGTTTATTATGTATTTTTTATTTGTGACTTTTACAAAAATTAGAATGTCATGTCATGGCACTTTTCATGTCATCACGTCGTATTGTCGACCGGATGTCCCCGACCGAACTCACTTGTCCGTTCTTCACAATGATGGATCTCCTCCTTCTTCTCTACCCCCTCTCACCCGATCACGACGGGAGACATACGTCGTGACCCGCCACTTCATGTGTCTCCCCCGTGTACGTCCACTGGCACGATCTGTGCACTTACTCGAATCACTGACCCGTGCACTTGTGTGCAACTGTCGAAACTTTCAAGTGTCGAACTTCCAAACATACATCCCGTGACTTGACATACCACACAAAGAAAAAGTGTGGTCCCACTAACTAATACAAAAAAAGGAAAGGTAAAATCACTAAGGTTTACTATAAAGTTCACCGGGACGATAAAATCCTGTCGGCGGTTTACACTGTTCGTTAAGACCTTAAGACCCTCAGGTTTCTGGTTTGCATAGGTCATTATTACTTTAAGAACCTCAGGCCGGTAGATTGCAAAGGTCATCAAGACCCTACTAACCTGGGGTCGGTGGTTTATAAGATTTATTGAGACCTTAAAACCCTAATGTCGGTGGTTTACACAGTTTATCAAGACCTGAAGACCCTCACGAGGGGGGTTTATACGGATTATTAAGGCCTGAAGAGCCTCATGTCGGTGGACCACAGGGTTCATGAAGACCCGAAAACCCTTGTGTCGGTGGTCGACCCGGAGTTTTGAATGGGGGAAATTTAGAAGGATTAGTTTCCTACGGACGTTACGGTTACAATCTGTAAGCAGGTCCTGACTATGGTGTCTGTGGACCTGGTGCTAAGGGCAATTATGTCGGACCTTAAGGTGGGGTCGCCCCTGAGGGAGGGGGTCGTCATGAACTAAGTCGAGACGTAGGTGGTGGGGCACCAGGAAAAGGAGGTCCTCTATAAAAATCAGGAGGACTTTCTGGAAAAGATCAAGGACCTTCTGTTTTACATCTGTTACAAGGATTGGGTCTTTTTTCCTATGGTGAACCCTTACTATTGTAAGTCGTCCTTCCACTGTCTCTAATGGCCAAAGGAGGGTAACTTGGGTCCCTTCGGTAGTCTGGAGGGGGCCACCTACAATCCCTACACCAACCTGCTGGACAACTAGGTGCTCTTCCAGGACCTTCCGGAGGCAATCTGCGATCTCTAGTAAAACCTTCTGGAGGGCATCTATAGTCCCTCTTAGAGCACTCCGGTCCGTATCTAGTAGAACCGGCTTCTCTGGTGAAACCGAAATTAGGTCTCTTCGGGACCCCCGTGTCTCTAAAACTACTCGCTCTCGTAGCTCAAGATGGACAGATACCGCCAGGCTTTCCGAATGTACTCCTTTCTCCATCTAAAGCCAGACCTTTGATGGCCAAACTAGGAGCTTCACCAGGAACCTTGTCTCCTAAGCCTGTTCTTCAAGTGTCTCTAAAACTACTGGCGTCTTCTGGGACCCTCTCCGTCTCCCTGTCCCTACTGTCTCTAAAACTAAAGACGTCTCTTTACTTACCCTTAGCAGAACCTGCTCTATCTTAAGTTTTGTGGACCTAGGGGGGAGGAGTACGAGCCCAAAAACTCTAAAAACTTCCCCGGTGAGGAGTTGCTTTTCCACTATTGCACGGAGTCCAATTACCACTTTTATGACTCTCTGTACGGGTCGGTGGCGGAAATGGTCGCGTCTCACTAGGACTTGACATACTTTTTGACCGTAGGAGTTCACTTTATTTGTTCTTCTCACTGTGTCAACGACTATATCTCTCACTTGGTCACCATCTTTCGTGTCTTTGACTCCCCTGTATTAGTAGTGAGTCATCCATTTTCTATGTAAAACATTTCAACAGTAGAGAGACATTATCTAATTACCGACTGACCTGGTATCAACAAGTGAAAACAGACGGTCTTAATTCAATTAGACTACAAGTACAAGTGGAAAGAGAATTTTATTAACATGTTGACTGAACATATCTGTAACAAGAATTATACTTGTACCATCCATTTGTAAAAAAATAAAAAGACTATTTTATATTTACAACGGGGGACTAAGAAAATTGAAGTTCCTTTGCTTATTGTCGAACAGTCTCTGAAGGATACCTTCTTTCTTAAAAAAAATCTATGATGGTAATCCAACCTATACCATTATCTATATAAAGTCTTATCGTTCACTACCATATAGAATAGGTATAGAAATCCGACGACGTCTTAAAATTCCATTATCTGTTTCGACACTATAAAATACGTTTCTGACCGAGATTTATAAACTCCTCGTGTTATGTCTCTAAAATTTTTCACTAAAACATTTTAGATGTGAGACCAGAGACAAAGAGGTTTCATTCACAAACACTAAACAAGGAGTATGACGTCACTCAAGTTTTCTTTTTTTCTTTTGTTGTAGTTATAATTTCATGCAAAGTTACAACCCACTTGAAACAAAAATCTACGGTTATTTTGAAGAAACAAACTATTGTCACAAGATCCTTAACATAAAAAAATTGGATGTTTAAGAATTTTGGTACCTAGTAACCGTCGTACACGAATCAACAACGTCTTCAAAAGATAATGAGAATCATTGTTTTTCTTGGTACACACCTTTTTCGTACATGAAACTAGACTTTTTAGTACGTCAGAGTAATCATATACACATTATGGACACGTATAAATAACACATTCAGTATACATCTAAAAAGACAAAGAGACATACAGACAAAGTACGTGTATGTCTCTTTTTATCTTTCAACTATCAAGTCTATTATTTTATAAGAAATTTTGATCCATCTTTTGATCTCTTTGAACCGATTAACTGTAACGAGTATCAATGTCGAGGATCGGAGATACTACCATTTTATTCTTTATAACATTTCTCCATGTGACTGTCATACCGTCAAGAAAAAATCATGTCAATTCGTACTTCAGTCTAAATCGCACCTCGGTTTAAAGTGCATTTACGAACGTAACGAAAGAAAGTGTAATATAAACGATAAGACGTATCTATCACGAACATGAATGACTATGAATGATCAGTCAACGGATTTCACTTAAGGAATTAACGTGTTTTACATCTCAACACCCACAACTACCTAAATTTTTGTAGTTAAACATAAGGTCTTGGTCACACAGGTAGTACCCAAAACATCCGAGACCCACTGTGACAACGTCTAATCGGAGGTTCCATTTGGGCTCATCGTCCTTTCAACCCCTAATCAAAGGACAATATAAATAATAATAAACGAAAACGTAAAGTAAATAAACGATTAACAAAGAGGAAACCCAAAATGTATATATGTGTGTATATATTTTGGTAACCACAAAAAAAAAACAAACAAAGATTACTTCCGAAAGGAAACCAGGGCACTTATCAGTAAACAAAGGAGAAGGCTATTAAGTAGTAACCAAGATAGATTTTAAGAAGTCAATACGAACAGTTCCAAGGGGGTCTTTACTATCGGTATGTGGTCGGTAAATTTTACCCCACCAAAACGAATGGAGAACACTAGATCTCTAGAAATTCTAAGGAACGGTCTTTATAAGAAAAGAAGAATGTACAAGACTTTATCTTTATCATACAATAAATAAAACAAAACAAAAAAAAAAAACTTTTCATCTACTCTTACCTTTAGACTACAAATAAAGATTCCAGTAACTTAAGTCAGGTCATTAAACTCAACCAACGTATAGTAAAGGAACCCCATTACCCCTTTTGACACTGTGACCATGTTTCAAAATTACAAGACCTTTCTAAACAGAACGGGAATTCCTTTAATATGATTGACCTTAAAGAAAGTTTGATAAGTCATGAAATCAACGTAAAAAGTAATAATTTTAACTGTAAGTCAACATAATTCATCGGTGTTTTTTTCACTCTGAAACGTCACTTAAAACTAGAGTTCGAAAAATAGTGGGAACCCGAAAGTACACGTTTGAACTTTTGTTTTACACATATTCATAACGGGACCGAACTCTAAGACTACCACCTTCAAACGACTAGTCGACAGTCATGAGATAGGAGCTCTGGGTAGAAGTTTCACACGCTGTGAGAATTTTGTCGACTTTTTGTAAATACACATCAATACGAGTGAAATAGAAAATAACAACACATTACAAACTCACTTTCCTATAATAAGTAGGACTATGGTTTAAAGGTTTTGACTATGAAACTAAAAAAAAAAAAAAATCTACTACCTCTTTTTTCAATTAACAGAATGAAACGATTCAAACGGAATTCTGGATAGTGTAAAGACTGGAAAAACCAGTGTCATGACGACAGTGATCTTACGATCGTTAAGCGTTACACGTTCCTCATTGGATTTATAAGGTCATCTTATCAAACTTGACGACGTCCGTCATTAATGCAGTCTGTACTCTAGTGTCAAAAATAAACACTATCTCTTACTATGCCGAAGGACACCACAATCATCTAACGTTGTAATTACCTATAAGTAGAAATTTAAAAAAAAAACAGAAATTTGTAAAGTAACTTGTAACCGAAGACAATCGTACTTACGTATATGACGTGACACTAGTAGAGATAACATCTATCTTTGATGAAAATTTCGTCCCATCAGAAATATCGTATAGTAGTCACTTTACAATGAAATTAAAATAAAGTAACATATCCCACCTGTCTTATGATCCTTTCGTAACATTCTACCTTATCATATTTTAACGAACGAATTTTGAGATCTTTAGTGAAGGATATTATAAATTAATTATGTCAATAATAAATTCGATATGCAAGAATGGTCCTGTCAAAGGAAACAAGACTATTAAATCAACGAAGGTGTCTAAACAACCGGTAAAAAGTGAGTCTGTTTTATGTCGAAATACCTCACTGTGTAAACCCTAACAAAACCCTTACCCCGTCAAAACAATGTAAATTTTTCTTATTCAACGGAGAAAATCAAACTTTTTCAAAAAATTTATTTGCAATCAAGTAGTCTAGATTCCACGGTAATTAACATTCTGCACGGTAAGTTTTTAAATTTTTACGAAGGTCATACTGTACAGTCACTAATATTCTACGTAAGTATTAAATCCTTACAGTTTTACATTTTGCCCAGAATCTTAGTTTCTTTATACCATAAAGAAACCATACACACATATATATATATACCTTATATATGCACACACATATATATATAAGGTATATATATATGAGGGAATAATTACTAAATCCTTTTAAAAACTAAAAAACAGTAACATATATAAAATCTACCCGTGTTGTAAATCACTTTTTTTTATTGTAAGTTAATTTTTATTGACAATATGGAATACACGGAAGTAGTAATAATAACCCACGATACAATTATTTTACAAAATTCCCGAAAATTAAGAAAGTTTCTTCTCGTAATTGTATAATGAGAAATTTACATCCTCTCCTCTCGTTCACATACAAGCAAAAATTCTATCCGTTTAATTTTAATACATTCGTTAGAATTTATGATGTCACACCGCCTCTTAATATTTACAAAGGAATTAACTACTACGACACCAAAATATCCTTTGTAAAATTTGGTATTCATCCGAGATTTATTAAAAATTTTTCAGTCCAATGAGGTAAAAAATTACCCTCTGAATTTTTATTCTATGGAACTACGTTTGAAAGACTTTGATCTTAAATTTTAATTACCGGGTCTAACAAAAGAAACCCCCGTATGAAATTTCTCTCCCGTACCCATAACTTTCGATAAACTTTACGTGAAAGAGACTCCAAGAATCGGTCCTTTACACACTGTTTAAGTGGACACCTCGAGAAACTTTTATGCCCCAACTCCCCACCAGTGACGTCTGAATAATTACGTCTTAGAGGACCCCTCTATCTATAAATATGTGTATGTGTTTCTGTGTGTGTGTGTGGAAGGTACATAATGGTGAAATCTATACAATTTTAGACATTTATAAATTACATGGTATGTGAACTCTAAAAATTCCAAAAAAAAAAATTTATCACTATGTCTCAAAAACGAGAAAGTTATTTCACATATGAATTAACACCATTAACCATAACCGCCTACTTATTTTTTCAGGTAGTAGTGTCTACAAAATGTAAGCTCAATTAGATTTTTACTTAATAATATCGTTCTTTCCCTACCTTCCTTCATGTATCCTCTGCCAAAGTATTTTCATAAAAACTGAGTTGACTTTGGAACAATATCCTATGGAGATCTATGGTACATTAATTTACGAAACTAATATCTTTCACGGGGAAACCTTGTTTTGACGTTCAGAATGGTCCCTAATCCTCTTTCCAAAGATCATCCTGATGAATCTACACCCAACGTGTAGTCTTCGATTACACTAGTCACGAAACAAAGGCGTACTCGAAACGAGTAAAAAGAAGGGAGACGAAGCAAGAGAAAAAGTGGTCCTCCGAGGAACGGAGTATACCTGTGAATCTTAGTGAGACGGAACAAGACCAGTTTTACGTCTTGTTTATAAGGTTCATTAAATATTTTTTATGTACATCCCACAGTTCTCCCATTTTACCACGATTACCCGATTGAAATAAAAAAAAATCCCCCCGATTGAAATCTAACATACTCTTGGTAATCTACGAAGTCCGTCATCCTACTGGATGACAGACTCTTCGGCTCTTGGGTCATCCACCATCTCACGCGTGAACCTTGAACACTGGAACCCGGGAATCAAATCACTCTTATCTCCTCAAGCAAAGTACTCGTATAACTTGAATGTGTCGTCACCGTCGTACATCTTGAACCAACCGGACACTATAGACAGGAACGATAGTGAGAAAGCAGAATGAAAAAGACGGAAACAGTCTTAAGAATAGGAAGAGTATCGTGGAGGGTAGGAGGAAAAATTGGGTAGTAAGGTTCGTCTCTGGTAGTCAAACCTAAACAGACAACTTTCGTCAAACGACGAGGAAACGAATCACTAAAGATTCCAGCAAAGGTCGTAAATTTATGGAACTCAGTAATTCAAAACAGAATACATTTTCTGGTCGACTCCTTCGTCCGACCTTTGTCTCTTTCCGATTATTATAACCTTGTGAAAACTTCTCTTGTGTCAAGAATGATGGAAACCCAAAAACATTGACCGAAATTGCAAAGATCTACAGACAGAAACCGGTTCACTAACGTAGAGAGAGTCGTAGTAAAGAATTGTCGATCGGACGTCCGACAGAACCAAAAAAAAAAAAAAAGTCAACTATCATAATCGATTATAAATTATCTGTATGTGGTACACTCTTCTTGGCCCCACTAAAATAATCGCAGTATTACATTAGGAGTCACTGTCAGGATACTCCATAAAATAAAATTATATAGAATGTTTTCTCTCCGTGTCTAAATTATAGGATTCTAGAGTGTCGAGCGTTTACAAAGTCGTCTCTAAGTTTGGGTTCAGACAGCCTAATTTTTGAATTGGTGAATTATTTCACGGTCTGTGTACGTCGTCTCCGAGTGGTTGATAATCAAGGAGAAGAGAAATCTTTTCCGTTTATTTAAACCACGTCTTCTTACATCTGAACTTGTCGGGATGGTCCGAATAGGAAGTTATCCCTTTCCGACGTCCCTTTGTGAGTCGACCACAAAAGTAACAAGTTCACAGACACCGCGAAAGAGGAGAAGGTCACCGACTTACAGGTGAAGTCGAAGCAAACGAATCTAAGACGAAAGTCCTAAACAAAAAAAGGACTTCACCGTGGTGTCGTATTATAACAATTGAAAATTCATTGAACGATGAGGTCTCCGTCCAAACATAACGTAACTATAAATTCTAAAGAAAAACTTTCGTGGAAAAGGGTGTTTAATTTATTTTGAAGTCTTGAGAAAATAAGAACTTTTACAAAATTATGTACATTTCGTCTTGGTCACTATCCAACGTTTAAATATAAAATCCAACACCGAAACCGTCGAAGAAAGACTTGACACGGTCAATATGTGACACATAAATCGGTTTTGAATCATGAGTCAAAAGAACACATATTTTGAGGATATAATCCTTATAAAACACTGAACTTTATTTACTTGATCCATTTCAATCGTAATGTGTATGTATCATTCGTAAGTCACAATCAGAAAATAAGTGAACTTAAGTGCATCAGATCTCCAATCGACAACAGAAACCATCGTCACCTATTAAACGTCAATAAAATGAAAGAATCTTATATATTGGACTAAGATCCAAAAGAAGTTCAGTGATTTAGTAAATCTAAGAAAACTCCAAATTGGGTGTCGTACAGTACCACGACCAGAAACCACTGAAAAGGTTTCAGAACCGTGTATCCTAAGATTTGTAACACCGGTATAATGACGGACTACGTGTGTAGTCCCCTTGCACGAATGGTATAGACACTTAATCAGAAGACAAAGATGATTAGAACGGTTTCAATTAATGGTAAAACGAATACAATAATAAACTTTATTTTTCAAGAACGAAAACTTGTTAACTAAAAATCACTGTACTCAGAACACAAATAAGGACTTCAACCCAGTCAAACGTGTAATCATTCCTATAATCATTTTAGTCTTCTGAACATGATTTTTTATTTTATTAGAAACTTTCATACTTTCTATTGAATACATTCTTAACAAGAAAGGAAGAGACCACTAACTTTGCCGAAACTCAAAAAATCTATCCGCTCCTATCGTAAATGGTAGAATATTTTGGGACTCTATTAGCGTAGTGTATCGTGACACCAGTATGGGTGTCATTTCTAAATCTCTAAAGATTCATCACTTCCTCTTCCCCTGCTGTCTCCTACTCTACCGACCTACCGTAGCGACTGAGCTACCTGCACTCAGACTCACTTGAGACCCTCAACCACTACCTGTCCCTCCGGACCGTACGACACTAAGTACCCCAGCGTTTCTCAGCCTGTGCTGACTCGCTGACTTGACTTGACTTCATCACTTCGATAACCCCGAAGTAAATCCTTTCACAAAAAAAACATCTTACATAAATTGTTATATACTTAATTTCGGAAAAAATAAAAAAATTTTAGTATAATGAAATACGTAACAATCGGTTTATCAGACAACTGGTATACAATTTTGAGGAAGAGTAATGTCCCTCTTCCCAAACTCTCACCTCTCTCTTTTTAAAATCGGAGACACAGTACCTGTAAGACTTAGTAAATAGAAGTCTTTGTATGGTAAGACATCCTCGGTAAAGGGAAGAAATGTTTATTCGTTTGACTTCAGGTGTCAGCGTGTCGAAAACTAAACATGTCCATAAACTTGAGTCCCAAAACGACTGGTCCGTTTCGACACGAAATGAAATTTTCTATGAGAACCTGTACACGACTCAGTGAAAGCAACACAGGTTAAGAAGTGCTACGATACCTGACATCGGGGGGTCCGAGGAGACAGGTACTCTAAGAGGTCCGTTCTTATGACCTCACCCAACGGTACGGGAGGAGGCCTCCTGGAATGGCTGGGTCCCTAGTTTGGTTGCAATGCAGTCGACGTAACGTCCACCTAAGAAATCGTGATCGCGGTGTCTAAAATTAAAATTGTGTACCAGACATATTAAGGTATCTCGACGACATTGTTGTATGGTTTTCACTCACTGAATCTTGTTGTCTTTACTTTAGAGAATTGTCAAGATCTCCGATTTTAGACTTTAGCTCGACAACCGTCGCGGCACGAGAGAGACTTGTGAGATCTCCTCTCGGAGAGAACAGAGAAGGTTTAACGCCTTCAAGAGTCGTCAGGAGCAATAAGAGCCGAACGTCTGCGTAGTGAAGTCAGAGACGGAGACAGTAGTTCAACGACAGAAGCTAGTGCACAGAAGTATAGTGGAACGACAATACAGACAGACATTTAAAAGAAGAATTTAATCTATGACCAATATAACCTAATCCCCGGGTGGGATGACGTCGTACTGGAGAAGAATTGATTACTATAAATATTACTGACAAAGGTTTACTCCAGGGTAAGACTCCATGACCTTCAACCTTGAATATGTAAAAACCTCCTGCGTAAAGCAATTGTCGGATACTGACTTAAGACATTGATAAATTCTAGATTCATTTATCTACAACCACCGAGTCTGCCATTTCATAGAAGGACGTTGTGTCCTTTGGGTCCAAGCTGGGGACCCAACCCTTCTAGGGGACCTCTTCCCTTACGGTGGGTGAGGTCAAAAGAACGGACCTCTTAAGGTATCTGTCTCCTCGGACCGTCCGATGTCAGGAACTCCAGGGTTTCTCAACCCTTTACTGACTCGCTGACTGTGTAGGTGAAAGTTTATCTGTAACTTATGAAATTTTGTATGAATGCCTTTTATCAGTATAAAATCTCACTACCTTGTGTAGAAATATCTTAAAGTAACAATTATACTATCTGTGTAACAATTTATACTATCGGATCGAAAAATCCACTTAAACATTATGGGTATTAAAACACAAAAAATCAGTATAAACTTGATTGTTTAGTTTCTTTTAGGTTATTATAATTGTAATATATCGTTTCGTAGAGGACGTTAAAAAAGAATGTGAATTTTACTAAGTACCGACTGAAAATTTATACTTCAAAAAAATCTGAAATAATTTATATCGAGTGACTTTTATACGTCACACAAAGTAAAGGTGACAAAGAAAAAATATCATACAATCGTAAAAAACAAAACAGGTCTAAAAGACAATTCACTATTACTGATAGTAAAACGATAAAGTCACCGAACAATCTTTATCGAAAGAGTAAATGGTTTATTCAATTGTTAAACTATAAAAGTAAATCATCATATTGGAATTATATAAAGAGAAAAAAAAAAAGTATGTCAATAAGTCGTTTTAGAAACTTTTTGTCGAAACATCGACTGACTTAGGTTCAACAGACTTATATATCCAGAAATGATTTATCCAGAAAATTGTCACAAGGGACACTGAACACCTTTGAACTTACCCGTTAAGAGGACTAAAAGTAAACTTCTCGGGGTTTCGTGAATCTTGTTTGTGACGGACCGAACATCTCATGTAACCACAACCGACAACGATATTAACAAGTTTTACCGACTTTGAAACACGTACAATTCAACGAAGTCAGTACAGGCTGAGACGTCGGGATACCTGACATCGGACGGTCCGAGGAGACAGGCACCCTAAGAAGTAATGTTCTTATCACCACACCCAACGGTAAAGGAGGAGGTCCCCTAGGCGAGTTGGGTCCCTTAGCTTAGACAGAGAATGGAGAGGACGAAACCTTTCGTCCTAGAAATGGTGATCGCGGTGGGCTCTTCGGGTCATCTCTGAGACCCCCGTACGTTTAGTCACCACATATAATTAACGTCTATTAATTCCCTATTAAATACGTCTAAAATATAATGTTGGGGTATAGTCCCTCCCTTACCTACTTCAATGTTCAAGAACATCAAAATTGTGAGGTCTCAAAAGGACGGAGATTTCGAATGAATCAATAAGCTCGACATAAACACAAAGACCCGGTCAGAACTTTGTGTCAGACTAAGCGATCCGGTCACCGTTCGGACGACCGGGTGGACTGAATGGTCAGTCCTTCCCTACCGTCACTAGATTCTTGTCAATCTTTCGAAGGAAAGAAACCAACAAGCCAACGATTCAAGTACACACAGAGACACTGGGGTGTCTGACGTCGTGTGATCCGAAGAGGCGGGAAGGGATAGAGGGTCTCAAACGGGTTTAAGTACAGGTAACTCATCCACTACGACAGATTGGTTGAGTAGGAGACGACGGGAGAAGAAAACGGAACTTAGAAAGGGTCGTAGTTTCAGACAAGGTCACTCAGTTGAGAAACGTAGTCCACCGGTTTCATGACCTCGAAGTAAAAGTCGTAGAAAACAACTAACAGATTTATACCCTTCCTTACGTCTCTGGTCACTCTTTGTTTATCAGATCTCCTCGAACCCCATTCCAGGACAAACGGGTAGTTATGTGTGTTGTCATAGAAGCTCGATAAGTCGTCTATGACTTTGGGGAAGGTCCACCCTCTTCAATTGTTACCATACGATGGGTGTTCGTACATCTCGGGTCCGGTCAACCTGGATACAGGTCTATTATTGTTAAGTCACCAATTTTTCACAAGGACTAAAAGAATGAGTTACTTCATCTTTGAGTTCAAAATTCTCATCTATAAAAAAGTACTCTGAACTTTTTCCGACTAATTCCACTTTTTTTCTAGAATGTGAAAAGGGTACTTACATAAGTATGATTTTTTTCACAACTCTTAAGGAACCGACAGGTCACCAATTCTGACACGAAAGTGACGACTCCCGTTCCCAAGCTAGGGACCAACCTGTTGATTCTAGGGTGTTCGGTGTGGTAAGTCGGTAAGCTGGTTTTTTTTTTTTTTCAACAATTAACGTCTTTATTTGCTCAATTGAAAAATTTTTAACACAAACTGAGTTAGGTAATATGTCCCTTTGGTGTAAATCTTTTTACTAAACTTTTGTAAAGATAATCTGGAGATATTATAACTCTTAAACTTTTTTGTACAAATCTCAATAAAATAGGGTTTACTTCAGACAGTTTATTTTAAACTCTAGAGTCTAATAGATAAACTCTCTTTCTCCACTCCAATAAAANTTTTTTTTTTTTTTCAACAATTAACGTCTTTATTTGCTCAATTGAAAAATTTTTAACACAGACTGAGTTAGGTAATATGTCCCTTTGGTGTAAATCTTTTTACTAAACTTTTGTAAAGATAATCTGGAGACATATTATAACTCTTAAACTTTTTGTACAAATCTCAATAAAATAGGGTTTACTTCAGACAGTTTATTTTAAACTCTAGAGTCTAATAGATAAACTCTCTTTCTCCACTCCAATAAAACACGTAAGTATCGTTGGTCAAATCCTTCTGTATCATCCCTAGAACCAAAGTAACCTTTAGTACTTTACGGTGGTATCGGTATCAATGGACATGAAGGTTTACATTTCGTCATTAAATTAAAGAGTAGTCTCGAAATTTTTTTTTTTATCGATCTGAGAATTCTCCTATTACATTTTAAATTAACAATGGAACTATATCTTTCGAATTGAACCTTACGTCGTTGGGGAAGTAGACACAATGTCGGCATGAGAAAGAAACGGTGTGCGATGTGTGTATGTCTAGATCCCGAGTTTCTCCACATTCCTGTTTCACATTACCAGTGGTCCAAGTGTCCAGTTTCGGAACATTAAACTCGACACACAATTTACGAGAAGTCTTGTACTGTAAATATGAGACTCGTTTATCTTAGTCATCACATGCAAAATTAATTACCATCTACTTCTCACTAAAGATTTGATCATAGTCACAAGTTTCCCGGTCTCTTCCCGAAGGAAGTGTGGTCATAAAAAGTAAATTGACTATCATTTTCATCCCATACACCCTTACAAATACCTACTTCGTTCTTAAGACTAACTACCCCCTAAGCCGACTCTTCGATACCCTTATTTCCGTGACTGATCGGAAACCTAGAGTACTTGGAGGTCCACACTAATAAGATTGAGAGGTTCCTGACATCTCATCCCATACCGGACCTGACAAAGATTTCGTGATTTATAGTCTACCTTTACTAAAATTCTCAGATACCACCACCAAATCAGCGGTTCAGGACAGACTGAGAACACTAGGGCACCTGACATCGGACAGTCGGAGGAGAACAGATACCCTAAGAGGTCTGTTCTTATGACCTCACCCAACGGTAAATGAAGAGGTTAATTCTCATACGACGACGATGACGATTCAGTGAAGTCAGCACAGCCTGGGAGACACTGGGGTGTCTGCCGTCGGGTGGTCCGAGGGGGTAGGGACCCTAAGAGGTCCGTTCTTGTGACCTCACCCAACGGTAACGGAAGAGGTTACGTACTTTCACTTTTCACTTTCCCTTCAGCGAGTCAACACAGGGTGGGAGGTGCTGGGGTACCTCACGTCGGATGGTCCGAGGAGGCAGGTAACCTAAAAGGTCCGTTCTCACGACCTCACCCCACGGTAACCTTCATCATATTGGTCCAGAACTTTTGTCAGTACTGTAGAGTCAGCTCTCTCAACTTATTCCGACTGTAAAACACTACTCAATAATTTGGGAAAGTTCGACACTCAAAGATTTAAAGAGGTTTCCTTATGAAACGATGAAAAGGGAAACAAGGATTTTCAAATCTATCGAGACATAAGGAAAAACATCGAGATCACCAACCACCAGACCACCTCTTTCACTCAATAACTGAAGAATTGAGGAACAACCCTAACAACAGTCTATGGATGAAACCGTGGAATTTGTTTCGTGGAGAAGACCGACCTGCACCACCTCGGTTCAACTAAAAATTGTCATTAAAAAAAAAGGTAACGACTTACTTATCAGAATGAAACGAAAACAAAGACAGAACTGACAAATGTCAAAATTGTAAACCTTTACCAAAGATTATTAGATTATGTCGAATGTCAGAATGTGTGTACTTATATACGTGTACGTATACACATACATGGTCTGTGGAAGAGTTTCTTGGAAAGAATCGTTCGGAGGAACATCTAAAAGAAAAGAAAGTCCTTAGTTTGTTGAATTTTGGTCAGAGAAAGAAAAAGACGAAACTCGGAGTGTAGACGAATAGTTTGAATATCAAGGATCCTTAATCTAGAAATTTCGACCTATGTAGGAGTAGTCGAAATTGGGTCAGAACTTTTTTTTTTTCTGAGGAAATTAACGGGGTTCTTCTCCTTTAATTATGTACACACACGCACACACACACACGCGCGTACGCACGAATCAGCGAGTCAGCACAGATTGGGAAACCCTAGGCCACCTGACATCGGGTGGTCCGAGGAGACAGGTATCCTAAAATGAGTTATGATGTACATAAGAGTCTCTTGTTCTCACTTGTTCTCTTGACGGAAATTAAAAATTTCGTCATTATAAAGACTACCGAATTCTTTTTCGTCATTGAAATTTACTAAAAACTCAATTACTAAGTAGAAGACCAAATGATATTGAATTAGTCAAGTCAAGTCAGTGAGTCAACACAGACTGAGACGCTGGGGTACTTGACGTCGTGCGGTCCGGAGTGACAGGTAGTGGTTGAGGGTCTCAAGTGACTTTGAGTTCAGGTAGCTCAACGACTACGGTAGGTCGGTAGAGTAGGAGACAGGGGAAGAGAAGGACGGGGGTAGGGAGGACCGTAGTCTCAGAAAAGGTCACTCAGTCGAGAAGCGTGTTCCACCGGTTTCATAACCTCAAAGGTGAAATCGTAGTCAGGAAGGTTTCTTGTGGGTCCTGACTAGAGGAAATCTTACCTGACCAACCTAGAAGAACGTCAGGTTCCCTGAGAGACTCACTCACTCACTCACTTCAGCGAGTCAGCACAGGTTGAGAAACACCTGTGCTGATTTTAATAGTCGTGACAGGTGACGAGAGACATGGTAGTCATGATACCAAGTGAAACACCCAAAAGAGGTCGAAGAAACCTGAGCGACCAAGGTTTATTACGGTTTTCAATTAACTCTGGTTTGCTGAAGTCTCTCTTCTGTCTCCTCACTCTCCTTATGTCGTCACCCGTACGTACACGGGGAAGAACCGGAAGACTGAACAAACTATAAGTGACAAGACGGTCTTTCTTTGGAAAATAAAAAGAAAAAACACGTAAAAAACTTCCGACAAGATACCGACAAGAAATCCTACAACATTGAACACTTGGTGGTAAGACTTGAGGAAAAACAGTTGGACTATTTCATTTTATGTACTAAAGTAACTCGGTAACCACGTATCGTACCTAACTATCCTTATTCCTGTCATACAAACTGAGTAGTACACAAGTCTCAATCGTAAACTTTGGGTTCGTCATCTGGAGAACCCCACTACTATTTGTACGTTTTTGGAGTCTGTACATACACCAAAATCTTAGATCGGGTCCTTTCTCTTGAAATGTCCACGAGGACGTGTGTCTGACTACATGTGGGAAACACACGACTCAGTGAAGTCAACAGACATTGAGACGCTGGTAACCCTGACGTCGGGCGGTCCGAGGCGACAGGTACCCTAAGAGGTCCGTTCTTATGACCTCACCCAACGGTACGGGAGGAGGTCCCCTAGAAGGACTGGGTCCCTAACTTCTGCGTAGAGAACACAGAGGACGCAACCGTCCGCCCAAGAAATGGTGGTGGTGTGGGACCCCGGGAGAAATTGTAATGTTGAATAGGATCATCTACTCTTAACCATCACAAAAGTCACCAAGAAAGGTGTGGGAAGACGACATTCGTAAAATGTTAGACCTTAAGTGAAGACAATTAAAACTAACTAACGACTCCTAAATCGTCGGAAGAACGAAGAACGAAAGAACATAAGAAGACTAGAATTTCTAAAGTAACAATTAATTTTTAGACACTCCGGGCGTCCTCGTCCTGAACTACATAAAATCCCACGGAAAAAGGATATTGAACGTGTTATCTTTCTTGAGACTCAGACCCCTTTCAATCGCAACATTAGGAGTAGTAACTGTCTTGAACAATGGGACATAACCACGAGACTAGATTAGATCTCGTTCCAATTTTTCATACCTTCCACATGGTCGTAAAAGAAAGAAAGGAGTTTTCTGTGTATAAAATGTCCATGCTGATACTGTCTATGGCAATTAGATAGGTCCCTCAAAAAGGACGATTCGGTACTCAAAAGGTCAAGAGAGAGCCGTCGGTGATGATCAGTACCAATAATCGTAATCTTGACTTTGGTGAAACGACACCGTGACTTTATAAAATTGAAACTTTTGATACACGGATTGACCTTATCAATGGGGTCCCAGGAGAGTCAAACGGCACACGTTAAAAATCAAGAATTCCACTGTAACGTATTACAATGAAAGATAACTAATTGTGACAAGTCTATAATGAGACAAACCACGGAGTAAACTCTATGTCAGTGTAGAACATAGTAAATCAGTTAATCGACAAGACAAGGACTTAAAATTCATCGAATGTTGTTTTTATTATGAATCTATTCTAATAACTGAGAACTCAGAATTTCACATATCACTTCAAAATAGACGAATTACAAGGAGGACTTTATTAATAACTATGTCATCGAACGTCGCTATTTATCTACTATTCCCAACAACAAAGTAGTTATCGACTCAACACTCGGTCCATAACTTTGGGAATCTAAACAATTTATATTAACTTAATAAATATAGATCCGACAAAAAAAAATTGACATGAATCTAACGGAAAGAGTCAAGAATTGTGGAGAGTCGTACAAAGGTCTACTACACGTGAAAAGTAAACATAAACCTCTTTATTTTTGTATTAGACTGTCGAAATCTCTATTGGGACTAACGACATACTTGTACAAACGGAGATCATTCAAAAAAACGAGTGAACCGACATCCGAATACATGGTAAACATCACTCCAAAACCCACTTCACGTACCCGAAAAGGTATACAATTGCGGGTAATAGTCTCGAGTAGTATGTCTCTGGAGTCTACACGTCTTCCACTTTCACAACCAGTGAGTCAGCACAGGTCGAGAAACGTTAGGGTACCCGACATCGGGCGGTCCGAAGAGACAGGTCCGGTCTCGTGACTTCACCCAACGGTACGACCCGAGGGACTAGACAAATGGAAAGGGACCGGGGGATAGACTACAGACGGTATTTGTGGTACACAAAATCGTTAAACTACATTAGATGTCAAGGAGCTCTCACGAAATGTCGAACAGAACGACAAGGAAGACGGACTCATCCTTACGAGTAGAAGAGGTGAAACGTCTGAGGAAAAATAGAGGTTCAGAGACATGTTCACGGTGTCGAAGTCGGAAAAGACGAAGGGGACCCTTTCATCGGGAAGAGAAGGTATTCTCGACTCTAGTCTAGAATAAATAGGAGGATCACTTAACGACGGAGTATTATGTGTAAGTCATTTTTGAAACAACTTTCTTATTCACTTGCAACTTCAATCTCAGTTTTTTTTTTTAGTAGTGACTTTAGACATCACTTTAGTCAAGAGTCGATATGTTTCGGAATCTGGACGATGACGTCATTGTGAGAACCTTCGAACTATCTTTGAGTCTTAGGGATGACTGGTCGTCCAAGGGAGGGTCTGGACGAATGAGTAGTGAAGGAGTCCACTAGACATCATTAACATTTTAAATTCTTTATCCTAAGATCCAGTAAAAAGGGGTTGTTTACACTCTAAAGGATACAAGTTTACCTTATATNAACTATCTTTGAGTCTTAGGGATGACTGGTCGTCCAAGGGAGGGTCTGGACGAATGAGTAGTGAAGGAGTCCACTAGACATCATTAACATTTTAAATTCTTTATCCTAAGATCCAGTAAAAAAGGGGTTGTTTACACTCTAAAGGATACAAGTTTACCTTATATATATATATATATATATGTATATATATATATGTATATGTATGTGTATATACATACACATACACACACGTGCGAGTTAGTACAGGCTGAGAAACCCTGTGGTACCCGACATAGGGTGGTCCGAGGAAACAGGTACCTTAAGAGGTCCGTTCTTATGACCTTACTTAACGGTAAGGGAAGAGGTCCCCTAGAAGGACTGGGTCCCAAGGGTCTAGAGGAAGTAACCTCCGTCTAAGAAATGGTAGACTCGGTGGTCCTTTCCGATATATATATATTTAGAACCCTACTCCCACCCGGATACCTAGACACCTAAACCTAGTTAAGGACCTAAGGAAAGCCGGGAAAGACTAACCCCTCCCCATCCAGGGTTTCAAATGGAACCGGAGTTAAATGGAACATCTATGACCGTTACACGGGGTATTCCTTACCTACATTATTTGATACTTTCCGAATTTTTTCTTTTCAGTAACCATTTACTCTACTTTTCTAACTTTTGATAGTTCCGAAATAATAAATTTGCAATGATATTCGTCACACTGAGACAAGATTCTATTTGTATGTTTCCACTTACCACAATTTATTGTGTCAAAAACACATTATCCTAAAGTCAACATAATTTAAAAAATATCGTACTAAAGGTTTTCAAACCCCTTTAGACTATCAAAACTTATTACCAAGATTTTTCTTTGTGGTACTTCAGAGTTTCAATCTACAGAACTGGTCTGTAGATTTAAAGGCTCAAAGAAACGGTCTAAGAAACTTTGACAAAAGTTTTGAAATGTACGACTTTAAATTTAAACTAAGATAAGTCTCGGGAGTAGACACCTAAACTTCCTCCGAGAGATTTTAAAAATCTTCAGTTCACATCTAAAGAAACCTTCAAGTAAAAGGGAGTAACAGGAGGAGGAAGTAATATTTATTCGGGTCAGACAGAGTGAAAAAATTTCAAAGGCCTTATAATCACCACACCGGGGGAAAATACCGTACAACGGAGAGCAAGTTGTAGACGTGACAGGTCGTTCCCTCACGAATCAGTATACACCGATAATTTAATGATTTTTAAAAATTTAAGACCGGTCAGTGTGGTGGATGTGAATTTTTACAGGTCATTGGTGTACACCAACACCGAGGGTTAACCTGTCGGTCTTTCAAGACAAAACATCGTGATAAGATTTTTTACCACTAACGACTAGTATCACCTGGGTTTTTCAACCGAGAAATGGACTCGTCAAAAAAATAAGTTTTATAAGAAGAGAGATGACATAATAAATTTTTTTTTTTTTTCTTATTGTGGATAATGGAAACCAATAAAAGGTAATTTCTCAATATACGAACTTGTTAAAATTCCAAAATAAAGGAACCTCAAAATTTTCTTATAANTTTTTTTTTTTTTTCTTATTGTGGATAATGGAAACCAATAAAAGGTAATTTCTCAATATACGAACTTGTTAAAATTCCAGAATAAAGGAACCTCAAAATTTTCTTATAAAAATCTGTAGAAAGTTTACGATAAAGACTATTGTCTGTTGTTACACCGTAATTTAATTTATATAAGTCATAAGTAAATCTCAAAAGTATGACGTTGATCCCGAAAGGTCCACCACGATCACCATCTCTTAGACAGACGGTCACATCCTCCACGGTGTCTGCACTCAAGCTAAGGACCCAGACCTTATCGGAGACCTCTTCCTTTACCGTTGGGTGAGATCATAAGAACAGACCCCTGAGGGCACCTGTCTCCTCGGACCGTCCGACGTCAGGTACCGCAGCGTTTCTAAACCTGTGTTGACTCGTACGTGTGTACAGGGGAAATGAAATAATAATACCGCCTGTGTAGTTGTCTATACGACACTGAAACTTATTTGGTCGGTTTTATTGTTCCCGATTTTTCGAAGAGTGACTGACGAAGACCGTTTAAATGTCACTTATCTTCATCAGTCAATATGTTTGTAAGCTCTAACTAGACGATTCTTAGTTGGGTAGTTAGTAGGGTCTTTAAAGGTGCTCACGAATATTCCGAGAAGGGAAAAAATTTTTTCAAGACCTCGGGGGTTTTACTATAAACGACTGAACAAAGATGTTTTTGTTTAACCTAAATATCTATACATTTATTTACGGCTCAAGTACAAGTATCATACTTTAGCTAATAATGACAGTAACGGGGTAAGACAGATGACATATTAAGGCTATACTTCGGTATAAGAGATCTTATACCTCTCTATCGTTGACATTCATCATTTACATCAACATCCTGAATAAGACTCTCTAACCTTTAGTCTATTCTTAACTTCTCTTTCATTTATTAGGGGACAACAAATCAGCTATTCAGTACAGACTGAAGAGACACTGGGGTACCTGACATCGGGCGGTCCGAAGAGACAGGTCCCCTAAAAGGTCCGTTTTTATGACTTTACCCAAACGGCAAAGGAAGAGGTCCCCTAGAAGGGGTTGGGTCCCTACCTTGGGAACAGAGGACGTAACCGTCCGTCTAAGAAATGACAGACTCGGTGGTCCCTTCGGGGAATTACGAAAACTTTTGTCGAACTTACTTCTAGTAACCGACATAAAAATTTTGTACCGTTTTAAATCTTCCAATACTGAAAATGGGTACTATCGCCTGTCTCCACCGTCAAAAATTTTTTTTTATGTACATATCGACTGGGAACTTGTTTTTTTTTTCCCCAAAGGTATGTCAGTTTCCAAACACACATTGGACATTATCCGAGGGGTACAAACGTCAAGGTGTAACCACCTAAGTTGGTTGGAGTCTAGTGTATCATGACATCAATAGATAATAACGTTCTTTAAACACATATTTATCTGGGCGCGGCAAGTTCCCAGTTGAGATCAACGAAGGTATATTTTTTAAACATATATTAAGAGTACCACAAATATGAAAGATGTAGAGGTGTCTTCACGTCATTTGATCTCAAGTTTCTCTTAGTTCTTCCCGTTCAATAAAGTAGAGAGTTAGATTCAAGAAAATACATTTCGTCGGTTAATCAACTTACGGTTAACTTAGACGACGCCCACAAATGAAACTCCAGGATTTTGCATTACGAACCATGATTATGTCCGATGTTATACCAACTTAGATTTTTTATGGGGTACTCACGAGTTAACGAGTCAACACAGACTGAGAGACACTGGGGTACCTGACATCGGGTGGCCCGAGGAGAGGTACCCTAAAAGGGTCCCTTCTTATGACCTCACCCAACGGTAAAGGAGGAGGTCCCCTAGAAGGGTCGGGTCCCTATAATGACACAGAGAACGCAAAGGACGTAACCGTCCGCTAAGAAATGGTGGCTCGGTCGACCCTTTGGGGAACCTTTTATAATACGAATTCATTTTCTTCAGTCTACGTTTTCTGGTGTGTCACATAATAAATAAGTACACTTCACCGGTCTCGTCCGATTAGTCATCTTTGTCTTTCACTTAATCATCAACGACCACCGACTCCCCCTTGCCTCCCGCTGATGTCCACCCAAGGTCAAATAAAAACCTTACTACTTTTACAAGATTTTAATCTATTACCACTACCAACGTGTTGAAACATTTATACGAAGTCTCATGATTAACGGGTGAATTTTCCCACTCAAAATATCAGCCACTTAATATGGAGTCATTCTTTTGTTTTTAGACTTTACGTACATTTCGTAATAATCGTCCTGGACTTTGTCATTTGAGAGATTTCTCATGAACGATGACAATGATCCTTGGTAAACACTTAAACTTCTTTTACGTCCTTTAGATCGTCCATATTGTGAATCGTAAAATAAAATGAGGACTTTGTAAATATCCACTGAATTGGTAAGTTACCACATAAAATTAAAAAAACCAGTCGTCATTATCATACATATTACACTTCCTCCAAAAACGATTGTGATCTAAGGTTTAAGTCTACAACATTGTTGTCCTTTTTTAAGGTGTAAAATCAGTCATAATAATAAAGTTGTCAAAAGAATCATATTTTTATTTACAGTAATTTTACCATTTTAAATTATAAGACACATAAAATGGTGTTAAATTTTCTACTATTTATTTATGGTTCGGATTATTACTAAAAAATAGGTATCAGAGGTGAACGGTACAAATATCTGGATAAGAAAAATAATTAAGTTTTTTTCTATTAGTATCTCTATTTTTAGAAATTACTACTGTCTACCATACATAGGAGTCAAAACTTTGACATTTTGGTTTTAGTAATTGTCGATTGTAGAGTACTAGTACACACGGTCCATGACTTATCCCATGTGTCCTTCATTTGAGGAATGGAATTTAAGTAGAGTTTTACAATCATACTAATTTTTTTTATCTCAGTCACGAAAACCAAAACCCACCCCACTCCTCCCGCGCGTATTACGGAATTGAAGAGTATAATCAACATCATAGTCGCAGTCATTGAAAATGTTCATCTTTTGAGACTGAAAGTCTCCTCTCCATATTTTGAAGTACATTACGGTCTTTACCCCTTTTTAGTAAAAATAAAATGTTGAGTGGATTCTCCCTTGACTCCTGTTTCTGTCAACTGACTCACTTCGACATCACGGATGTTTATCACGAACTTTATCAATGAGGCTAGAAACACACTACTAAACGTCCATACGGAAGTCCATATTAAAATAGTATTTATTTTTGTACTTCAACACCATCGATAATAGGAAAGCTAATATACTGATCATAAAACAAACTCACCCTCAACTCGTTCAACCCTACCTCTATCACTCTTTAAGAAAGGCCCAATGACGTAACTTCCCTGAACCTTTCAATAATCCCCTGCCTTCCCACACCTTGAGAGGTCTCGTCGACATCATCCACGAAGTGATAAACCACTTCCACAAACTGCACGACGTCGAAGTCTTTTCCCTTCGCCACCTCCGACTTCAGTGCCATCAGTTGACAAGTCTCCAACTATTCTACATCCTAGGGGGGTACTCAGTCCACTGAATACCAACCCAACGAATTCACTCTGATCCAATGTATCTTAGCAATCGAAGTCCTCGACTCTCCAAGTATAAAGTAGTGAATCCAACACCCCTTGGTGAATCGTATCCAAGAGTTTGACTTTTTACAAAACTACTTCACAAAGTCCTCTCCAACTAAAGCCATCAACGTATCGCTTCCACTTACCATCACCTGTCTGGACTTTCTCAGTGAGACGTCGCGGAGCAGACCCACCACCAGTGAAGAAACACTGTATCTTCAGACCAGGGTCGTCTTAAAATTCACCCAACAGTGGAAAGAAAAAAAGTAAAAAAGGAAAGTACTGTTAAACGATAATAAGTAATGCAACCATTAATTTTTTAAATGAAAACAATTCACTTACAAAACTTGTCTCGAAAGAAACAGTTTAAAAGTAACCTGTTCCGATTATTTTACCATCCCTTAAGTATGTAAACCTGTCCCGAGTGACGAGTTACCTCAGTGTCATTTCTTCCCTGGTGTACAGTGAAAAATTCCAGTCACAAAGAGTTTTACACCTGGTTCCCATTGGACTTAATCTTATGGTGTTCCGAATAAGTTTTACGTTTGATCGAGGAGGGTTCTGGATCTCCTCGATTTTCGAAACCCTTGTCCATCTCCCTTGGACGGAAAAATTGGTCGTTAGGTCCATATGATTTCCGTATTGCTTTAAAACTCTTGGTGTCTAATTTCTTAACAATGAAAAATACCTTAATAAGATCGTCCATCAGTAGAATCTAAAGTAAAGGAAGTCTAGTCAAAGACAGAATGAACTTGTGAAGAGTCATCTGGTCCAATACACACCGTACAATGAGAGTCGACCTTCGATTTCCTTGTAATTTATTAGATTAGACCCCCTGTGTCAAAACGTCAAAAAGGATCTCATATTCATTCAAAAACAACGCATCATTTCGATTGTCAAGGGGGAACCTTCCTCACTGACGATCGTTGCATTCGTCGGACAGACCACAACGACCACAGACCAAACAGTTTCGAGCAATTTAGTTTAAGGAAAAGATATTATTACAGTCACAATGGTCACAAACCTCAACTTACTAAGGATAAGATGGACAATCTGACAAATAAAGTTTTCACTTTTTCGTTTTCACAATCACAGAATCAACCCAGGTTGAGAAACACTAGGGTACCTGACATCGGGTGGTCCCAGGAGACAGGTACTCTAAGAGGACCGTTTTTATGATCTCACCCATGATAAGGGAAGAGGTCCCATAGAAGGGATGGGTCTCTAGCTTGGGTAAGAGACATTAATAATCCAAGGTTGAATCTCACACAATATCATTGGTGACTTATACATAAGAAGTCAAGTCAACGAGTCAACACAGGTTGAGAAACGCTGGGGTACTTAGCGTCGTGCGGTCCGGAGAGACAGGTAGTGGTTCAGGACCTCAAGTGGGTTTGAGTACACGTAGCTCAGCCACTACGGTAGGTCGGTAGAGTAGGAGACAACAGGGGAAGAGGAGGACGGGGGTTAGGGAGGGTCGTAGTCTCAGAAAAGGTTACTCAGTTGAGAAGCGTACTCCACCGGTTTCATAACCTCAAAGTCGAAATCGTAATCAGGAAGGTTACTTGTAGGTTCTGACCAGAGGAAATCCTACCTGACCAACCTAGAGGAACGTCAGGCTCCCTGAGAGTTCTCAGAAGAGGTCGTGGTATCAAGTTTTCGTAGTTAAGAAACCGTGATTCGAAAGAAGTGTCAGGTTGAGAGTGTAGGTATGCACTGGTGACCTTTTTGGTATCGGAACTGATCTGTCTGGAAACAACCGTTTCATTATAGAGACGAAAAATTATATGACAGATCCAACCAGTATTGAAAGGAAGGTTCCTCATTCACAGAAAATTAAAGTACCGACGTTAGTGGTAGACGTCACTAAAACCTCGGGGGTTTTTATTTCAGACTGTGACAAAGGTGACAAAGGGGTAGATAAAGGGTACTTCACTACCCTGGTCTACGGTACTAGAAGCAAAAGACTTACAACTCGAAATTCGGTTCAAAAAGTCAGAGGAGAAAGTGAAAGTAGTTCTCCGAAAAATCAAGGAGAAGTGAAAGACGGTAGTCCCACCACAGTAGACGTATAGACTCCAATAACTATAAAGAGGGCCATTGGAACTAAGGTCGAACACGAAGGAGGTCGGGTCGCAAAGAGTACTACATGAAACGTCTCTTCAATTTATTCGTCCCACTGTCATATGTCGGAACTGTATGAGGAACAGGATAAACCTTGGTCAGACAACAAGGTACAGGTCAAGATTAACAACGAAGGACTGGACGTATGTCTAAAGAGTTCTCCGTCCAGTCCATCAGACCATAAGGAGAGAGAAAGTCTTAAAAGGTGTCAAATAACACTCGGTGTGTCAGTTTCCGAGACCGTATCAGTTATACATAAGAATTTAAGATCATTAAATTTAACGGTCTCCCCTTCTTTTTTTTCCAATTTCGTCCTTAAGGTTTTGTAACGGAGTCTTCAATGTCCTCATTGACTTTAATCGAACGACAAACGACCATTTTTACAGTTGTCAACTGGAAAAAATAACGTGGACCGAGGAGAAATGGGAATAACTCGAGACAAATGATATTCATACTTATTTAGATTTGATAATAGTACAATAATGAATGAACTGACCTTTCGTTTAATTTGCGATGAATTCTTTATGATGATTCTATTTACCTAAAGAAATACAAGTAAAAATCCACCCAAATCCAAACCTTGGTCTTTACAAACTAACAAGGGGTACTTACATTGTGTATCGTACAATAAAAGGTAAAATCAAAGACTATTGTAACTTTGATTTTATAGAGCAAGATTACACAGGATCGACTATCAGTAGGAATATGACCTTGGAGAATAAATATCACACTCTTCCTTCCTTCGTTAAATAAATGAATATAAGATTAATTGGACGCTTCAGACTCTCGTCACAAAATTCTTATATCCATATAGAAGAATTTATATCGTTAGTGCACGAAACGTAAAGCCCACCTAGTCAACAGTAGACTCTACGTTCGCACGTAGGACAGAACAAAGGACTCCCTTCGTAGAAGTGTTCCGTCTAAACAGGGCCTGACGGGGGTGGGAGTGGGTGTGTGTGTGGAAAGAAGAGACACAGAGGATATTATTAAAAATTAAACCTAACAAAAGACGATCGGATTTTTATACAAGAATTTTCATCCTTTTCCCCAAAACATCAATTCACAAAACCTTCAGGCAGTATTACGGGTAAGTAAAGTAATATGGGGTTTGAAATATCATCTCTGAATGTCACAACATCAAACGTCGAATCAACACATAAATTTACTTCTCATCCTTCGATTGGTCCAGGTACTTCCACTCACACTCTCGGAGGCGTAATTTCCCGATTAGTCAGTCAAAGGGAGCTCTTCCCTTACCGTTGGGTCAGGTCATCAGAACGGACGTCTCAGGGTACCTGTCTCTTCGGACCGTCCGATGTGGGGTACCCTAGCGTTTAACAACTTGTGTTGACTCGTTGACTGTGTCTGTCAGTCAGAGTTGGTCTTCCTTCCGAAAACTTTAAGGCCAGTCAACAGTTTTTTTTTTCACGAGTTCTGTGTCGCAACGACGACGATTCAGCGAAGTCAGCACAGGCTGAGACACGCTGGGGTATCTGCCGTCGGGCGGTCCGAGGGGGCAGGGACCTTAAGAGGTCCGTTCTTGTGACCTCACCCAACGTACAGGAAGAGGTTACGTACTTTCACTTTTCTCTTTCACTTCAGTGGATCAGCACAGGCTGAGAATCGTTGGGGTACCTGACGTCGGATGTGTCCCAATGATATGTCATTTTATATATATATATATATATTAGAGATATCGTTTTTAATTAAAAGTCAAAAAGGTTTCTAGAAAACTGAAAATTCAGACGACACTCCAATGCAACATGATAATCAATAATTCTATCTCCTTGATAAGGGACGAGTCTTTACTTCTACAGAGGTAAAGTTAAACCATGAATTCGTTCTCTCGAGGATCGACTTATATTTTATAAAATTTGAGAAATTTTCTATTTAGAAGTAAAGAAGTCCTGACAGACCAGTAAACTGACAAATATACCACGACCATATGGGGAAACCCAGTATGGTAGCAAAGATTAAATTTCAAACAAAAAAAAAAATTAAACTCTCCTGAATCAAACCTCTCAATAATTGTAAGGAGAGTAAAACATTCGAAGTCGTCTTAAAACAGTAACGGTCTACTTGACTACAACTTAAAACTGAGATTATTTATGAGTACTCCTCGTCTAAAAAATTAGTAAGCCACTATTCGAAACGGTCTTCTACTTCTTACAATGACGAAATCAGAGGTTTCTACTATTTAGATTTCACCCGTTCACTTAACTGACAGTTTTAGTCTCGGTGTTTTTGTGGACGTGACATTTGAATGAGAGTACGACTGTCTTAACTGACAAAAAATTCCAGTCATTCCTCAGTCACTGTCCAAACGAAACCGAAAGTAACGCGCGTACTAAAAGTATGTCGAAGATTCCCCGTACGTGTGTGTATCTGTGAAACTCTTAAATGACAATTTATCTATCAATCGGAGTCCACTACAACATTTTAGTCACTTCAAACGCAAAAGGATCGAAAGAAAAAAAACGAAAGGAGATAGCTAAAAATTTAATTAGATTGGGACTTGGAAAGTTCTTAATTTTTTTTTTTTTTTTCAATGAGAAGTGTGGAGGGGGGGGGGAGTCACTTAACAGTCACAGCGTTCGTGTAGAAATATGTCTCGTTCAGAGGGAACTGATTCTACTTACTGATTACTTACTAGTCGTCGAGTGTTCAAGTTTGACGTCAACGACCACTAGTTGTCTGGACGAAGTAAGAGAGAGGCACGTGTCTGTTCCCTCGTATTTCATAGGACATCGGTGTTCAGATGGGTTCAAAACAAAAGAAGGAGGACCAACGAAAGAGGCAAATTAGAGATGGATAGCACACACACGCGAGTCAGCACAGACTGAGAAACGCTGGGGCACCTGGCATCGGGTGGTCCGAGGAGATAGGTACCCTAAAAGGTCCGTTCTTATGACCTCACCCAACGTAAAGGAGGAGTGTCCCTAGAACGACTGGGTCCCTAGTTTGGACGCAAAGGACATAGACGACGTAACTTCCGTCTAAGAGATGCACAACTCGGTAGTCCCTTCGAGTTTGGAGATGGACATGATCAATCATTTAATTTTTAAATATAACACTTTAAAGTATGATCCATTGTAGCAACGAAAACAACAACGAACCAAAAAAAAAAAAAAAGAAGGATGTCATAAAAGTTTTTCGTTTCCTCCTTTACTAGAGAGTCAATACCGTAGAACCTCCGAAGTCTAAACTGGATGTAAATTTTCGTCACAAACCACAAAGACTTAACACCAGCAAAAGTTTTGGTAAAAATGACGGAAGAATCAGGGGCATCTCTTAAGACAGGGTCCCCATCTTAAACAGTGCCTTAAATAGCGTTCCTTAATATGTTTAAGAAGTACGACACAATAACACAACAAATGCCAAGACTTCACAAACGTCGTTTTCGAAGGAGTCCCACTCCTCATACCTCGTGACGAGTGTTGATTAAGAACCTCACAATTGTAAACCTCGTTTCACAACTTATTTCGTTTGTTTGTTCTTTTTGAACACTCCTATTGACACCTTTATCCTTTATAAAATATTTGGTAATATTGGTCCACCGAGTCTCCAATTTCGCAGACGGACGTTACGCCCTCTGGACCCAAGCTAGGGACTCAGTCCTTCTAGGGGACCTCTTCCTTTACCGTTGGGTAAGGTCATGAGAACGGACCTGTTAGGGTACCTGCCTCCTCGGACCACCCGATGTCAGGTGCCCCAGCGTTTCTCAGCCTGTATTGTGAGGGTGTGAGTCATTGAGAGTACATTTCCAAATAAAGGAAAATCCTTATGACCATGTAATGGGTTCACCCAATAACCTAAAAAAACAAAAACCAAAACAAAAAATTAAACTGTAATCAAATGTATCTACTTACTTAAATAGTCTTATAAGTAAACTGTTTTTTCAATACATAAGATACAGCAAATAAAAAAAATAACAACACTTCTAGAGAGTGTGAGGACAAAAGTAAGGTGAGGAGTGTCTTGACACCAACCCGAAAACAGTAAGTTTTATCATAAATAAAATAATAAAAAAAGGATAAAAAACTTATGACGTAGAAATAGTACTTTTTAAGTTGTTCATGATTTCGTACACTTTACCTTTTATGTTTTAATCAGTCGATCGGTCAACATGTATAGAAAGGTCTGTGAAGTCCCGTCCTTTCGTATAGTAAGAGAAATTGTGTAGGTATTATGAGGTCAAATCGATGGACATTAAATTAATTGGTCAGAAGACTCCTTGTGACGTCGGTAGAGGACAAAAGGACAATCAGAGTCGTCTCAAAATTTACTGGAAAGTCAGCAAATGACTCCTTATAAAGTCAACAAAGGACAAAGAGAGAAAATGTGTGCCAAAACCATCTCAAAATTGACTGACATAACGAAAACCCCTGTATGATAAAATCTCATGACAGTTCTGACCTCATAAATGTATCTTAAAACACTGCATCACAAATGCTAAAACTTTTGGTACTTAAGAAAGTCACTTAATCTCGATGGAAAATCCTGTGACGAAAGACATCACAGCAAACGATAGGACTCTACTCAATCGTAACAGGACATCCGACTCTCACCTCTGAGACTGTCTGAGTGCTACCCAAAAGTGAAGGGCGAAGCAAAAAGAGATGATTTTTACTGCACAGACAAGTCAGATTAAAGTCCGCAGGTAAGTCATAAACTAAGGTCCCGTATCAAATACCCATACTAACCAACTTATCCTCCTCTTAATGTACCATCCTTAACGAACTTGTTGACACATATACCTGTCTACAACCAGGTGTTCGTATTAAAGGGGTGAGATTAGGGGGGTTTTTCTCTCCGACGTCTTCGTCGGAAAAGTTCACCGACGTCCATGACGACATACACCACCCCCACACCTCAAGATGTTTTCAGAATCTATCGAAAACTCCCATTTGAAGTATAAATTTCTGGTTTAATAAATTTTATACAGAAATATTAACATTCATCGTTACGACAAAAGGATGATTGACGATCAAGGAATTTCGTTCTTATCACGGCACTCACACAATCAGGGAGTCAACACAGTCTGACATTGGGGTACCTGATATCGGGTGGTTCGGGGAGACAGGTACCTTAAGAGGTCCTTTCTTATGACCTCACCCAACAACAAGGAAAGAGGTCACCTAGAAGGGCTGGGTCCCTAGTTTGGTCCCAGAGGACGTAACGTCCGTCAGAACTGGTAGACTCGGTGGTCCTTCGGGTTTATCGCGGTATAAGTGGAACAATAAGAACTAACACGGAATGTACCCCATGTTGTTTATGACGACTAGCCAATTATCCAAGCCAAGTCAAGTCAAGTCAGCCAGTCAGCACAGGCTGAGAAACGCTGGGGTATTTAGCGTCGTGCGGTCCGGAGGGACAGGTAGTAGTGGTAGAGGACCTCAAGTGAGTCTGAGTGCAGATAGCTCAGCCACTACGGTAGGTCGGTAGAGTAGGAGACAGCAGGGGAAAAGGAGGACGGGGGTTAGGGAGGGTCGAAGTCTCAGAAAAGGTTACTCAATCGAGAAACGTACTCCACCGGTTTCATGACCTCAAAGTCGGAATCGTAGTAAGGAAGGTTTCTTGTGGGTCCCGACTAGAAATCTTACCTGACCAACCTAGAGGAACGTTAGGTTCCCTGAGAGTTCTCAGAAGAGGTTGTGGTGTTCATCTTTATTACTTTTCCTTCATATCATATCTTTATAAATTTAGAATCAAAAGGTTCAATTTATCTTTACAGAAGTAAAAAGGATTGAGTAAGTAATGAGAATAAATTCGTTATTTATTGTAAAGGACTTTTTGTTGAGAGGTAAATTAGACACATATACAAAACACATTTTGGGTTGAATGAGTGGTCGGGAGTTGACAAAAATAATACGAACCAATTTTTCTTTCTTATACTCGTTCTAATCTCTTTAACATAAAGGGACAGTAACCTTATTTTAAACCAAACGTTTAAGTAGTGACTTTTCATGGTAAAACTTAAAAAAGGACGAAGTAAAGGACGTAAGCTTTAAATACCTTTACTTCAAAGTTCCTTTAACACAGTCGGATGTTCTTAATTTTCATAAGTATAACCAAAAAAAATTCAGCATGAAAAGATACTTCAACACATGTCATAAAGGTAGTATTAACGTACACACACGGATAATGTATTGTTTCGTATAATTCCGACGGAAATTCCTTTACCGTTGGGTGAGGTCACAAGAACGGACCTCTTAGGGTCTCTGTCCCCTCGGACCACCCGACGGCAGAGACCCCAGCGTGTCTCAGCCTGTGCTGACGTCGCTGAATCGTCGATTCCAGTTCATGTTAACTGGGAACTTGTTGTACCTCGAATCCCTACGGATGGGAGGGGTACACATTGAAAGTCAACGAAGATCAACCGGTTCCGAGGCATAGATTCTAAGTCAGTTGGAATCTAACACGTCAAGATATCATAAATGACAACTTTTCTTACACACGTCTAAGGCACATAATTGACTTGGGCAGGTCAAGTTTGGGAATAACAAGTTCCTAGTTGACATAATAAACTGTAAAAAAAGTGTACATGATTTTAAAATAGTAACCTTCAAAAATATTTGAATTATTCGGACTAGATATTGATTAAAATAAAGACTATTAGGAACTCCGAATTTTCTTTTTTTTTCGAAATTCAAAATAAAGCCTTTGTTGTTTCGTTTTATCAGTACCCTTACACTCGGTGTATTATAAATTGTCGACTTTCAAAGTTAAAAATAGGACATTAACCACGGAAACTATTGAAAACCCAAATAATCGTTATAAAGGTTCTTCAAAAAAAAAAAAAAAATTCTCGTAACTATAGTACTGTGAATCAACATAACGATAGTGGTCGTCCCAATTAAAAAATTACTTTTAAGACAAATCAAGAAAGGTAAGACACTATAACATATACACCAGACAAAATTAACCTTACAAATTATGATTATCTCCTCCTCTAAAGAAAAAATTAATTTTTAAATTTTCCAAGGGTTTCCTATTCATAAGAATTAACACGGAGACTTTTAAATGCGTCTTTTAACGGAAAGTTCTAAGGCGCAAGTGTGGTCATCTCCGGCGACACGTGGGTACTTTCCTCTGGGTCCCGAGACAAGACCACTACTCGACCAGCAGAATCTTGATCCTAAATAGTCAACCGTAAAGACCCTTGGATTCGTGTAAGGAGGAAAGGGAAATTTCAGTGAACGGACAATAGATGCTCTACCAGGGAGCAGAAGGGGTATTTCCCTCGTATAGGAACACCACAATCACCTCAGGACTGTGTGGAAGGGTAGTCTACGACTCCATGTCGTAGGTGATTTCGTGACCTTTCATACTAAAGTGTTTTAGTACTTTGGAGACTCAAATTTCCTTGAAATCATAAGTAGTCTACGTCGTAGATAAAATTGTAACTTAAACGATCAACTTCTATCAGAGTTTTTTGTTAATAAAAGCCGATGTCAGTAGACGATCAATCATCATACCTTAAAATGAATAATTTTGACGAACATGGAAATGTGGTAATACTACAAGAATAATGTATCACCAAGTAAGGGACATTTATTATATTTGTCTGACAAAGTATCCCCTTATAATAAGAATTACAATGGAGGTGTCTACACAGACGAGTAACATTGTCTCCTCTTAATTTCTTAATTTTTTTTTTTTTGTCAATAGTCTGTCTCTTGTGGAAATTGGACATATGACTAGGTTCAGTGACACTTCCACCAGTATCGTCCACCATGCCTCAGAACACTTTCCTCGTTCACCCACCCTTAGTTCCTAGTGAAACATCTGGGCACACTGCTCCGGAGTCAAATATCCTACACTCTTATAACGAGATCTACGAAAGTGTCCAAGGAAATCGTGATTGTAAGATCAACAAACACCAGTCACAGATAACGTCTCGTAGGACCTCCCACTAGTGGAAAGGACTGAGACGGTGAACGGTCAAGAATCCAATAGCACATCAATGAAGCGACGGGGAGTCGAAGGAGTAGACATTTCACCCGAAGAAAACTGTCGTGAACATCATACATCAATAATCCAATTAGTCACATTTCATGAATCTTATCATTCCTGGAGCTCGTATCATTTACGATTTCGCGAGTCAAAAAGAAGGCTCTTGGGTACGACATTATACTATTGACTTAAGAACCTGGAATGAGACAAGAATTGACGAGGGACTCTTAGTTTTATTCTTAAATAAGACAAAAGAGATTAACTTTCACTGTCAGTGAGGCAGTACAGGTTGTGAAACCCTGGGGTACATGATTTGTCGGGTACCTTAAGAGGTCCGTTCTTATGACCTCACTCATCGGAAAGGGAAGAGGTCCCCTAGAAGGGTTGGGTCCAACTGGGCGTAACATCCGTCTAAGAAATGGTCGACTCGGTGTTCCCTTTGGGTTCATATGTCCTCACCCATCGGACAGGGAAGAGGTCCCCTAGAAGGGTTGAGTCCAGTTGGGTGTAACATCCGTCTAAGAAATGGTCGACTCGGTGTTCCCTCTGGGTTCATATGTCCTCACCCATTGGATAGGGAAGAGGTCACCTAGAAGGACTGGGTCCCAGTCCCAGCTTGGTCCCAGAGGACGTAACATCCATCTAAGAAATGGTTGACTCGAAATTGGGAGTTAATTACCGTAGATATAGTTCCTTGATCGGTAGATATATTAAAATTTACTAAATTCGAAAGAGGAAAAAAAAAAAAGGAAACTTCAACAAGAGTAATTAAGTTACTAAAAGGAAGAAAACTAGGTCATAAAACGAGACCTTAAAAAGAACACCACATACATCAGTGTAAAGTCAACGACAAAATTACTAAGTCTCGAAGTGAAAAATTTATAAATTTACAGGAATAAAGGACTTTTAGTATTCTGTATTCAAAGGAAATTTGTCTTAAAGAGACATTATAAGTTTACAAATGTCTTACAAAAACAGTTTTAGGTAATACAACAAATACTTCGTAAACATAAGTCAGTTAAATAATTTTTAACATCTTGACACTAGACTGGTAAGGAGACAAGTCTATTTAGTAAGATAATTGAAATATTATTTTTATATATGGGTGTATAGTCAAGACTCACTCCTTTGGTCACGGACCGTGTATTTATTTATCTAAAAATGTCCATATCTAAAAACTAGAACTTTCCACTCTGGCCATTTAGACCGTGATGACATCCCCTCCTCACCTTCCTTAAGGGAGCCCACCTATCTTCCAGTATTGATCTGAAAGAGGTAACTGGGTTCTTGGTAGATACAAAGACTCGAAGGGTCCACCGAATCACCATTTCTTAAGAGGACAGTCACGTCCTCTGCGTCCTCTGTGTCTAAGTCAGGGATTTAGCCTTTCTAGGGGACCTCTTCCTTTACCGTTGGGTGAGGTCATAAGGACGGACCTCTTAAGGTACCTGCCTCCTCGATCTCCCGATGTCAGGTGCCCCAACGTTACTGAACCTGTGGTGACTCATACGTGTGTGTGTGTTTAGTCGGCGACCTCTTCCTCCGTCGGAAGAGAGGAATGCAAAGAGGGTCACTATAACCGTAGACAATACACACTACTTGGGTCGTACAACTTAATTAAATTACCATCCTCTGTCTCCCTTGAAAATGGACTTCTATTATACGAGACAAAACAAGTCAGTCAATGTTCGGAAAAGAAAAAAATTCATTTTCATTAGTAAGAAGAAAAAAAAAATTGTAAAAGTACGTACTCAAATAGGTATTCTGATAATATCTATTTTAAAGTCAAAGGATTAAAGACAATCATAAGGTGTTACTGTACCACAGTTCCAAACAAAGCAGTTGATAAGAAAACACCTTTGAGTTCTTTATCGGTTCTTATGATAAATCCCGTGGAAAGAAGTAATAAAAAAAAAAAGGAGTGGTACGAGAAAAGGAAGATAGGTCTGGAAGATAAGTACATTTTCAAGTCGAGTCCTTAAAATTTAACCCCGTAGTCCTACTACGTGTCCACTTCTTGTATTGAGACCTCGGTTGAAGAGGAAAAGGGGTCCAATACACTGTGACTCGTCCAATGAGTCAACGAGGGGAAGGAGTAGACACAGTCTCCCAAATACTACCGTGAAGTGTCCCGTGCACCGCAAATCTCACCCTGACCATGGACCACGGAGGTACGTCGAGAATGAAAGTAACAATAGGTCGAGGATCTCTTTCCTAAAAAAAGAAAAAGAAAAAAACTCTTTTTGTAAAATTCTGACGTCTGTAATCCTCATGGCCCGGGAGAAGTGAGTATAAGTAAGAATTCTCTTTCAAGGGATATTTTATATACCTTTACTTTACCCTGTCCCCATACAAATTCAGAGGGAGCGAAACAGTGTCCCAAAACGAAAGTCTGGTATATAAAAATGTTCTGCACACACACTATTGCACGACCTATACTCTATTCCGGTCATTTTCGAGATCGGAGACGGTAAAACAGAATAAATAAGTTTTCACCTATCGTACTAACAAGTATTTCTACATCCTTTCTTCCCTCCATTTTCCGTCAGCAAGTTCTTTATTGAGTCGTGGGTCTTGAGTCACCCGGATCGCCATTCTTATGAGGAACTCTCATAATGAGAGCTTCAAGTACGTGAATAAAAATGAGACGGACGTTTCCGTCTCCACCTCTGGGCACAGACGTCTCCCTTCCCTCCCACGACACACGTCTCCCTTCGGTGTACCGGAAGTCTCTTGACCGAGATCCCTCTGTCCACTACCCCTTCCTTTACTCGGTCTCGCAGTGGACGTGGGCGTCCCTTGGACCTCAGACTTCGACTGACGTCCACTGTGCGGCGAGTCGACGTCACTTTCCAAGACTGTCCGAGGTGCCCTTGGACCGTAAGGAAATCACGTCACCTCGAACAGAACGTCCGACACTGCTACGTCGCACACCTCCATGTTTAAGGCAAACTCTAAGAATTTTGTTTGCCTGGAACCCTGGATCGTTAAAGTGCCCAGTATCTAGTCTCTTTTAACCTCTGGTAGATCAGACACTTACTCGTAAACCCATACACTTTAACTTCTCTTGTCCTCCGTCAACCCTTTCGTACAAATTGGACGAAACACAGGATTACGTTTTCAGAAGTTTATGAGAGCTGACTCCCTTACAGATATCTTAGACTACTACACGGTTCCTAGCCCCACCCGAACCCTACTGTCGGCACAGAGACGACACCAAAGAGTAGGTGTTTCCTCTCACGTCCATGGTCCACAAATCTTACTCGTAGGTTACTGTAGGGTCAGTCTTAAGGAACCTTCGAACCCCTTTGAATCTTTTTGAAAACATGTACTTGCTACGACAAACAATGCGACCATCTTTGGTAGAAGAGTCCAGAGACCCTTAACTTCTATTTCCGAGGGGAATCAACTTAATTCTCTTTTCTCCGTCATCTTTATCTCAACGGTCCAAAACGTTTATTTTTATGTCCTTCGAGATAACTTTAAACTTAAAGTCCATTTGTCACTTACTAAAAAAAAAATCATATCCACGCCATACAGATTTTAAGTTTGAATTGACCCGTAGGACACAAAAAACAACGTAGGGATTAATTAATCCATACATCTTAGTGTCGTCTCGGTTCTGGGACCGACGTTCGAACCACAGGACCATACACACCCCTAAAGTGACCACCAGAACCAGAGGAACCTAAAAAGTTCTAACGATCTTTATTACAGAATGAAGGAAAGAAGAAGGAGGGAGGAGGAGCAGGGGTCTACCCCTCACAACCCTACTCGTGGAACTAGAGTAATAATTCGGTACACACGAACACTCCCAATGTTATCTTGCACGACACACGATTCAGTGAAGTCAACACAGGCGGACAAACACTGGGGTACCTGACATCGGGAGGTCCGAGGAGACAGGTACTCTAAGGGGTCCGTTCTTATGACCTCACCCAACGGGACGGGAGGAGGTCCCGTAGAAGGTGTGGGTCCCTAGTTTGGGTGTAGAGAATACAGAGGACATAACCGTCCGTCCAATAAATAGTGATTATCATTACTAAAAGGATATCACTTTTGGACGATAAGATCTGGAAAATGTATTTGCTAAATAAGACACTCTTATAATAAAGTGAAGCGTCTGGTTTGTTCGTGAAGTCGGGTTCAATGCGTCGATTAAACCCGTCTTCAACCCAAGATTTGGGTCGCCGCACACTGCTATTTAGGACGTAGGAAGTGTAGGACAGACACAGGAAACCCAGTCTTACTAAGTATCGGTCTAGACCCGGTCTTTTAGCGGTTCTCGAGAAAGACCAAAGGAGACGACAGACAGCACACTCAAGGAGAAGTCTTGACGCAGGACACACGAGTCTCAGGTGCGAGACAGTAGACACAAAGGTGCAAATCTGAACCAAGTGAGGCAGACGGATTTTATCGCAAAATAGAACGATTAATTTTCTCGTGTGAAACTAGGGGAGTCCCTTACAAACCCAAGACAGGAGTGTACACATCTCTGGTCGTACTCTATTACTTAAGTACCGTCCATAGCATACACTGTTGGACCTCTCTCCGTATGTCCCCGGACGTCACAGGACCCCCAGACACCAGTCGTAAAATAGCTAAAAAAGTGAGATGTGTCGACGATTTACTCAAGGTAGGTCAATTTCTTACCTTTAGGTGACAACTTTTTATAAAATAGTTAGTTTAAGGCAAAATTCAATAAAAATAAAAGAAAGTCGAGAGTGTGTGTCGGGGGGAAGAGGCAGACTAAAGTGAAGACGGTACAAGACCCGCTGTCTCTAAAATCTTCGTGCTGTCAACCAGCTGATACTTTACATCAGATAAACATAGGTAATAGCAACTAAATTCACACTGTTTGATTACAAGATAAGTAAATGCACTAGTCATGGACGGGTCACTCAACAAGATTAGATCGTTTCAAAGGTAAAAAGATCACTTATTTCTAATGCAAAACTGGATTCACTTACACGTCCTCTAAAATCAATGTCCTTATTTTGAGTGAACGTCGGACTGGTCGAAGGTGGAACACCCGGGTGAAAAGGGACTTATCGAACTTAGAATGCACACACGACACAGGACATTTCTGAACAGAAACAGTAGTAAGCGTTAAAAATTGGGTGAAAACTGGCGACTCACACTGCAAACCCATTAACGAAAGTATTAACGAAAACCCAAAAAAAATATTCGGACAATTGGTGTAGAAAATATATAAAATTCAACTTCCGTAAACGTAAGTTTAAAAAATTTTATTCTTTACCTCACTTATTTGTAACTATTTTTCCTAGGTCAAAACAATTCATACAAAGTCATTGTGAAATCCGATTCCCTGTACCTTTTATGAGTTTAAGTGACTTAAGTATGTCATGAGGTCATCTTTGAGTTTTATATTGGTAGTTATCGACATTTAACCTTAAGCAAAATCAAAACTTTAGATCAATTTTGTAAATTCAATCTTATATACAAGCTATAGTGAAAACGTCTTGAGAAAAAAATTTTTACCTCTCTTCCTTTCTCACCGAACTAATGAAACGGTCCGTTTCCCCTTTGTGTGTTATCCGATCGTCTTGGATAAATATACACCTAAGAATTCATCTTAATACACTTCATTGCTAGTAAGAACACTGTCTTTACTACTCCTCTCTCTAAAACGTTTTATAACTGTCACCTTGTTCCATCCTTAGGGTGGTGTGTTCATACAACCATTAACAACCAGTGTCACAAACAGTGTCAGTCTCCACAAACGGGCATTAGTGAAACGACCCAGTACAGACAGATGACTAATAAACAATCTATTAAAGGTGACTAATGACACAATAGTTAGACCCTTCAATACCTCGGTCCAAAAAACTCAAACCACAATAACTATGGGAACTCGACTAAAATAAATTAGTATACTATGATGACCATACGTCGAAAAATAGAGACCATGAATCGTTTTACGGTCCGGTACGGATCGAGAGCCATTTATAAACGACTCAACTTTAATTCAACGGACCGACCCCACAAGTACAAATAATAAAAATTGTCCCTTTATCTTTTATAGGAAATAAACAAAGTGAAATGTAGAAGGGGAATAACAATTCCTTATAGCTTTGTCTTTTAAACTCCAAGATTTTACAAAATCACTTGTTGGTTCTGTCCATTGTAAAAAGTTTTATAATGTTTATTGTTTTAATAAACATAAAAATTTTATTTTATAATAAAATAAAAAGAGTTTTTCGTAAATTTATATGAGTGGAGAAGCATACACAACAACGAACCAACGATTCAGTTCAGGTTAAGAAAACGCTGGGGTACCTAACATCCCCAAGGGTGATCCGAAGATACAGACACCCTAAAAGACCCGTTCTTATGACCTCACCCAACGGTAAAGGAGGAGGTCCCCTAGAAGGTCTGGGTCCTTAGCTTGGGTCCAGAGGACGTAATTGTCCACCTAAGAAATGGTGACTCGGTGGTCCCTTCGGGTGACTTGTATATATATGTGACGATACAAATTTACCTATTGGTTGTTCCTGGATGGCATATCACGTGTCTTGAGACGAGTTACAAGACACCGTCGGACCTACCCTCCCCTCAAACCCCCTCGCACCCATGTACGTATACATACCGACTCAGGGAGGCGACAATCGGACTTTGATAGTGTTATGACAGTTAACCGATATGAGGTTATGTTTTATTTTTCAAATTCAATTTTTTCACGTGTCCTCAATCAGTTTTGCCTCATTCGTTGACACCGCAGAGAGGGGGTGACAGTGTTCATTTGGGATGCCTGATTATATTTTTTCATCGATGTACTCTTGAGACTTTTTCCCTTGTGGTCTGGCTGACCTCAATTGGACTTATCACTAGTCAACCTCTTCCGTGACCGAGGGGTGAGGTCATGAGAACGGACCTTTTAGGGTACCTGTCTCCTCGGACCACCCGACGTCAGGTGCCTCACCGTCTCACCCTGTGCTGACTCACTGAAGTGAAAGTGAAAAGTGAAAGTACGTAACCTCTTCCTTTACCGCTGGGTGAGGTCACAAGAACGGACCTCTTACGGTCCCCGCCCCCTCGGACCACCCAACGGCAGATGCCCCAGCGCGTCTCAGCCTGTGTTGACTTCGCTGAATCGTCGTCGTCGTCGTCGTCGTCACTAGTCAATATCGTCCCGTCCCTCGACGCACACCTACAATTTCATTTAAAGTGTCACAAATCACAAGGAGACAACAGAGACCTGAAACTAGGAGACCTCCTCTTTTACCGTCTACCTAAGAATGGTGACTCGGTCATCCCTTCGGGGAGAAGTATATATATATGTGTGCAAACAAAAGTAGTCACAGAAAACGTAACGAATGGGTAAAAAAAAAGACCAAAGGGTTTTGTGTATGCAATTTAACGAGATCCATCAAAGTATGTCATATTATTTATAATACGAGTCTTCCGTTTTGAAGACAGTAATTTTCAAACGAGAACATATATTTGATATAGAGTCTAAAATTTTTGAACGAGAAATTTCGTTCTTAGTATCTTATCGTAATCGAAGTATAAGCTTGTAAGGAAGTTCACCTTAAAAACCTGGGACATTACCAATTGTAGAGATAAGACACTGACCCGGGGATTCAGTGTGGGACACTGGTCACTGTATTGTCATTTTGAAATACTGATTGTTAATTGAAGCAAGTAGGTTTATAATCGATTTTCAGTAGAGTGTCTGAACGGGTGACATAAGGTGAACAAAGCGACATACAAAATTTATCCTCTTTAGGGTAAAAATTTTTTACATTTCTTTACTCATTTTTTTATTCATTTTTAAACTCCGTATTGCTCAAAAACGATCTTAAAAAAAAAAAGGAGGATTCTCAATACGGACATTTTGTTTTCACTTTCACTTCAGCGAGTCAGCACAGGCTGAGAAACACTGGGGTATCTGACATCAGATGGTCCGAGGAGGTAGGTACCTTAAAAGGTCCGTTCTTATGACTTCACCCAACGGTAAAGGAAGAGGTTCTCTAGAAGGGTTGGGTCCCTAACTTGGGGCCAGAGATCGTAACATTTTGTTTCATTGACTGATTTTCTTATCCAGGTGACTCATATTTGTCTTTTCGTAAAATCTTTTACACAAAGACGAGTCTTCAAAATGCATCATTGATTATTACAACTCAGGTCAAGAGGACTGAACTGACAATTAGAAGGATTATTAAATTGAATTTACTCCCCTAACATCTCCCTTCAAAACCCGACTTTCCAAGACCGGATCCATAGAATGGACTAATAACTCTTTTCATATTCCAAGACACCCCTTTTACAACATTGACTTAAGAGATTTTTTATAAGATATGAACGTCAGTTTACGTTTAACAGAGAAGAATGCGGTAGAACATCGTCAACGGAATCTTAGACGGTCAGAAGGGTGGAACATTGTCAAAACGAGACTATCATAGGAACAGTGCAAAGTGAAACGCAGTTTTAACGAGATCGGGTTCTAGGTATCAACCCTAAGCAAACCGGTTCGTCTCTAAGAGACGGGGGAATGAATCACACTGACATACGGACCAAACGGGGTCTCTTGGAGTCAAGCACGGACGACAGGGTCACATAATGACCACGATGAAAGTGAAAAGGCACCTGTTATTTAAGATTTAAGTAGTACGAAGATTGACACTAGAACTCACTTATGTTACGTAAGTAGTGTTCAGTGTGTCGTCGTGCACTTAAGACTTTCTAAACGTTTCCCCTCACCCTGTACAGTCTTAAACCGGGAAATTAGCAGGTACAGACTTTACCTTCCTTATCGGTGAAACTCTACACAAATTCCTCCTAACTACGATCTACCGACTCCGGGGTCTAACCGAAGATTAGAACTCAATTGACAACGACAGCGGTTTACCAACTCAGGGACGACACACGGGTCACGGTGTCCCTCAGAACCCTTATACTGTCTCTGGACCGAATAGGAGTTCCTTGACGGTCCTTAACGGGAGAATCCAGGAAAGGTCGAGTACATTTGTCCAGTGATGTCTTGAGGTGAAAGGGAAACATTTGGTGTCTGCATCCGACATACACACATCAGACGTCTGAAACACTATAAGGTCGGAGCACCGGAGTCGCACGAGAAAATAACCGAGTCTGTACGTCACACCTCGAAGACACACTTCTTTGGCGACATCCTTGAGCCCTAGGGACCCAGTCAAGACGTGGACGTCACGGACTTGAACCCCATGATTATATCGTCAAGGAAGTCTCTCTGCCAGTCTTGCAGGGACCACTCTTTGGGACTCTTACTTTGGTTGACTACTAAAATGAAGGTCTTGGTAAATTTAGCTCAAGTCAAGTCAAGTCAACGAGTACGTCCAGACTGAGCAATACTGGGGGTACTTGACGTCGCGAGGTCCGGAGACACAGGTTGAAGGCCTCAGGTGGGTTTGGGTACAGGTAGCTCAACTACTACGGTAGGTCGGTAGAGTAGGAGACAGCAGGGGAAGAGGAGGACGGGAGTTAGAAAGGGTCGTAGTCCCAGAAAAGGTCACTCAGTCGACAAACGGAGTCCACCGGTTTCATAACCTCAAAGTCGGAGTTGTAGTCAGGAAGGTTACTTGTGGGTCCTGACTAGAGGAAATCCTACCTGACCAACCTAAAGGAACGTCAGGTTCCCTGACAGTTCTCAGAAGAGGTTGTGGTGTCAAGTTTTCGTAGTTAAGAAACCGCGAGTCGAAAGAAATATCAGGTTGAGAGTGTAGGTATGTACTGGTGACCTTTTTGGTATCGGAACTGATCTGTCTGGAAACAACCGTTTCATTACAGAGACGAAAAATTATACGACAGATCGAACCAGTATTGAAAGGAAGGTTCCTAATTCGCAGAAAATTAAAGTACCGACGTCAGCGGTAGATGTCACTAAAACCTCGGGTCTTTTTATTTCAGT